>PKMM01029352.1:1871554-1932635 GCA_002933915.1 Eutrema heterophyllum
GTCATTATAAATAAATAATAAAAATAATTGAAAAAGAAAAAAATATTATTGTCTTTTAAAATTATTGATGAGAATATAAAAAATATTTATTTTCCATTAAAAAAATTATTTACTATTTAATTTCTTAATTATTATGATATTATGAAATAATAATCAATTCATAAATATTCAAAAAAAAAAATTCGAGATCTTGTAATATTTTTCACTATGATTATTATATTTTATTTGAATATATTAAAACAAAAATTTAAAAAAATATTTTATTAATTTGATAAAGAGTTAGACATGAAAAAATTGATATTTTTTAAGAGTTTGTACCACAAAAACTATAATCATTTAGCGGTGCATATTGGATGATGGGTATGAAATGATAGATTTTTTGTACGAACATATTATTAACGAGAGAAGAAATGAAGATACAAGTAATGAGTTGGATATCTACTTGCCGGAAAAAGTGGTAATATATAATGAAGAATAAGTTGTGATTGCCGGTTGACATTTTTGTCACAGTGGATGGTTAATAGTCCGAAATTCCCAATTTTATCCGAGATAGTTAGAGATGTTTTTGCAATGCAAGTGTCTACTGTTGCATATGAATATGTTTTTAGTATTAGTGGTCGTATCCTTGACCTATATAAGAGTTCTTTGAGCCACAATATAATTGAAGTGTTGATGTGCACAAAATAATGGTTGCATGCCGATCTTCGATTTAAAGAAAAAGAATGTTAAGTCTTAAACAAATGGTAGAAGAAGCTTAACATAACATATAGATTCAATTGAACGAGGTAATTATTCAATTGAACGAGGTAATTTTGGATATCATCTTTAGAATCTTATTGTTATATCTTTGTTTTCTTAAGTATAACTACCGTCTCTCTTCTTGTTTAGAGCTTGAAAGATCATATGGTACTACACAATAGTACGAGGAACACAAAAACCAATGAGATGATGGAGATCATGGCTGGACTTTGGCAGTTTATTTAGAGTTTTTGATATTTGAATTTACCGTCGAAAATCGGTGTTTAAAACCAGTTCGCTTATCCGGGTTTCAAGAGATATTTGGATTTGTATCAGTGTGCTCTGATATTCATTCACTCGAATCTCCGGTCTCTCACGGCGGATCAATCAGAAACCCGATCGCCGCTGCCCACATCAAAAGCCCGATCGCCGTTGCCCACAACGAGCTCTCCTCTCCACAACCGTTGTTGTCTTCACAGTCGTGTTTCTCTACACGAGAAAGCAGCCCAGATTCCATTGATAAATGAAGAGAAGAGTAATCCAGATTCTCTAATTTCAAAAGAGTTTGAGCAACGTGGAATGACACCAATGCATCATTTTCCAATTAGTCCAGGAATCACCCACCAAAAAGCTTTATTGGCTACCTACCTTTATTGTCCTTTTTCTTGTTGGAAAATTATGATGGAAACTTCCAATATTCAAAATACTAGAACATACTGAACAACTCTTTTTTTTTTTTTTTTTAAATTATGGATGCAATTTTTTTTGGGACATATGTTCATAACCACATCAAGAATTTTCCAAATTTTAAATAATTGGACCATAAAGGAACATTATAATATTCCACTAAGAAAATACAAGTCAACCACTAATAATCTAACACACAAAACAATATAATAATAATAATAATCATTTTTCGAAACTTTGTACAACCTTTTCTAACACCTAAAAACCCACAATAAAAAAAAATAGTAAGCAATTTCTGAATTTCTATTTACATGAACATGACCAAATCATCGCCTAACTTAAAATTAAATTTTACCAAATCACACCGATAAAAAGATTTAATTCTTTTCAAGGCACGCAGACTTCTTGGGATAAAATCCGCGTGCCTTTCAAAGGATAAATTTCCCTGAACCGGTGGTTCGGTTAACCCAAGATCTGAAAGACTCAAGAACATGATTTGATAAGACCAAAGTTGACTAGATTTCTCCAAACCAAGCTTCCAAGTGAAACCAACACTGCTTTAGTCTGTTGCTGTTCTTCTCCATCTCCCTTGTTATGATTCACTGATGGCATTTCTTTCACTCTTAACCACTCCAAACCGATTTTCTCCCTAACTGATTCAATCAATTTCGAGTCGGCTTCATCTCCATTCGCATTAGTTACATAGAATATGTTTGTAGCCATGTCGCAGCTCGTTGATATCTCTGTTCTTGTAACATTCAGACCGTTTTCTCTAAACGTCCGCGTAACCTCTGCTAATAAACCTTGTTTATCCGGATGTCTCAGCTCTAATCTCACACCCTAAACACACACAAAACCAAAGAAGGGTTAAGATTTGCGATTAAACAATCGAAAAAAATCAATCAATTTCAGGGTGGCGTTATACCTCAGATGCTCTTCTTTCCACTGCAGCCTCTAAGCATTGAATCACTCGTTGTCTCTCTGCTTCTGAACTAATCGGTGATCCATCCTTATGCCGGATATAGAATTCCTAAACAATTTAACCAAGAAAAGGAAAAATATTTTAGCTCAAAACCCACGAAGACCTTCAATTTTAAACGAAATTGCAGGATCGTTTCAAGGAAACATACCATGTGAGCTTGGTCTGCAGACGTGTTGATAGTAGCATGGAACACGGCATATTCCATATCGGTTAACGTACAAACCACATCGAATAAAAGCTTTGTCCGGTCCCGACAATGAACATTGACGACCGAGTAACTCCTCTCAGCCCAATTCTGAACCGTCACAACCACCATTGGAGATCTCTCCAGTTTCTTGGACTTCTTCCTCTCGTAGTCTCTATCTTCAAACATAAGCTGATGAAGCCTACGTTCAATGTGCGTCATCACATCCATCGAAACACAAATCTTTGCAGAGGAATTAACGTCGTTATCGCCATTCAAAACATTCTTTAACCGTCCCTCAATCTTGGATATCCGCTGAGAATCAAGAATCGGAGATCCTGAGCTGCAATCTTTGAGATAGATCAAAGACGCAACTCTACCGTTATGTGTCCATAGCTTAGCGTCAACAACGTCGCAGTTGAGATCAGAGAGAACAGCAAACATTTCGGACAGTAAACCAATTCGGTCTGTTCCGGTTAACTCTAAGGCTGTTAAACCGTTTACTTCAATGTTTTCTCCGTAGTAAACCGTCTCAATCGACTGTCAAATCAGAAAAACAAAAAAAGTAAAGCTTCTATTTTTAGAAATCATGTTCAATTGAATTCAGACATTGTTTTGGCTAAATAAATAATAAATTACGAAATTACCTGTTCAATGTATCTCAAGACGCTCTGATCATTCAATTTGTTTCCGTTTAAGTCAGTCACATGGAAAACTGCAGTAATTATAAAAAAAAAACGAAACCCCACAAAAGGAATTAGGAAAACAGAGTTATACATGTAATAAACATTAGTATGAATATTTTAAATTTGAAATTGTTATTACCATCCATGTTCCATCTTCCATCAGAAGAAATGTAAGCTTTTTTAATGGAGAGATTTAAATCTGTGAGAATTTGTACAGCTTCTAACAATATACCATGTCCTCTTGCACTGTCAACCTGAGAAGAAAAAAAATTAATTAAAATTTTAATCTTTAGATTTAAAATGAATAATTTGTTTTGAAGCTATTAATTTGATGGTGGTTTAGATAATTAAAAACTAAATATAAAGAAAGAAGGCTAACCTTGACAATTGTCGCTGAAGAACAAACACCATTGTCGATAACAACCCTGTAATTATGTACGAATTTGTTTTAGATTTTTATCATTTCCGTCAATAATAAATTAATTAAAAAGCAGTGGGATTTATCAATTAAAGTTTGGAGAAAAAGAAGATAAGTCCTCAAAAAAACTCAAGTTGGTGCCAGAAAGAGGCCAAAAGAGAGTTGGGAAAATCTTCTACGAAGAAGACATAAAGAACAAACTTTTAAATATTTAATATTATTTATTGGCGAAAAAAAGGAAATTAAACGATGGACGAAAAGAACATTTGAAATTTGAAAATTCAATTTTAAAACTTTTGAAATTGATCTCATTTTTTTTCCGGGAAAAAAAAATCTCGGAAAAGGAAACACGAAATCATTCATTAGTTAGCCAGAAAAAAACGATGAGACAAAAGAGGGAACCCAAACTCTGGT
Organism: Eutrema heterophyllum; assembly: GCA_002933915.1. Lineage (NCBI taxonomy): Eukaryota > Viridiplantae > Streptophyta > Magnoliopsida > Brassicales > Brassicaceae > Eutrema > Eutrema heterophyllum. The sequence continues at coordinate 1,875,664 of PKMM01029352.1, forward strand.
TTTTTTTTAAAAGAGATCTGTTCTAATCTTTAAGAAGAAATCCAAGAAAATCGCAAAAATAAAAAGAGAAGAAGAAAGAAAAACAAACAAACCTTGGAGTGTTCATCCTAATCACAAGCTTTTCATATTCATCCAAATAACCCTTCATCGCCATATCTATCTTTCTCTCAATCTCTCTGATGCAAATACGCCGTCGTTTTCAACCTTTGCTTCTTCTTCTTCTTCTTCTACCAAAGATGCCTAACAAAACACATATAATCCCTCTCGATTTCTGAGAGACTGTTACTTTTTTAACTTTCTCTCTCCTTCTCTCTCCTTCTCTCTCTAGATGATTCAAAGCACGCTTTCACATAATCCTTCCATACATTGGGCTCCCTATTTATATATATAGATAAATAAATATATATAATTTAGTTGTTAATTTATCTCTGCAACTTATATAAAAAAGTCACATGGAAGAGCACGACTCACCACGCATTTTACTAATGCTAAAAGTCTTCTCGAGTTAGACTTATATAATGTTTTCATTTTTTTAATATTTTATGTTTCACCTAAAAATGTTTCTATAATCATCATTCATTACTTTAAAGTTTAAACCCAACAAAACGTTAATCCATTGTATTTACGCAATTCTTACGAAACAATACCCTCTTGAGAGTTATCAGTTTATTTTCAACTTATGGTATTTCATATATACTTCTTACATTTCATACCTTTTCTGAAGTCTTCAGTATCTCTCTTTATCTAATTCTTCGCTCAAATATATATTTTCACTTATACATACCAAACACAAAATTATCGACATCAAACTAGTTAGAGATCCCATCATAATGGAAACCAATAAAACCAACGAGCCACACCTCCACGTGTCAACAGATCGTTAATTCTGGTTGTTCAACTGTCCAGCTAGGACGCCACCTGTCATAAGTGGTTTTCCTTTCCTTTGCGTGCTTTCCACTCTAGTATGATCCCTCCCCGACAATTACCGATCTAACGGCCAGGGTAGGCCACGTGTCATAATCTTAAAGGTCCCACGTCGAATGATACTCGCTTCGTAGCTAAGATGAGAATTCTTCGCCTTTTCTTCCATTCATTCACCCTCCTCCTCATGACGTGGCCACGTGAGAGCTACGCGCTTCTCCAAATTCCGTACTTTCCCAAGAGTTAATTCCCGGTAATATCCTCGTATTCGGTTCCGGTTTCTCGGCTTTATAAGGGTATATATGTCCTTTCATATCCTGGGAATCTTCTAATCGAGAGGCGCATTTTTAAGAGGAGAAAGATCTTTAAGGGACCCACTTTAAAGCTGGCAAGAGAGAGAGTGTCACTTTAAGCGTGTCGTGAGGGGTAAAACTGCCTTTTTCTAGAGTTGATTTAGGGGTTAGTCACGTGGTGACATTTAATTGGTCCAGACGTAGCGGAAGAAAAAGTAAATTCGCGCGTGACACTCACGTCGATGAGGTGATTTTCTCGGCCTACCCATTACTCATTTTTACCGACCCCTATACCAATTTTAATTGGTTTTATAATGATAAAATAAAATAGACACTCCTAAAACGGAATATCACAAAACAACTTTATTGAAAATTTATGATCGTCCATAAGCGTGATTTCGCTAACTTTCTTATAAACAGATTATAAAAAGAGGCTACAGTTAGTAGATTCCAAAAATTATTAGATTCTTATATTATTATGTAAGATTATTAGTTAGGACTTAGGAGTATAATTTTAAGAAAAGAAACAAGTGTATCACATAAGGATCTAAGGAGATTTTTCGCATTAAATACGAATATGCCCCACGTATGGGCCACTTTCTCCAGAAGGACCAGAACCATGTCACGTGCAATTACAGTATGTCTTAACGATCTAGAATCATAGACGGTGTAGATCTTGCCACGTGGACGACACAGTTCTCTGTAATACTACTATTTCAGTTTCCATACATACATACATACATCCTTGAACGTGCGGTGCAGTAACCGAAGCTGCAAAAGCATTTAACTATTCGTTAAGCTTTTAACAGACCAAAGATGATTCTTCCGCTATACATTTATTAGGCTTTTAATGTATATTTATGAATGACACATTAATGACCAGTCTGCTTAATAATTAAAATCTGATTTAAGTATTATAACCCCACAGCGATTACTCTTTATTCTACTAGCTTAGATGCAATAAAAAAATGTGTCAAAAATCAAAATATGCTGGCGGATAATTTTAGAACAACTACAAAACAATATAGATAGAGTTATGAGCTTTTCCGTGCATCCAAAAGAAATCCATACAAATTTTGTTTTTGTTCACTCTTTCCACGTCGGTTTTAGCGGGAAAATGTGTACGATTCTACGCTGGAAACGGGAACAGCCGGTAATCAGTAACCAGTGGGAGCCACGTCATCAGGCGTAATAAGATTTTTACGATGAGATTTGGTAACAGAATCAATCAACCAAAAGAAGAGGGTCCACGAGAATTTGGGTCGGATCGGTCGGTGCCGTTAATTCTCCGCTAAATTATTATTTTACCCCTTCTATTATAATCTTTTTATGTGACTTTCTTTAAGAATAATTAATTCGAATGATTTTTAAAAAATTGCTTTTGAGCAACTCGTAGGAACAAAACGTTGAATGGACAGAAAAACCCCGTGTGGGAATACGCTGACGTGGCAATACAGCTCATACATTCTTGTTTTCGTAGGACCATTTCCCATTTTATTCTGTACAATTTCTAATTTTTTTTTCCATAGTAAATTTGTATTAAATTTTTTGTTTTCGCAATTGTTACCTAATCTAGAATTATAATTTTATATGAAATATTTTTAGATTCGCAGGCTTTTACAGAAATAACATTCTGTTTTTTTCACTTTTCATGATGACAGTATATTTTTCTAGCGGCGTTAATTAACCATCAAATATGTTGGGGTTTGTTTGATTTTATCTCTGTAATAATATGTTAATCTTTCTTTTCTGTTTTGATTGCTCCGTAGTATTGAAAAAATCCTTTTATAGTAAGGACTATTAACTTGGGTTATAAATAAGTGCAACCTAAACCTAACCTACACCTAATCTCCGTAGGGCAGTTTCGTAATTGACAATGGACACCAGAAAAAAAGGAGTCACAAAGTTCGGTGGTTGCTTTTTTACTGTTATTGTCTTGGCGCCAAATTTGAATATGTTTTCCCTCTCTTTGATCAAAGAGGTCTAAACCCTTTATTTATTTGTTTTTTTTTTATCTCCTTTGGTTATCAAATACTTAGTTAGTTGGTCGTAGATTATTGATAGAAATTGATGATCGTGTTCATGTTGATCACTATGATATATATACTTAACGGTAACAAATTGTATAATTATCTTAGAAATTAGGATTAAGTATATAGATCGCTAAAACACAAGACATCACTAGTATATAGATCGCTAAAACTAAAACTAAACTAAACATCTCATGTATTTCGGCAAGTATCATATCGTGATTATGCGCATCAAATCTTAATATTTGTATATGGATCTATTATGATATTGTTGATCGAGGTAAGTTTGTTCGTCAACTTGTGACTCCAATAATATTTTTTGTAGCATGACAGCTTTTTTCATGTCCATAAGCTAGCTATTCTACTGATTATTTTCAAATATTTTTTTTTTGGTAGATCATAAATAGGTTCAAATTCCAATATCGGGAAGATATTCGCACGACCTCTGTATGCATTAGTATATACGGTAAACATATTTTAAGAGATTACTAAACAATTGTTAGAGATAGTCGGGAAGATCAAATTGTATTAAACTTTTACAAAGATCACACCATTACTCTCAAGGGGCATGTTGTTCCTCGGACGTGACAAAACATGTATTTTTCGTATTATTTTTAGTCACAGCTATTTTCTATGTTTGATATAGTTTATTCCCTTGATAGAATGATCGTTGTAAATATTAGGCCACTATATCGCCGATTATATATTTTATAAATGAGATATTTGCAAAAAGGCAATGTCGACTCTTCCCGTATAACAAGCGTCGACAAATCTCCATAGTTTAAGGAGAACTTCGCGGATCTGCGGATCTTCCCTAAATAAGATCCCAGCCGTCCAATTTAATATTGAAACTACTACACTCTTAAAGTTTGACTATTATTGGATTTTGTCAGTTGGTGATTACGTGCGTCTCTAATATATTCAGACGCTTTTAGACTTACAATTTTTTTTGGGGTCTAAGCCAGGTGAATGTTTTTTTTTGGTAATCTCGGGTTTTCGGTCTAGACTAATCCCCTTAGGTCCAGTTTCTTTTTAGCGCAGTTATAAATCTTTGCGGGTTGGGTGGTCAAGTGGAATCGAATTCGGGTCTCAAGACAGACACATATCCAATTCCAAACCGGATTGGGTGGCCAAGCGTCGAATCCGAGTCTCAAAGCAGGCACATACCCAACCCAAACCACTGGGATACCACCACTTTGGTTAAACCAAGTGAATATTCAAAACTCAATTTGATAAAATCAACATAACAGACCACGATAGCTAAATATGAAATGTTCTATCAAACTTGGAAGTTCAAAAAAGAGGTATTAAGAAATCTGTTATATACAAAAATCTGAAAAGAACTGAACGTAGATATATACTTGATTTCGTGGTTGACCAATGAGTTAAGAGTAAAACATAATATGCAAAATGCAAGCAAACTATTATTTCTTTTGGTAACGGATTGGCCGATGGATTAGCAAAGCAAGCTCTTAGTTTGTTTGCCAATTGGTTTTGAATTGGATCTTCCAAAATTTTAATATGGTATCAGAGTCCGAACACGCATTTTTGTAATCCGGTCAATAAGTGGTCCACTTAATCCGAGATTGATGGTCTGTCAAGATTTATGGCTAGAGAAATCATTATCTCGAAGAGTTGTATTAGGGATTAGGTAGAGATTATTGGGTCATGACCCATAATCTCTAAGGAGTGTGTGAGAATTATCTCACATCGAAAGTTGGAAGAGACCTTGAATAGTATATAAAAGAGACTTTGGCTAATCCACTAATTGCTAATTGGTTTTGAGTTGGAAGTCCACGAAACTTAACACTAATATATTGATGGTTGCACAAAAAAAAATATTATAAATTATAAATTTTTAAATTGAATTTTGTTTCTTCAATAACATGCATTATCCAAGTTTAAACATAGATGATAATTGATTGGTAACATTACAAAAACACTAGCACAAACCACCAAATTGCATATATATATTTTTATCAGATTTTAGATTTGAGTTTTCAAACGTTTTTAAATTTCGTGGTTTCGTGAGTTGAATCATCCAATGTAATTGTGTGTACTAAGGATTTTATGGTTTATCTCTAAATATTTAGATTTTTATCGTGATCGATAAATAATCATTTGTAAAAGATTTTTTTTTTCTTTCTAAATTATAATATTGTTTTATCAATAATACATGCATAATGTGAATTTGAATTCGGATGGTATCTCAATAATGATACTACCAAAAATCACTAAATTGTATGATATCATTGTTGAGAAAAAATTGTTAAATTAACCATTTACTCAACATTAACATTACAAGTGAATTGTTGAACCGAATATGATCCCAGTCAATGTTTGAGGAGTAATGAAGATCAAACCTAATTACTTAGACCATGTACAATGGTTTCAACATTCAATACCTTCCTTTTTACTTTTTAACACTCCACATCATCTTCTCTCTCTTCCACATAATAATTCAACACCCATTCAATTTTTATCATCTCCAATGGTTTTGTTTAATAAAATTCAACACCATACCCCACCATTTTCTTTTTATATATTTATTTTTTATTATGTGTTTTATTACATATTAATGACAATTATCGATTAAAAACAAAAATAATTTAGAAATAATTAATTAATTTATTTTTGCAAATAATTAAAACATAAAATAATCATTATAAAACAAATAAAATTACAAAAACTTGAAATTTAATATAATACACATATAAAAACACAACACAACAAATAAAACATACATAACATAATTAGTACAATAAACTCAACTCACAAACAATAAAGCTCTTAAATCACACAAATACTTAAAAATCTCTTTAACCACAGAATTTTGCCCAAATGTGTTTGACTAGATCTGCTTGCAATTCGTGATGCACATTTGAATCACGCAACTCTGATCTAGCACGCACATGGTTTGCAAATGCAGGTAGCACCTCTGTTGAGAATGGTTGCGGTGTAGTAGACCCACTTGCCTCAGATTGATCATAATCAGTCCAGTTTTGAGCATATGTATCTCTTTCATCCTCAACAATCATATTATGCAATATAATACATGACCTCATGATGATAGCCAAATTGCCAATATCCCACATGCGAGCTGGTTCGCGAATGATTTTAAATCGAGCCTGCAACACTCCAAATGCACGTTCGATGTCCTTCCGGCAAGCCTCTTGATGTTTTGCAAATAACTTGTCTGGTTCACTCTGAGGAAGTCTGATTGATTTGACGAAAGTAGGATAAGAAGGATAAATACCATCAGCTAGATAGTATGCCATATTGTATGGACGTTGGTTCACGAAGAAGTTGACTGTTGGAGTATTTCCCAGTTCAACATCATCGAACACTGGTGAACGATCTAGGACATTGATATCGTTCAATGTGCCCGGACACCCAAAAAAGGCATGCCAGATCCATAGATCATGAGATGCAACCGCTTCTAGAATAACAGTGGTGGTTCCCTTATCTCCCCGAGTAAATTGACCTTCCCATGCTGTAGGACAATTTTTCCATTCCCAGTGCATACAATCGATACTCCCAATCATCCCCGGGAACCCTCGAATTTCACTAACATGCAGTATTCTTTGCAAGTCATCTTGAGTTGGGGCTCTAAGATAGTCTTGCTCGTACAATCGTATGATTCCTTTACAGAATCTACGCAAGCACTCTAATGCTGTAGTACCTCCTATTTTGATGTATTCATCAACCGCATCGGCCGCCACACCATATGCTAACATTCGCATGGTCGTGGTACATTTTGCTAGTGGGGATATACCTTCTTTGTTGGCAGCATCAACTCTTTGGGTGAAGTAGTTGTCACTGTTTGATAGGTCCCCAACGATCCGAAGGAAAACATGTTTTCGCATCCGAAATCGCCGACGAAACATTGCATCGTCATATGTAGGTTGATTGGAAAAGTAGTCGTCAATTAGCCTCTGGTTTGCTGCTACATGATCTCTATTGAAATATCTTCTCTTGCTACTAGATGCCCGTCCTTCCTCTATTTTCTGTCGACGCTCCTTAAACTGGTTAAGGATATACTTTTCTTCAATTTGAGACTGCCTTTTGTAAGCTTCGATATCAAAAGGAAATTGTGATGGATTCATTGATATTTTTCAGTAAGATGATATTATTTGTATTGATACTTGAATGAAAGAAAAAGTCTCCATTTATAGAAAGTTAAGTGGCTGAAATCGACGGATTCCAAACATATAATGGAATACAATTAATTAATAGATAAGAATTGAATTTATATTGAGTGGTTCATACAGAAGAATTCAAAAAAATAATGAAATTTAGTGAACTAGTAGATCAGGATTGGATTCTTCATTTAAAAGCCAAAAGTCACGGATTTCTTTGACGAAAACTGACAAAAACATTATTAAATGAGAAAAAGACAAACAAGCATTATTATAGCAGAAAACAACAAACACACATTATGAAAGTAGAAAGCAACAAACACACATTATGAAAGCAGAAAGCAACAAACACACATTATGAAAGCAGAAAGCAACAAACACACATTATGAAAGCAGAAAGCGACAACAAATAAACAGACACTTAATAATAATTAATTTCCAAATAGATCGTTGCTTAACTCGTTAAACAGCTTTTTGCTCTGGTCATCGAGATTATCCTTTTCACTTAGCTTAATCCACAACTTCATCTTCTTGGCACGAGTCTTATCTTTCATCAAATTGTTTGCCTCCTATTGCGTCTGGGCTATTTTGTCTAATCGTTCAATCTCTTGATTCTTCAAGTCTTTGTATTCAAACCAGTCTTCGTTGACTACCTCCAAAGCTGCTTCCTTACTCTCTTTTTTTACCTTTCTTTTTTGCTGCTTCCCTCCCCATTGGACGAACACTAGATCCTATAGAGTTGGAGTCGCTTGCATCACCCTCGTGAGCTCTCTTAGACCCACTGCTTCCAGAGCCAGTATTTCCTCCTACCTGACTAACATAACGTGGTTGATCACGGAGAGCGGCCCATTCTGACATGTAGTTGAAATGTCTATTCTCCTCACTTTCATAGAGTTCATGCGCTTTTGCCAATACATCATTCTCCGACCACCCGCTTTGTTTGATACGCTTAGCATGATCGTAAGCGCCAATCCATTTCCCAACTAGCTTGTTGAAGTAGTTGAAATGGTTTCTGCACGAACTTCCATCGCAGGGATGATCAAATGAGTCATGCTCATTACAATACTTAGCAATTTTACCCCAAAATGATTCACTTTTTTGGTTTTTTCCAACAATACTGTTTGTTCCATATTTTATCCACTCACTCACGAGCACCAAATTTTGCGCGGTGGTCCACTTGAAGTTTTTCTTTTTCGCATGGGTTGAATTGTCTGCATTTGGAGAGGCTTCATTAACATCGCTCGTGCCTCCAATAGCCGTTTGGGTAGAAAATCCAGGAAATTCTGAAACATTTTCATGACCCGTCGGAGTAGAAGAAAAAGGGGAAGATTGAGATGAATATTGCGCCATTGAAGCATAATATGGATGATAGTTTGGAACCGATGACGGCATGAAGAAGTTTGGTGGAAAACCATAATTTGGTATATTTTGGGGTTGGTTGGGAGATTGATTTTGAAACTGATAATTGGTAGGATTTGGATAGTTAAAAGGATGATTAGAAGAATTTTGACTGTTGAAAGGATTATTGTTGGGATCCATGTCTCTTAAAATTATAGTGGAAGAAGAGTTTTTTTTTTTGTGTCAGAATTGAATGAAACAAATATCTATTTATAGAGTATTAAAAATGATGAATTTTAGTATTAAAAAATAATAATTTATTAACAGATAATTGATGTTCAATTATTTGGATGAAAAAAAATTATCTGAAATCTCAAGAACCAATCATGTATTTTCTTTTAAAGTAAATATTTTCTTTTAAATAAATTCACCATGATTCACGTGATTTGTTGATTTGTTGGAGCCTAGCACACTTGCTTTCAATCAAAAGCTGCCACATGTTGCTAATGGGACCCAATTTTTTCGGTTCAACATGTTGAACAAATTAAGCTCGGTTGAATCCACGTCCGTTTTTTTTTTATTCAACACCCCCATTATTTTGATTCAACAGTTGAATTTTTCATTCAACAGCCTCGTTGTATATGGTCTTACAAAGAACACATTGAGGACCATCCACTTATTGTTGTATCCCTATGCTTTTTATTATAAGTGTCCCACTCCCAAGAAAACACATTTCAAAGTCTAATTATTAATTAAAACGCTTATCGTAACCGCCAAACGCAGTGCATAATAGCGGCTGCTACTATTAAGATAAGATTCTGTCCTGAGCGAGAGAAAAGCCCATGAATTGTATATATTATTAAAAAAATCTGTGAATTCAGACTTTTTATTCACATGTTTCCCCAATTATTGCCATTCCCTTTTTATTCTTACCTTTCAAGTCCAGAGTACACCTTTGGATCGATTCTAGTCTCCACAACTAAAATTAAATCATTTTCGATATTCCGATCGAATTTCATTAATACTTATTTATTTATTTTCGCTGAGTTTTTTATTGCATTATTCACAAAACTTTTCAGCAAAGCATTGCCAAGCTGGTGCATGGCCCCTTCTTTACTATGATTATTTTTATTTATTTTATTCAAAATATTTATTATATCTAGCTGACGATCTATTTTCCCACGAAAAATATTATATAGCATTATATGTCTCCTAAATTACTAGTACTGCAAATCCATATAAATTTTGGGTTACTGGTACTGCAAATCCATACAAATTTCAAATTGATTGCTGTTAAAGTATTTTCACGATTTTTGCCTCATGATTTTAAAAACGAGTTAAATGAGATCAACGTTTTCAAAAAACAATAGGGAAGAAAAACAAGTGTCTGGTCTGTTTTTTTAGTTGGGTTGGGTTTTATTGTAATCGGGTTTAATTTTGGTTTAGTATCGAGTTTAGGTGGTTAATAGTTAACTGGTACACATTTAACCGAATAAAATCAATTTTATGTCATTTTAGGTTTTGAAGTATGAATTTGTGTGTTTTGAGGTTTCGAATTTTCAATTCGGGGAGATATAGATTTTGAACTTTGTTTTCAGAGAGATATATAATGAGATCTTAGTTTGGGAGACATCTGATGTTATACGATATTTTTCGTTGGGAAATGGATCGTCAGCCCTCGTATCTATGATATACATATACTCGACTCTCTAAGTAGAGAAAATCTACGTACTTAAAAACGATCTTTTAATGACGTCAAAACAAATAACTAGTTTTAAGAATTATAGTATAATTTATCCCTATGATAGAATACTACATTAGTATTACTACTATATAATTATAATCTAACAACCTCGTTTTCATAAGCACTTATTTATTTCAGAAATAAACGAATAAAACAAGGCATATTGTTAGATCTAACAACCTTAACGTATAGATCAAAAAACTTTAATAACAGATTAAAAAGAAGAACTTGGAAATTTAACATTGTTAGTTTTTTTGAAAAAAATAGGGCTTTTTGTGGAACTGCACATGGATAACTCAGTCATTCCCACGTGAAATCTAATCCGAGAACACGTGCCTTTCCACAGAGGTCTCTCTGACCTTTTTGATTAGTTTTCAGTTCCAGCTAATAGAAAGAAAACACAAAAAAATTCAAAATCCAAAGAGGTCTAAATTGTGTGAATTTGTGAGTAACTAGATTCTTGGTTTGATGCCCAGCGTTAATAAAAACAAAACAAAAAAATAATGACGTCCGTATTTGAAACTGTGAGATTTAAAATTGTTCTACTTGAATTCAAATAGTAGTATTCGTTAATCGTTCACACTTATTTTGTTCTATCCAAAACCCATGTCTTGGGATAAGGTTCCTTTTGCCAAGCATTTTGTAATCGGTTAGCACTCGAAAAAATATTAATTACTGGTATGATTTCTCTGGAACCATGCAACGGATAATGGTATCACCATAGTATATTGATGATTATGAGATACTTGGATATTTATCAAAATTTTCGTTAGAGCTTAGTATAATTTTCTTTTATGATATCTTAGTCCATCGGAATCTGTGGACCGAAAGTCGTATTTATCAGAGATATACATTCATTATACTCGTTATGTTCTATCTATTATATAGATTTTTGTGAGATTTATTGTATATGACTTTTTAAGTTTCTATGCAAATATTAAATATATGCTTATTTGTTTTATATAGTGTATTTTAATGATTAGTTGAGTTATTTTTAATTAAAATGATGTGTTTATGTAGAGAAAAAAATATATTCTTTGAATATACGCGTTTTTAACCCCAAAAATATATATTAAAAAAAAAAAAAAAAAAGTATGAATTATGCAATGATCGATCAGTGCATATAGTGAGATGAAATAGTATTACGAATATTTGAGAGACTATGTCAACACAATTTTTAGTCTAGACTCGGTTTTGAATGATATGGTTTTAGATCTAGTATTTTAAACAAAATATTTTTAAAATTTTAGTTTTTAAGCAATTTACCTTGCTTTTTTAATAACGGATATATATTTTTAATTAAATTAACCAAAAAAAAATATATTGTTTTATTGTTTAAATGAAGCTCAAAATAGAGATAACCTTTACAAAGAAAAATCATAGTTGAAGAAGCTACTTGAACCTTGCTCAAATTAGAGAAGCAGTTTAACTTGTTTGGCGATTTTGATAATGTTGGACATTAAAAAAATGGAACAAATTGTTTTTTCTTCTGAATATTTTTTTATTTATCTTTTGGTCATTTCCCAAAAGGGATGCTGTTTAAATTGAACTATTTCCTTTCCTTTTTGATTTGATTTTTAATTAGCTTTGGGCACGAGTTACGGCTTACCAATAAGTAAAGATCGGTTTACTTGTAATTATCATCGGGTAATTAACCAAAATAGCGCATTTTTAAACATTTATTCCAAATTTAGTATTATTAGTTAAAAATAACAATAATAACATAAATTTAATATTAAAAAGATCTAAAATTCTTTTCAAATAGGAAAAAACTAAATCCTAAATTGAAAATAGTGAAACCAAACCTAATGTTTAATTTTATTTTAAATTTATTGTGGATAAACAAATATTTTTTATATAATTATTTGTATTATTTTCGGAATTTTAAATTTATGGCGCTAGTTTTGGGGAAAAAAATTAATATTATTTTAGAGTATTTCTCTTATCCATAATTAAATTTCAACATACTGTAAGTATTTATTTCGTGGTAGCTTAGTATATGAGCATATCTTATTACTATATATGGGTTTTTAATAATTTTAACGAGATTTTGTAGATATGGAGTTTTTTCTCTCAGGACTCTCCACCTCTCCCAGAGGTTTGGAGTTTTTCTCCGAAAGGAAAATTTTCTTGTCGGTATCGTTAGACAAAAGGAATATTTCCTTTTTTCCCAACAAATCTTCTATGAATCCGCCCGGTTTAAGGCTACTTGCCTGTTTTTGGCTTGACTCCCCTCTGTATGTCTAGGGTTCTTACGCATTCATCAGCCGCTCATTCACCCTTTGCTTGATAATCCTCCTCTTTACACTACTCATTGGCGTTAAATCTCTCTTTTCTTGCTTCTGATGGACGCTCCGTTGAACCTGGCGATGCAAGCAATGAATTTGGAGGAAGACTTACCGGTGACCATTCCCGCTGATGGTAACTTTAGTGCGATCGAGAGAAGCTCGAGGAGTTTGATTGGTCGTCTGTTGAACCCTGATTGTCAGAGCATGACACGTATGTTGAGATCTATGCCAAGCATTTATGAAAGGGTAAGAGGTGTTGCCCTCACTCATGACACTTTCCAATTCATATTCGAATGGAAAACAGACTTACTCACGATGATGAAGACGGGCTTGTGGACCTTTGATGAATGGGGAATGGTTCTTGATCGTTAGATGGAAATTCCACCATCAGATTTTCTCAAAACGGCGCTTGTCTGGACTAGGTTACACAAGATTCCAGTAAACTATTTCATTATGGCTACTATTGGGGCGGTAGCTGATCGGATTGGTCATGTCAAGGAGATTGCGTACGATCCTGCGAAACCTCTGTTGCAAGCAGGTGTGAGAGTACTTGTGGCGATAAATCTAGATGACCCAGTAAGAGACACAAAATCTCTAAATCTACCACATGGTATTGTGGCTGTAGTGGAAATTGAATATGAAAGGAAGGTGAAGAAGTGTTTTCATTGCCTAAGGTTAACTCATGAAAAACAGAGATGTCCCCTGCTTCAATGGATCAGAAATAGAGGGCAAAATTCAGTAGGTAGACAGAAGATTGCAATTCCTCCACCAATTATGCAGCGCCAACATCACACGAACCTGGCGGATCAAATCATGCCTCTCTTAGCCCCTCTGTCCCTCATGGCTTCAAACCTCAGTCGAATCTGGTGGCGCCTGAGGTGTTTGAACAGATGCGCATATACATGTCTAGCGGTGACCCAGCAGAACGCCTTTTCCGTGAGCAGAAGATGAAGAAAACCTTGGATGATCTTTCTAAAGATCCCGTTTCGAAACGTTCCTGCCTGCGACTCGAAGCTCCGCCTGTCATTACGCACACACCGCTGAACAACGATAAGCCTCTTCAAGTTAATACGGAGATGTCGCCTGGTCAGAACCAGAATCACGTTGCTCCTATTATGGTGTTCACGGGTGAAAATTCTGGGAACTCCAAAGCTGGTACAGATAGTGTCAGAGAGAAGGGGATGCCGAATGATTTTACAGCACATGCTTATGATCAAACTCAGGCTCATGTCTCTGGAAGAGATTTGGTAGAGACTCATAAAGCTGCTGCACAAGAGAATATTGTGGAGGTGAACAAGGAAACAAACAGTGTTGCTGCAAATACTCGCAATCCCATTCTGGTGCAATCAGATTTCAAAGAAGGATCGGGCAGTTTCATTCCTCCTTTGAATAATGGAGGTTTTAGTAGTTATGCTGGGGCAAGCTCTTCGGGTACCAGTAGCAAAAGTAGAAAGTCTAAAACCGGAAGCTTGTCAAGAAAGAGCCAATGAACCAGCGTAAAGGGGATATTGTATCTCCACGTATTGAAGAGGAGAAAGACAAAGACTCAGAACGTTCTTCTTAGAGAATAGCAACCAAGAATGCTGAAGTTTCATCTAAACTGTCCAAACAAACATTGGGTTTGATCGTTCACCAGAAACCATCCAGTCCGTCCATATGACAACGCTCATTTGGAACTGTAAGGGGTTGAGGAACGACCCTACGGTTCGACGCCTAAAGGAAATGTGTTGTGAGCATTTCCCGGATTTTGTGTTTCTCCTAGAGACTAAAATCTCTAATGATCATGTGTTGACTGTCAAGAGGTCGTTGGGTTATGACCACAGTCATTTGGTGAACCCAGTGGGCCTTAGTGGTGGCTTGGCGTTATTTTGGAATCAAACGCATACAATGGACATTTTAATCTCGGATAACATGATCATTGATACGAGGGTGAAAGTGGGATCACTAAATTTGTTCCTCACTTTTGTCTATGGAGATCATGTTCGGCATTTAAGAGGAAGAGTTTGGAAAAAGCTTTCTGACATTGGTGTGATAAGAGATGCGGCATGGTGTGTCGCATGTGACTTCAATGAAATCATGAATAACGGAGAAAATATTTGAGGTCCTCCTAGAGCTGAATCGTCTTTTTCCAATTTTGGAGTTTAGCAAGAGACTGTCGTATCAAAGAAATTCCAAGCTCTAAAATAATTTCTCATGGGGAGGTACGAGAGAAGTGGTGGATTCGAATGGTCTGAATGAACTGGTATGGGTTCAATGTAGACTGGAAAAAGCATTCGAAAACTCAGAATGGTTTAGACTATTCCCACGTACGCATTCAGAATACTTGAAGAGAGATGTCTCTGATCATCGTCCTCTGGTGACGAAGATAGCCGCTGAAAATACAGGGCAGACTGGTCGCTTTGTCTTTGATAAAAGATGGTGTAAGAAACATGAGGTGAAAGAGATAGTGAAAAAAGGATGGAATATGCAGCATCGGAACGACTCTAGCAGTGTGGTGGATCGAATCTCTGGATGTAGGAAGGAATTATCGAAATGGAAGAGATTTACAATTGCTAATTTAAAGGTAAAAATGCAGAAGTTGAGTGAAGAAATCGACCAGGAATCTACAAAAACACATCCAAATTTCTAGAAAATGAGTGACCTTAAGACGGAGCTTATGCAGGCTATCAACAAAGAGGAATTTTTTTGGAAGAAGAAGAGTAAGGAGCGGTGGCTCGTGGTTGGCGATAAAAATTCTCGATTCTATCACAACAATGTTAAAACACGGAGAATGAGAAACAAAATCCCGTCTCTGGTGAATCCAAGTGGAGTTGAGCACTTCTCTGAATTGGAAAAAGGGGGAAATTGCAGTCGACTATTTTACAAATTTGTTTCGATCGTCTCAGCCATCAAACCCAGAAGAGCTGCTGGAAGGACTTCCGGTTAAGGTTACGACATGTATGAATCGTGATTTAACCAAATCGGGTACAAATTTCGAGATAAAGAGGGCGGTTAAGAGTGTCAAGAGCGATAGTGCCCTTGGGGCTGATGGTATGACTGGCCAATTTTTTCAACACTTCTGGGAAATCACGAGACCTCATATCACGGCAAAGGTGAAAAGTTTCTTCGAGACGAGCAATCTTTCATCTGATTGGAACTTCACACAGATCTCCTTTATGCCTAAGAAGCCTAATGCCAACAACATGACAGACCTACACCCCATCAGTTTGTGTTCCATCACTTACAAGATCATCTCGAAGATCTTATGCTCTCGATTAAAGCGATTCCTTCCCCAATTGGTGTCGCCAACCCAAGGGGCTTTCGTATCTGGGAGACTCATCTCAGACAATCTTCTAATTACCCACGAAATGGTACATGGATTGCGGACAAATCCAAATTGCAAAGGTGATTTTCTAGCTATTAAAACGGATATGTCCAAGGCTTACGATCGTGTGGAGTGGAATTTTTTGGAGATGTTGTTCAATCGCATGGGTTTCGACAGCAAATGGACTTCATGGATAATGAATTACGTACGCTATGTGTCGTACACATTATTGTTGAATGGTCAATCTCATGGCTTCATTCGTCCGGAAAGAGGTATTCGTCAAGGAGATCCCCTCTCCCCATTTCTTTTCATCTTGTGTGCGGAAGCTCTCGTTCATGTTATGAACAAAGCAGAGATGGATGGAAGAATCTTAGGAATGCTGTTGAGCTTCAAATGTCCTCCGATACATCACCTCCTTTTCGCTGACGATAGTTTGTTCCTTTGTCGTGCTACTTTGAAGGAATGCTCGGAATTTCTCCGCTACCTTAAACTTTATGGTGACTCTTCGGGTCAAGTCGTCAATTTTCAGAAATCCTCCATCACGTTTGGCTTAGACATTGATCCTATCTCTCGTCGTCTGATCGCGAAGTTACTGGATATCAAAAAGGAAGGTGGGGCAGGATCTTATTTGGGTTTACATGAATGCTTCAGTGGCTCTAAGCGACAACTTCTAGCGTTCATTGGTGAAAAACTTAATAAACGGCTAAGTGGAGGGTACGCCAAAACATTTTGTCTTGGTGGCAAAGAGACTCTTCTCAAGTCAGTGGCCATGACTCTACCGGTATATACGATGTCTTGTTTTCGCTTAACAAAACACCTCTGTCAGAAAATCACAAGCACGATGTCTGATTTTTGGTGGAATGCGGTTGAAAAGAAACGGAAGATACACCGGGTTTCATGGAAAACAATATGTAAATCGAAACAAAGCGGAGGTCTGGGCTTCAGGGATATAAAGGAATTCAATCAAGCACTCCTCGCAAAACAAGCATCGAGAATCTTAAATGACCATGACAGTCTGGTATCGTGGCTGTACAAAGGCAGATACTTCTCCACAAAAACTTTTTTAGAGTGTGGAAAAGGTTATAGGCCCTTTTATGCTTGGCGTAGTATTTTACATGGAAGAGAACTCATGTCAAGAGGCTTATTGAAATCGATTAGGAATGGTCAGGATACGAAAATTCAGATGGAAAAATGGGTAATGGATGAGCACCCGCGACGACCTATCAATAATCACACTCTCATTGATCTTGAACTAAAGGTCAGCTCTTTGATTTCATTGGCCGGTAATTGGCGAGAAAATGCAGTCCGCGATCACTTTCCCCCGGCAGATGCTTCCCGTATCCTCTCTCTGCCTATTAGGAATGTTCCAGATCGTCATATATGGGCTTACTCGAAGAACGGAGCATATTCCATGAAAAGTGGATACTGGCTATCGACTAATCACCCGACTGTACCAGCTCCCCAAATATCATCGCAGGAACAAAGGTAAGTTCAGCTGAAAAGCAGGATCTGGAAATTAAAGACTTCCCCTAAAATACGAGTATTCCTTTGGAGAGCTGTTGCTGGAGCGTTGGCAGTAGCTTATCGCCTACGCACTAGGGGTATTAATATGGATAATACTTGTCGCTTGTGCCAGAAAGGAATTGAGACGATTAATCATGTCTTGTTCACCTGTGATGTTGCCCAACAATTTCACTCTCTGTCAAAGGTGCCGAAGCCTGCTTCTGGATTTTCAATAGTATTGAAGGATAATATCTCCTATATTCTGGATCTAATGGAAGACGGTTTGATATCGAGTGACACTCGTATCGCAATTCCTTGGTTTCTTTGGCACATATGGAAAAACAGAAACGCTATCATCTTGGCTGGGAAACAAGAGCTTCTAGAAGTGTTGTCTCGTCGTGCTCAAGAAGCCTTCACACCTTCACCTAACCGTATGATAGCAGAATTTCGATGCCTTATATGGGCTCTACAGAGTCTGCGCGATCTTCATATCTCCGAGGTTATGGTGTGATATGCTCAAATTAATACCCTATAAGTACTAAAGCAGTTGTTGTAGTATATGTAGGGGTCGAACACAAGAACTCAAGAAAGTCACAATAGATTATATAGACTCGAATTAAGCTAAACCAAACAATGTAATTAAATGCGAGTGCGTAAATTAAACAAGTTGTAAGTCAATTGGAAAGAAGATAGGCTCAGGGTATTTCTAAAGAATTCAATGAATGTAGATAAACTATCTAACATGATTCAGATTTAGCGCGGTTCTTGAACTCAAATCACTAAAGTATAGCTAACCAACTCTCGTTGCGAAAACTATCTAAGTCTAAATCCTAGAATTCCAAATCTCTT
The DNA here is from genome assembly GCA_002933915.1 of Eutrema heterophyllum. Taxonomy (NCBI): domain Eukaryota; kingdom Viridiplantae; phylum Streptophyta; class Magnoliopsida; order Brassicales; family Brassicaceae; genus Eutrema; species Eutrema heterophyllum. The sequence goes on from PKMM01029352.1 coordinate 1,894,073, forward strand.
TGCGAATCCTAAAGTCTAAACCAGCTTTTAGTTCAAGTTTGATTTGTTCACAAAACAACTAAACCAAATCTCTTTACGAATAGTTATTTTGCTCACCTTAAGTTCTGTCAGATTATCAATTGCACTGTCGTGCCTAATCGATTAACCTAAGATCTAAGTTCCAGATTCGTCAACATAGAATTAGCTATGAGAACAACCTATGGTGAATAACTAATTCAGATGGTGAATCATAATTAACTAATTAACCTAACATTCAGAGAAAATCCTTATGAGAACCTTGAACCTAACAGTGGATCTACTCAAACATGGAGATTGAAACAAGCAACATGATTGAATAGATCATCAAATCAAATAAATAGAAGAGAGTAAAACAAGGGTTCGAAATCTTCTCTCATGCGAACAGAGTTTCAGACTTGTCTCCCTCCAAAGCTCTCTCACAGAAAACTAAAGTAAAAATAAAGCTTAGCCAACAAAAGTGGCTGAAAAACCTAATTATAATCCTAAAACACGTTTTGGGGCTTATTGTAATTATTAAAGACTTCTGGACCAAAGAACAGTTTCTTCAAACTTCAGAAAAGTCGCGACTCTTGTTTCTCTGCAGTCGGTATTGATCGATACCATAAGTGGTATCGGTCGATACTCGGGCTCCAAATCGACCTTCTCAGCTACATGATCTCTGCTTTGCTCCAAAAAGCTCCAGAATACTTCAATATCTCCAATTATGCTCCAAACGTGCTAAAACCTGTAAAAGACTCTAAAACACTACAAAATAGTAGAAAAATTCTATAAAACGGACTTATATCATGGTCAAAAAGGGGTAAAAACCATGATATATCATGGTGGTGTCTGACTCTCGCACAGTGATTGATGCAATTGCCAAACCATTCGAATGGCCAAGGTATCGCGCTTTCACAGACTATCTCTCTCGTCTCTGTGCTGGGTTCTCCACTTGCTCCATTGAACACGAGCTGATTGAAGCTACAGCTCGTGAGATATCAAAGAGCGTCACTCGTGATGGACGCTTCCAATCTTACATCGCCATGGGTGGACCTTCTTGGCTGCACAACATCCTTCGTCACGATTCATGTTAAGTTTGTTTTTGAGTATCCTATAACCCTATAACCCTTCCCTTAGGTGTTTGATACTCTGTTTTTCAACTTCGTTGTAACGAGATTACTCCTTCACTTCAATGAACTTTCAGATGACAAAAACAAAAAAAATGAGATTTTGTTATGGCACATATATGCGCTACGATTACGTCATTGTGTGCCTCTCGGATACAAACATGTTTAAAGAGTGGGGACCGTTAATTACGTTTAATCAAACCTCAACTTTAAATACGGAGTATTTTGTATTTTTAAACTTTACAACTATTGTGATATACGGAGTAGTATATTAAAATATCTTCTTGATGTCATTATAATAACAGATAGATTCCCAGTGCTTTAAATTTACTCGAACCATCCTGGCAAAATCTGTGACGACTAGCTTTGAACCTAACGTCTCCATCCATGACAGTATCCGGTATATATATATACGTATGTGCCCTAATTACATATTTATACTTTTGTCTCTCAATGTGATTATATATACTTATAGTGATAATTTATATATATATATAGTTTCTATATATGTAAATACATATGGAAATTTTGAAAATGTCACTTGAACAGTTAAACGTTTGGTGGAGTCGACTTGTTTCTATCTTACAGTCATCCAAAATATTACATTTTATTGGCAAACAGAACAATTGGAGAAAAACATGTTTTTCTTATTAATCCTTCGTTGTGCCATTGCAAGGATAAATGAATCAAAAGAAAACAACTACGTGATTAAGAGGGAAATAATAATAAAATGTGTTTTTAGCAGAATATTATGGTGATTGGAATTTGAAAGCTATTTATCAAAACTCATATATATGAGAACGATATAGTTCTCGATCGCTATAAAATTTTAAATAAAATTGATTTATCATTTGTTTTTTAACTGCGAGAATGTTTTACATTCCATTTTCGTTTTTCTACTAAAGTAAAGATTCTATGCCAACGTCGAGTCAAAGAATATATATAGTTCTCAGTATAATAGAAATTAAGAGACTGAAACGTGGTCGGAGCTTATGGATTGGACAAAGCAAAGGTCTCATCGATGTCCTATACTCTCCTACGAAAGATTGTCGTCTATACTTGTGTCTACAACATTTGGAGTCAGCGCAATGATAGGTTATTCAACAGCAATATTGTTCCTCCCTCTCAGATCTTCAAAGACATTGATAGGCAAGTTAAAAACTCTATCTTGGCTAGAAGGAATCGAAAAAATTTCGTGGATTGATGATTAGGTGGCTTCATTGATTGTAGGATCTGTTTCTTTTAAATTTTGCTATCTTGTTTTTTATTTGTTTTTGCCTTGATAGCAAGTACCTGGGTATTGCTCTTTTGTAAAACTCTTCTTTCATTCATATGAATATTTACTCTTTGGCAAACAAAAAAAAGAGACTGAAATATAGCTCATATTAATTATTACATAAATGCGGGAGGAAGTCGTACCTGTAAAATAATCAATTAATCTTTTTTTTTCTTGTTGTTGGATTATAGTGATTTTCTTATCCAGTAAAATAGAGTTCCCAATCATCAGGGCTAACTGTCCCTTCAAAGAAAAAAAATAATCTTACGAGAAGAACTGGAATATCATTGCATTTGTCTATAATCGTGTAATAAATTTATTTGATTTTTATTAGCAACAACTTTATTTGATTTAATTCAAAGGAAGTCGAGGCACAACATGTGTTTTTGACTTTTTTCCACTTCTGCATTCATTTCTTTATCATGAGCCTGTCTTTTTGTTTTTGCCCTCTTCTTATTTAATCATGTACCTCAAGTCCATCAAGTATATATATATATATATAACGGGGTATTTTCCTATTTTTTTATATAACCATTTTGTAATGATAATTTTTTAATTTTTTATGACACTATGGTGAAAAATTGACCAACACTAGAATTATTAAAAAATAGATTTTATACTTTGGCAATTTTTGTAATATGTGATCAAAATATACATCATTTTTTATAATATTTTTAATTATAAAGTAGAATGTGTCTTTTGTCTTAATTTATGTATGTTTGTACCAAAATAAGGTTTTCAAGTCAATTACAGGTTGTAGTGTAATAATAAAAAATTATTATGTAAATATATATATATATATATATAACGAATGTTCATATATCTTACTTAATTTCCTTTATTTTTGAGATTTAATATCTTAAAACATCAGTTACAAAAAAAATTATCTTAAAACATAAATTTTGGCGACATATAGCTGTGACGATTATATGTATAATACATTCGAGGCTATGGACCCAAATTTATTTTCCATGCAGAACAGAATTCGCACCACTTAAATTAAGTCCGACTCTAATGGAATCTTCCGCAATTATTGCGATGGCCGCTGCTCCAATCAGATTAAAGTCTCTACTGCTCCCGCTTTCACCTATTTTTCTCATTATTATTGTGATTGCAGTTTGGTTTTATTCATAAATTTATAAAATTTAAACGACCAATTGTATGTTTGGATCCAGACACAATCCTATGTCATACTTATTCATTCTTCAGAAATATATAGCTTGGATGGTATATATATAGTGGACAAAAAAGTAATAAAACAATTTAGAGTTTTATACTGAATAAATACTACTAATATAGAGTTAAAGATGGTATATATATATATATATACGTGGATGCATAAGTGTTGTATAACTAACAAAAATTGTAGCTTGGATGATTTTCAAATTTTTGTATTTAGATTTTAGAGGTTTTATAAAAATACAAATATATGTATCCAATATATTTGCATGTGTTATCATATATGAGGGAAAAAAAACTTATTACCCCAATTAGATGCTAAATGTGATATGTTTTTTATTCTGATTCAAAATACCAAAAACCACGATGATAATGATTATGTAAATACAAATATCATGTGTGGCAAATGCCCTTTAACAAAAAATAATAAAAAATCAATGTGTGGCAATGCACAGCGCTGATCTGTACTTGTACCAGTCCTTTCGTTCATTGGTTAACCTATACTTGAAAATGACACGTGTCGAAAAAATAACTGGACTATTTCTGACGTGGCAATGCATTTTAATTATTTGATTTGACAAGTTTAGGCATCGTTGTCAGAAAATTTGACTAATTAACAGAGCCACAAAAAAACAAGAAAAACAAATTGAGTAATTCCGTATCATATTTTGCTCACAGTACGTAATTCTATATTAAGTTTAAAACCAATAGACATACTATTGTCCAATTTAATTACTCGACATAAAGGATAAAAAAATATTAAACCAAATATAAACTTTGTGAATAGTTGATTAAAAATCGAAAAGCACGATTCTTGTCTTTCTCCTTACAGCTTACAAGATAATTAAGAACCAAACCACCTCTTTCGTTAAAACAAAGCATAATGTTAGATGCTTAGAGCTAAAGTATAATGTTACCACTTACCCCTCTAATAATCTACTTAATTACAGTAATACCATACTTTGTATGTGCCTAATGTTAGATGCTTAGGACATCACCTTTCGCACCACGTATTTTATTTGATGAGATTAATTTTAGGATTAATTTTGTTTGGTTTAAATTTTAGATAATACTCTTCTTTTAAACTAACTATAGCTACAAATAATTATCAAGCGTATGATGGTTAACTAGTTCGATCAGATTTCAGAATTCGAATTTTGAATATAAACAAAACCATTTTTTTTTTGACCGAAAACAAATATAAACAAAACCATTTTCATCAAATCAAATTTGAACTTGGCTTTTGATTAGTTTTTGCCTATTTAGTGTACGTAAATCGGGTCGGTTTAAATTATCTTGTCATAACATGTATACACATGTCTATCATCCAAGTAGCATGTTGGTTTGCAGAAACTTAGAATCTTAATCCTGGTATTAACTAAATTTAAGTAAACGCATGAGACACCTAACTGATAGTTCATGAAATAGAATAAAGGTATCCATTGTTTATTGGTGTTTATGAAATCCATGTGTGTTCGATATTCATCATTGAACTATATAACATGCAAAATAGAATGTATCCACTATCTAAGCATTATAGCGTGCCACTGTATGCAAATGTTCACATGGCCAAGACTCAAACGTCGCATTATCAAACATTACATGCTCGTTTATTTTATTTTCTAAATAAATGAAGGAGGAAAAATAGAGTTAAACAAATACAAATGTGTGGTAATTTTATGATATTGTTAATAAGACATAATTTGATTAGTAATCGAAAACTGAGGAATGACAGTGTGGAACCTAAAATATGGCTATGTAGAATAATAGGGGAGACTTTCCATCGAAGAGAGAGAGAGAGAATCTGTAAAAGAGAAATGGTGCCAGCTATGAATTTGAAGGATCAAAGCTTTCTCTTAAGGCCAAAGCTGTCATCTCTTCTCTCTCTCTCTTCCTTATAGTGCTCTGTTTCTCTCCACAATCACACACACTCTCTCTCTCTCCCTCTCTTCCTTTACATTCACTTCTCTATCTTTTTTTAAATCTTGGAGGAGAAGAAGCAAGGAATTTTGGGGGAGAGATTATAAGTTTCCTCGCATTGAAAGATTTGAAAGTTCTTGATCATTGATTAAATCCAAAAGCTTTGTCCACAAAACAAAAAACAAAAAAACAAATCAATGGCGGTTTTTCCTAACGTTAATGGCGATAAGAAGCACTGGTGGTTCACTCAAAGAAAGGTCAGAAATTTTTATCTTATTATTGAGAATTAATATTCGATTCGAAGATTTTAAAATTTTCTTCCTTGCATCTTGTTTTTGTCTCTCAGCTTGTTGATAAGTACATTAAAGATGCAAGGACTTTAATGGCAAGTGAGGAGCTAAACGACGTCACTTCAGCTGTTCATTTACTCGACGCAGCGTTGTCCATCTCGCCGCGTTTGGAGACGGCGTTAGAGCTCAAGGCTAGGTCTCTGCTCTTCCTCCGTCGTTTCAAAGAAGTCGCCGATATGCTTCAGGATTACATTCCCAGTCTTAAGCTGACCGTTCACGACGAGGAAGCATCCGCTTTATCGGAAGGCTCCTCCTCCTCCTCCTCCTCTCGCGACGGAGTTAAGCTTCTCTCCGACGCGTCTTCGCCGGGACATGACTCGGCGTTTAAATGCTTCTCTGTTTCTGATTTGAAGAAGAAAGTGATGGCAGGGATCTGTAAGAAATGCGACAAAGAAGGGCAATGGAGGTATTTCACTGGTTTACTCTAAGTAAACGCACCGCATAAAACGCAACCGTTGATTTTTAAAACGCTGGATTTTGTTTTGTTTGTTTCAGGTACGTTGTGTTGGGGCAAGCTTGTTGCCATCTAGGACTAATGGAGGATGCGATGGTTCTACTTCAAACCGGGAAACGTCTCGCCTCCGCCGAGTTTCGCCGCCGGAGTATTTGCTGGTCCGACGATAGCTTCATACTCCTCTCCGAATCCTCCTCCGCGTCTCCACCACGCAACCTCACGGAGGGCGAGAATTTCACTCACCTCCTCGCTCACATAAAGCTCCATCTCCGTCGTCGCGCCGCTGCAATCGCCGCACTCGATGCAGGGCTTTTCTCTGAGTCAATCCGTCACTTCTCGAAGATCGTCGATGGTCGTCGCCCTGCGCCTCAAGGATTCCTCGCCGAATGCTATATGCATCGGGCCGTCGCGTATAGATCGGCCGGTAGAATCGCGGAGGCGATCGCCGATTGCAACAAAACCCTAGCTCTTGAACCGTCATGTATCCAAGCGCTGGAGACTAGAGCCGCACTTCTGGAAACAGTACGGTGTTTTCCGGATTCGCTTCACGATTTAGAACACTTGAAGCTTCTCTACAACACAATTTTACGAGATCGGAAACTTCCAGGTCCGATATGGAAGCGGCACAATGTGAAATACAGAGAAATCCCTGGGAAATTGTGCGTGTTGACAACCAAAACGCAGAAACTGAAGCAGAAAATCGCAAACGGAGAAACTGGGAATGTCGACTATTACGGTTTGATCGGAGTCAGACGCGGATGCACCAGATCAGAGCTCGACCGAGCTCATCTATTGCTGTGTCTGAGATACAAACCCGATCGAGCCTCGTCTTTCATCGAACGGTGCGAGTTCACCGAACAAAACGACGTTGATTCGGTCAGAGATCGAGCGAAGATGTCTTCGCTGTTGCTTTACCGCTTGATTCAGAAGGGATATTCCGCCGTCACGGCGATCATAGCCGAGGAGGCGACAGAGAAGCTGAGAAAGAACACTGCTCAGGCTCAGGCTCAGGCTCAGGCCCAGGCTCAGGCTCAGGCTCAGGCTCAGGCTCAGGCTCAGGCTCAGGCTCAGGCTCAGGCCCAGGCTCAGGCTCAGGCCCAGGCTCAGGCTCCAAAGCCAATACAGAAGACTGAAGAACGCAAACCGGTTGAAAAATCCGGTTCGATTAAGATAACCGGAAACATTGATCCGAAACCGGTAAATTCCAATGCATACCAAGGAGTTTTCTGTAGAGATCTCGCTGCTGTCGGGAATCTACTAACTCGGGCTGGTTTTAACCATCCAATCCCGGTTAAATACGAAGCTCTCACCTGCTAAACAATCATTGAACCGTACAGAAAGAAAAAATCATTCAGCCGGAAAAAACCAGAAGATAATAATCCCTAAAATATAATGTATTATGAATGCAAATGAAATATTGTAGGTACAGTATTTAAGATTATTCCACTGCTGGAAAATTTTGTCACTTTACTTCTATCTTCGATGTTCGTCTCTTTCTATCTGATTGCATATAACAAAGTCACAGAAGCTAAAATTTACTCACGCAAATTAAAGGAGTATATATTAGATAAAAATGTTCTTTTATTCAATTTTTTTTAACGTCTGATAGCTTTTATTAATGAATGAAAAAACAGAGTCTGTTACAAGAACAAAACAGAGCATCAACTATATAAGCAACATCAAAACTCCTAATGATAAGGGTCACTACTCACTAGACGTTGTGTCCTTGCTTCTTTTATTCATTTAGTTATTAGAATTGCGCTAATGGGCGTTTGAAAAAGAAAAAAAATAGTTTTTTTTTTCCTTTTCAGTTGGGCTCTCGAGAATTCGCCTAAAAATGAATCTGACACACGTCAGTAATATTCGAATAAATCCTTATCCATAAAGTTTGGCTGCCATTTAATGCCGTAATGGTATAGGGATGATTAATTAGGGGGGCAAATAAAATTAAGATGGCAAAAATGAAATAACCTAAAAAGAATGATTTGTCTCTGTTAGAACCGTGGAGAGGTTTGTCTCCGTTGGCAACGCATAGGTAGGTTCTCTCAGGGATACTCTTGTACCAAACTCCGATTGAAAAATTACAAATCGCCAGGAGAAACAAGAGTTCTGTTGCTTGATACAGACACGGATTCCCATTCTGACAATGTGTTACCATCATTTGAGGACGACCCATATTGAAAATGAAGAAGAACGATCATCCAACTCTACCATGGCTTCTTCTGTTAACCTTAACTGCGTTGCTCTCCTTCAATGTTTCTGAGGAAATTTGGTTGACAAATCACTCTTCTGGTTCAATTCCGATTTGCTTCCAATCGGTTATTTGGTTCTATCCACTTTGGTTTTTTTTTTTGTTTTTTTTCATCTAGAATTTGATCACATATTTCTTCATCTAATTAATTTGTTATCTTTAGCTAATTTTATTTTGTACTAACAGAGAATTTGGCTATGCCCGATAATTTGTATAGATTCTGGATTATCAAGATATAAAACAATGATCTACACTGATAATTCAGAAATCTTTTCAACATGTCATCATTCTTGATAAAATTATTAAACAATATAAACCTAAAATGATAGAGTAATGATGTACGACAAGAACCAGACTTAACTTATGACATAGGGGTCAATTTAGAGAATTTAACTAGTTCTTTACAACTAATTCCAAAACAAAAAAAGTTACAACGAAAATGATCTTACATGGTCATTATTTAGAAGTCTTGTGAAGCTTAGATGAAGAGGTTTGGCGAATGGGAAAGACCAGCCTAGTGATGTTTTATATTAATTCATCAAGTAGGTCGTTGCCGAGATACTTCATATCGTTGCAAAATCATGTTTTTTCAATCCACAAAAACATATAGAGTTTCTTTACCAATATGTGACAACGATTTATTCATTTCATCGAATTTTAGCATGTTTTGGATAAAACTCAAAGTGACGATTATTTAGTAGGTATGTTTTTAGTACTTTCGAGTTTAATTTATTTCTTTACATGTTTTTATATATGTTGTATTGTTGAAGGCTTACATAATATATGAATGTTTAGGTAGATTTGATGGACATAGTGTTAATGTTGCTAAATTAAATCTTGGAAAGAGTTCGAAGAAGAAGAATACGAAAAAGACAGAGGACGAAGAAGAAAAATGTGACTTTTGCATGTAAGGTCATTTTATTTATGTTTTTAGAATTTTTTTAGCATTTTTTAAAATAATAGAATTTTTTAGTACTTAATTTACTGTTCTTGTCATATTTACTCTTGTACAATATAGCGTGTACGATAGTGGACGGTACATGAGGAAAGTACAAAAGGGGATAAAATCGTTATTTACACGAATACGGACAAAACAAATACAGTAAAAAAAATGTCAAAACTCAAATCAAACTTTGAAAAAGTGAACAGACACTTAAATATCTCAAGAAGAATCAGGAAAAGAAGATGAAAAATAGAGTGAATCTGGCTAGGAAAAAAATGAAGATGAAAACGAAGTAAAAAACATATATCAGACCATCTCTTTTTGGTATAAGAATCGTAAGGTATAATATTTTTCAAATGTTAGTTTCTACTTTTTCGTGACATATTTTTGTTAATATTTTGAATAGTTGTAGTAATGTTCACTTGAGATATGAATTGATAGAAACAATTGCTATGACCTTTATCTGAAATATACCGCACAGTTGACCGTTTTATATTAAAAAGTAATCAACATGTTGTATATAATTTGGTTAATTTTTACACTGGGAAAAGACATGATTATCTTTGCCCAAAACATGGGCTGAAGTCCAGAATTTCTCGGTTATTGGAAAAAAGGTCATATTATACAAGGTTACATGCATATTTCAGGTTTTGTATGAAATGTAGGTTTTTATATGAGATCCTTTTAACCGACAAAAATGATGAACCAAATTAAAGAATAATGATATTGTTTCTATTGTAGGTACCTTAGCTGATGTATATGGTTGTGGTTGGCTAAGTATAAATTAGTATTACAAAAAAATGACCATTCTTTATTTTTCTTTCAAATCGAACGAAGCTCAGTTTCACTTTTAAAAGGAAAACCATTTTAAAAACAATTTCAATGTTCTCTTTGCGGATTATCTTGTGTGCGTACAAACAGAGAGACTTGTTTGGACAAAAACGTCATGGTAATAAGTGTGCCTCTAAGGTGCAACTACTGCATTGCATAAGAATCAGATATTTATATGATTTGAACATTGTTTTTGTATAAGTTGGTCATTTTAAAAGGTTAAAACTAATTTGAAATCATTTATAGCAATTCTTATTATATCGCAATTCTTATTATCCTCCAAATTTTATTTTTCAATACATGTTTTAAACAAGTAGCTAGCTATCTGTTTTTTTTTTTAAACATAAGATGAGTTTTTACAATGGTAATACTGTTGAGACCATAGTATTTTTATCATAATAATAATAACAAAAAAATGAGAAGTTGGTTTTTAAGAGTACTAGCTAGTTTCGATGACTTTTCTATGTAAGAAAACTGTTTTATTTTATCCCTTACTATTATAATTTTTATTTCTATACTCATCACAAGTAAAATTCTCAACTCATTTTATGGTGATCTATTGGTAGAAAAAAACAATGTCTTTTGAGAATTGGTTGTTGTTAGAAAAATTGAAGAGTACTATGTCATGTTCTAAAAATCCCCGCCTAGTTCCGATTACTCTCTGACTAGTCGCTAGACCCACCCCATCCGTCTAGCTGGTCTAGGCGGCCGCCTAGTTTTTTTTTTTTTTTTTTTAAATTTATTGCTTAATAAAAATCTTTAAAAGTTCTAATTTGATTTTACTACGTTAAAAAGTCAATAAAAATCCCAAAACTAGTCCCCGATTAATCTCCGATCTCCGATTTTTGGACTAGGCGCTAGGTCCAATCCGACCGCCCGACTAGTGCCTAACGCAATTTAGAACATTGGTACTATGTACTACAGTCTTTCTCCGTTAGTTAGTCCAATATAACTAGGAACGGAAGCGCAAATAATGACATGTGGGGAACACGTAGTTAGATGAGCAGTAAATGGGAAACATATTTGGTTGGTTGTCCTCATATTTTCGTGTATTGAGTTAGATATGGAAACTTGTCAAATTTATTTCTCCAGAGATTCCATAAGATTCCGTCGAATATAATTGGTATTTCAGTATTTGTACTGGCAAAGATTATGGCGGACGAAACAACTTAGGCTGTTGCATTTAACTCGTTTGCTTCATTAGGACCAAACACAGCAACTACTTTTGATCACTTTATTTTAAGTTCAAATTTTAATGACATCCTTCTTGTACATTTTGTGCTCATACATAAAGAAGCTAACGGGTTATAGTTCTTCTACATGTGGAAGATCTAGAAGAATAAAGTGGAAAAGTTTTGTTTATAATTTAAAAAAAAAAAAATCGAGAAATTGGGGATTTTTTGTCCATAATTTCTCTTGGTACATAACCAATTGACTTTGATAGTATTTGTGGTGAGATCAACATAAGTCATCATTTGTTAGAATTTCTTTGTTCATTATCTAAAGCCTCTAGATATATCCGATATATAGTTTTTTCAATTTTTTTTTGTTGTGTGCGTGTGTTATAGAACCAATGCATTTTTATTAGCCTGTCATGACAATTCATAAAGGGTCCATCACTTATTATAGTTTAATAATGGTTCGTGTCGTTTATTTTACTTTATATATTTTCTATTATAAGACTGATGAACTAGATCACTCTTTATTTTATACTGTTATCAATCTAGCATAACCATCTTGAAGTTTAAGCATGGATATATCGGATTGATCATAGGCTTTCATGCATGTCCCAATGATAATATAAATTAATAATTATATAAATTTGTGCATATATAGGTAAGATAATATACTAAAATATGATTAATGTATTGTTCGTTTTTACTTAAATTTGAAATTTTATTGGAACTTTTCTCTTTCCTTATTATATCAATAGTTCTTAATGTTGTTATTTTCGATCTGCATCCAAAATTGTGAGGATTTCTAGATGTGATAATTGTTTTTTTATGCGTAACTATTTATTTGTATTGTAGTATTGTCCTCAATTTTATCAACAACAATAAGGATAGTAGCCACAATTTCTTATACATTTTAAATTTATGAACATGTATATTTTACATGAATAATCCAGTATGCTATTAACATTTATTCTATTGCGATTGTGAAGATTACCAGTCATAATTTTAGGTTTCTGCATGTCATTTTCACAAGTAGATTTGTTTAGAATATTATGGACGAAAAACAATTTTACTCTATAAATTAATAAATTATCGATTAATTAATATATTTATAAATTAATAATTTTCAAAGTCCCAACATTATTCATTTATAGAGGTTTTACTATAAATCTGATTAGGTTAAATTTGTAAATTACCTAAAATATATTCTTAAGAATTTCTTGTGCCAATTTTTTTTTTAAACACCATTCCATCATCACCAGAGATAATCGATATAATCCTATTACAAATAATGATTAATCGATCGAATTTTACTACATGCAACATTGTGATTACGATGAAAAACTTCACAAACGATTTCACGACACATATTTTTCTGCAACACACGAATTCACAACAAACGATTCAACACACGAGATCACGACGAACGATTATGTGTCAAGTTAGTTACACCTTCTAAATCTCTAAATTGTTGCCTTTTTACAATTCCTTTGTTCTAGTAATTTTGATTATGTAGTTGAAATGGTATGCCAGGCACGGCATCTCGCTAATGTAAGCTTACACGTGTTTACGAACGCACACGTGTTTTGTAGTTCGAGCAAAGACTCAAAGACCATCTGGTCAACGGACCAAGATCCGGATATTAATATGTTATTCTTTTTTCTTTTTGGGGGTCAAATTATATGATATTCAAAATGTGCGATAACTATCTGATATACGTATTCACGTGACCATCGATAACTACATTTAATCTTAATTAAAATATTTGATTAAAAAATTAAATAAACTTTGGAAGACAAAAAAAAAGTAATGTCGTCAATGATCTCGGCACACACTAGAATTAGCGTCTAAACGAACCACGACGAGCCTGCACGGACCGATCACGAGTCTCTCGACGGTGAATAAGCCACGACTTCAGTCTCATTCTCAACCAACGTGGTGCTTCATACACCACACACGTGTCATCGTCTCATTCTCCCTCGAACGCGCGAGCTCTTTAACCCTGTTTTAATCAAGTGTCGATCTTCCGCTATAAATACCAAATCAGTCACTTTTCCTTCTGTTGTCTGTCACTCAGTAACTTCTCTTTCTTGTCCTCACTCTCTCTCTCTCTCTCTTTCTCTTACACACACTCTCTCGCTCTTTCTCTCTCCATCGCTTGACTTTTGTGGTCAGTGAGAGAATCATAAATACATATAACCGCCGGAGAAAATGGGAAGAGCGCCGTGTTGCGAGAAGGTGGGTATAAAGAGAGGGCGGTGGACGGCGGAGGAAGATCATATTCTCTCCAACTACATTCAATCCAACGGTGAAGGCTCTTGGAGATCTCTTCCCAAAAATGCCGGTAATAATATTTACACTTTTTTTTTTCCAAATGAAAACTACACATACAACAATGTCATGTAACACAAACTTCTAGCTATGACAATATGTGAGAAATAAGAGAAATAATCGTGGCTCTTGTTGTAACCTTCGTGAATCATGGATTGTTAGTTAGTTTTATTTCATGATATTTTTAGAATAAAATTTAGTAAGGTTAGAAGTTTATAATTGTAACCCTAATTAATCTCGCGTCGATTTCATTTCAGTTTTTTGGTTATTTGTCAGTGTCATAGTCACGGTGGGTTGTGAATGTACGTACGTATACAAAGTGTTGCCAAGTGTATGCTTTAAAGAGTTGGTTATAGACTTATAGTATACGGACAAATGTTTAAAAGGAAATTCAAATAGATGTGTATTTATGTATCTTGTCCGTTGTATATCATTTCACGAATCAGATCAAAATGATTTCCAACTCCGCTTTTAACACGAGATTAATTAATGCAGTAGTTGAGATATATATTGTAGTTGCGTATGATCTACGAATACAATGATCAGAATGCTAAGAATCTCGTGAGCAGTCATATATCAGACCCCATAAAATACATCCTTTACCCAAAAAAATATACATATTTCAAAAAATAAACGTGTACTAAAAAACAAATAAACAGATACATCTGAAGTATATCTAAACTCTGACGTGTATTATTACTTTCTTAATTTTTTTTTCTTTTTTGAAAAAAGGATTAAAAAGGTGTGGAAAGAGCTGTAGATTGAGATGGATAAATTATCTTAGATCTGACCTCAAGCGTGGGAACATAACTCCACAAGAAGAAGAACTCGTTGTTAAATTGCATTCCACTTTGGGAAACAGGTACTCTATTGATTTAATTGTTTCCACCTCTTCCAATTTATCTTCGGACAATGACTTATATGCATCGTATCATATAATAATGATTGCATATCGATTAAATAAGCAAGGCTTAATGTTATTCACTCCTTTAGTTTAACGATTAGTTTTGTTGTGAACATTTTTTCTATGTTCGGGAATTAAAATTTACAGAGCTTACAAAAGTTACAGTAAAAGAGTGTATAATTTTGTCGACCACAAAAAAAAAAACAATTTTTTTCGTTGTGGGTCTCCTCTTGATGCTTTTATAACCCTTGGTTGTCAGACTTTTTCTCTTTTAGTTGAGACAAACTAAATGTAGTCTCTAATAAATGTACATTTCATGTATTACATAAGCACTAATCGGAACATATATATGTGATATTTTTAATATAAGTTAACATATCACTCATTAAACTCTTAAACATAGATCTGAGGAACCGTCACTCATTATATATGGACATTGCTCGAGTGATTTCTGGTATATGTTTTTATTGTAATTAGTAATTCTATATTTCTAGAAGCATGGTTAGGTCAGCAGTCATATCAACGTGGCAAAATCAAATTTAAAACTCTTCTGGCCACTACTCTATTGATTCCAGTCGGGGCACGAAGTTCTCTTATTCCCCGGAAAGGTTGTTGAAAATTGTTAATAGAGGTTAAATAATAATTATGTTTTTGATTTAATAATGTACGTAGGTGGTCACTAATTGCGAGTCATCTACCAGGGAGAACAGACAACGAAATAAAAAATTATTGGAACTCTCATCTCAGCCGTAAACTCCACAACTTCATCAGAAAGCCGCCGATCTCTCACGACGTCGCCGTCGTAATCATGAACGCTTCTCCGCCGGCAAAACGCAGACCAGGGAGAACCAGCAGATCCGCCATGAAACCCAAAACTCACAACCCAAAAACTCGAAAGACGAAGAAAACGTCTGCACCGGCGCCGGAGCCAAACGCCGACGTAGCGGTTAAAGTGGTGGCGGGAGAAGAAGCATTAATGATCGAGTTAAGTGGAGCCGAGGCCGAGCTAGGACCATGCGACTACTATGGAGCCTGTCATGAAGGAGGAGACTGTTGTAATAATAATAACAATAATCTTATGAGCATTAATGGCGACAATGGAGTTTTACTCTTTGATGATGACATCGCTGATCTTTTGTTGGACGAGTCAGATCCAGGCCACGTGTTCACATCGTTGAATCATTTAGGAGACTCTGATGGAGCCAGAGTGATCTCGGAGACTTCGAACCAAGGGAATCCTGACTGTCTTCAGTCTTGTCCGTCGGTGGAGTCGTTTCTCAACTGCGAGCATCAATTCAACGATGCGTTGACGGATGAATTTATTGATTGGGATTGTGTTTGGAGACAAGGTAATAAAGATAACCTTTGGGATGAGAAAGAGGGCTCTGATTCAATGGTGTCGTGGCTTCTGGACGGTGACGATGAGGCCACGATCGGGAAAAGTAACTGCGAGAACTTTGGAGAGCCGTTGGATCATGACGAGGAAAATGCGTTGGTCGCTTGGCTTCTGTCTTGATGAAGATGTTAATTAGGTTTGTAGTCTTTTTGCAGTTACAGTTTGAATCCATTCCACTTGGTGTCATATCATCGACTTATGCGCGTATGCCTTCTCTTTCGTTGTATGGTTTGTTTTTTTAAGTTTAAGATTTGAATATTGTGATTACTGATATTAGTTTAAATTATATATTGCAATAAAACTCGGGGTGATACAGGGGCGGAACTAGGTTGAGAGGTGGGGTCAGCTGACCCCATCTAATTAAAGAAAATATGTATATTTTTCTTTAAATAGAATTATAATGATCCCATTAAAAGCAAAAGCAAAAATAGTGTATTAAGATGGGTTTACGTTTTGTTTTCTTATTAAAGTTTGGACTCAAATTTAGTTTAAACCCAATTTACATAGTAATCCAAAACTTTCATTAATCCTATTTCAATTAACTATTAATTAATCCTATTTCTACTTGGCAAAACATAAAAGATAAGAAACAAAAAAACAAAACAAAACAAAACAAAACATGAAATTTTTTTTTGCTCGTCTCTTTGCCCACAAGAAAGCTTCGTTCCTCTCTCTACACGACTTCACCCTTCATTATAGCAGAAATTTCGGATTGAATTAGATATGATTTGATCTCATAGAATAAATTATCGAGACATATATATTGATAATGTATGAGAAGATAATCATTGTTTACTAATTTGAAATTTTTTGGAGACCTAAAACATGTGATGGTAAAAACGAAGAAATATATTTCTCATTTGGTTTATACGCTTTTGAAGTTAGTTTTGATTTTGTCTATTGCTATCACAACCATCAAAAGATAGTTTTTCGGAATGAAGATTGTGGAGATTGTGTTACGGTCAGTTTCTAAATGATTGTCTCATTTATATATCAAAAAAAAATATTTGAAGATATAACGAATGAAATCATGATAAAAATGTTTAATCTATGAATGAACGTGGAATACATTTGTAGATTTTTAAGCAATTTATAGACTGTTCTTTTAGTATTTTTTATTTTTGTCCCCAGTAAAAAAAAGTTTTGGCTCCGCCACTGGGATGATATATATATATATATATATATATATATATTTGTCAATCAAATTGGGGGGATTTTGTGAGGTCAAATAACACATCATCGTCGTTTTATAGGGGAAAAAAACTATTTCGGTTATGTTTTCTCGTCTGACTTATTACATTTTTCATGTCATTTAATAAAGAGGTACAAAATGTAGGTGTACGTTTATTTAGAGTATTTTTTTCAACCGGCTTTAAATACGGAAATTTAGAAAAGAGAAATTATAAACCTTGTATCGGAAGCATATGTATATAGAAGATCAAATATCCTTTATCGGAATTCTAAAGCGATTCAAATATAATACAGTATAAGATATAATCACGTCTATATAATTTCCTGATCTATATATCACTATCTCCTTTAATTAATGTAATCGTCAAACAATTAACTGGAGTAACGACGAATATTATTGTTTTTTTTTTTTTTGTAAACGGATATTCAATTATTAATCAAACGGTTACATCGATGACCAAAGTCATATTGATATTTAAAATAGATTACACATAAGTGTAAATTTTAGATCACAAAGATCTAGAAAATAAAAACCGAGTCTTCCGTTTCAATTTAAGAGTGAGATTAGCTAGGAGAGTCTATCTAGCCACGGCCACCTCTATTACCGTGACCTCGGTTTCCAGGTCCAGCCGCTACCACTTGCCAAGTCATCTCTTTTGCTTTTGTTGATGGTTTAACCGGTCTGTCTCTAAGTATTCTTTTCCTTGTTGGTGTCATTAGATCCATCGGGTCTGAATGCTCAGCTGAAACCAGAGTTTCATCTTCGTCATCTGTCGAATCCAAAGAGGCATAACGGTTCGAACAGATAAGTATTCTTTTATTATTGTCTTTTCTTTACGGTCAAATAATAAAAGAATACAACTTAAAATCTCTAATATTTTGAAGCGAAAAAGTTTATTTGTATTTAATTTGTTCTTACGAGTAATGATATTTTGCTATTTCTCTAAACAAGCATACATCTAGCATCTGCATCACATATGCGAATCATCACGTGGCATTCAAGTGATTATTGGCACGTGACGAGATCGAATCTTAACGAAGGGTGTTCTAACTTCTTTGTACGAAACTACGAACTAGGGATGTTAAAATGGGCGGGCTCGGCCCGTTTAAACCCGGCCTGTTTAAACCCGAGCCCGTTTAGGTCCGTTTAGGTCCGTCAAAATTAACACAGCCCGTTTAGATCCGTTTAGGCCCGTTTATCCAAAAAAAAATTTAAACGAAAATACAATTTTTTAATTCAATTTTTAATAGCATTTTTTTTATTCACTTTTTAAAAACATTTTTTTTTTAAACTTCTAATCTCATGTTTTTGAACTTTTCACTCCTGAACTACTCGACACCGTTCTACCATATTCATTGTCAATGTTGTTGGCAATTTCCGTGGTACCTACAAATTAAAATATGACTTAGTATTAAATGTAAAAGTGAAAAAAATTTGAAAATCTAAAAATTTTACCTTCATATTCTGCAAAACCCCGTAGCCAATTCCGAGTACAAAGCAAAGTTTGAACGTTATCTGGAAGTATACGGTTTCTATATGGAGTCAACACTCGAGATCCAATGCTGAAAGCTGATTCCGATGCTACTCTAGTGATTGGGATGCTGAGCAAATCACGTGTCATAGATGCTAAATCACCAAATCGATATTGGTTATCCTTCCAATAGCTCAAAACATCTAAATTTGGAAAAGATTTCCTTTCTAGCCTCGGTTCATCCAAATAAAAATCCAAATGTGTCTTTGTGCTGCTCATACCAACTCCGATGCATCTCAAGCTCAAAGAGATCTTGTTTTGCATTAAACAATTTCACGTAAGGCACACAACCAATTTTGCATTAAACAATTCCAGAAATCGAATAGCTAGCAAAAGCATGCGAGCAATTTCACGTAAGGCACACAATTCCAGAAACTGTGTTATTCACATCAAGACACAAAGGCAAAAATGGCAGAGAAAAAAAGAATACTTACATTATCAAAATCATTTTCAAGTGGAGATTCAGTAACTAAATCATGTGGAGTTGGTGTTGTTGAAACACCTGAAGAACTAGTCAAAGATTTGGCACGATAATCTTCATAAAGCAAAATCAAATTCGCTTTAAGTTCTTCACTTTTCGATTGAGAAGTAATGGGATCCACTGCTTCATAAGCTTTTTCAAGCACCTGCATTTTGAGTCTTGGATCTAAGACAACACTCATAGCCAAAATGAGACTGTAATCCTCCCAATATTTATCAAACTTCACTTGCATATTCCCAGCCATTTTCTTCACACCCTCATCATCACAAGTGGAATACTTCTTCAAAAGTAATTAAATCCTCCGTACTTGTGTGAACTACACATTGGAAGTAGGATACTTCGAACCTGAGAAGAGAGTGGTGATGACACTGAAAGGCTTCAGGATATCATAGATTTTCTCTCCACGATTCCACTCATCTTCTGAAGGTAATGACCTATAGCTTGAGTCATAAGACCTCATACTAACAAATGCTTCCCTAAACTTCAACGCTCTGTCAAGCATCTCATAAGTAGAGTTCCATCTAGTAGAAACATCAAGTGATAAACCTGCTCCACTTTTGATCCCTACTCTCGCTACACATGCAACAAATGTCTCGTTCCTTGTTTGAGATCCTTTCACATATCTAACACTTTCCCGAATGTTATGCAAAAGATCATTTGCCAACTCTAAACCTTCTTTCACTATGAGATTAAGAATATGAGCAGAACATCTCACATGCATAAATTTTCCATCACACAATAAGTCACTGCCACTCATTAACTGAAGTCGACTCTTGAGGAGATTCTGCATTCTATTATTGTTAGTAGCATTATCCAAAGTAATAAAGAAAACTTTCTTCTCTAAACCCCATTCCTTCATACACCCATGAATCTTATTAGCAATTTCTTCCCCGGTGTGTGGAGCCTTCATTTAACAGAAAGCTAGAATCTTACTATGTAACCTCCAACTATCATCAATGAAGTGGGCAGTTAGGCAAATATACCCGGTAGATGTGTAACGGTCTAACCATAAGTCCGAAGTAAAACATACCCGACCGTTATGCTTTGCAAAAACCTCTTTAAGCTTTTCCTTTTCTATTTCATATCTCCTAAAAACATCAGTTGCAGCAGTTTGCCTACATATTGGCTGGCAATCCGATCCAGCCAATCTGGATTTAGATACTTGTCTCTCGCTCTAACTTTCTCATACTCAACATACTGAAATGGTAGATCATGAAAGATGATTATCTCACTCGTCATATCACGATCTACCTTATGATCATATGCAAGCCTATCTCCCTTCTTAGACATCTTTGGACACTTATCTAAGTGGCGTAGCAAGTGATTTGTTCCATGTGTTTTACTATTTATCACAAACTTTGTACCACAATAGATACATTTGGCCCTTTCTTTGCCATCTTCTTCAACCCCCACAGATTCAAAATCATTCCAAACCGTTGAAGTTTTTCGCCTTTTTCGTACTTTTATAGTTGCTTGCGTTGTTTGTGTTTCACTTTGCTCTAGTGCTTGTGTTTCTAACACTTCTTCATCAATTCCAATATGAGCATCTTCCTCTTCAACCCCAATCTGAGTATCCTCCTCATTCATATCTATCAAATCATTCTGAGCATTGAGAAGCGCTATTGTTTGTTCAGATTCAAAATCCATTTCTGCATAAGAAGAAACAAAGATGATAACAAAGAAACGTCAACCATCATCAAATGAAAAGAGAAAGAAAAAAAATGATGAACACACCTAAGGAATCTAAAAAAAAAAAAATCGGAGCTTGAGCTTTGATTTAATAAACAATGCACAATCACAATCACAATCAGTTTAAACAATGCACAATCACATTCAGTTTTACATTCACAAACTACACAAATAATATAGAAAATGAACTCACGATTCACGAACACAAATCGAAGACGCAAGACTACAACCCAAAATTAAAAATTAAAACTCACAGACACATAAATCGAATCATCCACTTCTTAATTCGAAGGTTAGACTAAAACCCAGAATTAAAATGAGAAAACCAAAATAGAAGAGGTAAAAAATTATCAAAATAGTAAATGGAATTGAAAATCGAAAATTCAAACCAACCCGGAAGAGACAACAATGCAATTAGACGTACCTGTTTTGCTGTCGCCTTCGCCGGCGCCGGAAGATAACCTAAGCAGAAGCGAAACCGTAGACGAGCGAATTGGAAGATGAGAAGATGCCGCCGGAGATTCTCTGGCAAACCCACACACCAAAACTCATTCACGACAACGACGGTCGTTCTGTCGGAAGCCCTAAATGTGACTCAAGAAGTATAAAAAAATGGTGTCGTTTTGAGATAATTTAAAAAAAAAAAAAAAACTTAAACGGGCTAAACGGACTGCCCGTTTAAATGTATAAAAACCCGTTTAATAAACGGACTTAAACGGACTGGCCCGTTAAGACCCGTGAAAAATTGTTTCATAAACGGACCTAAACGAGCTCATTTCACAAAACAAACCCGTTTAGGCCCGTTAATTTTTTGCCCATTTTAACATCCCTACTACGAACAAGTAGGTATTTAATTATTATGGAGGTCGGAACAATAACACAGTATTGTCCTTTTTTGTTTTGTATACAATATAATATTTTGCCCTTCTTATTATAGAGAAATGAAATTAATACAGTTTCTGTAAACTTGTAGTAAGTAATCTATATATGCGACCTAATTTTAATGTTAACGAAATCATAGTTTAAGTTCTCGTTGAAGAATTTTAACCTAGATAATCGTGTTAAATATAATTAATGCTCAGGTGTATTATACTTTTGTTTCTGACTGAAAATGATGTACGATCTTAAGATTCTTGAACTCCACAACTTTTCTATACATAAAAGAAAAAACAATTAGAGATGACCACTATCAATTCGCATGCATTAACGAATTTCAAAAACACAATAACAAAAAAGGGACCTAGAGATTATTTTTGGGGCAACTGTTAGAGGGGAGTTTAGCACTTCCGGTTTTTAGCTTGGCTCGAACCGAGACCGGTTCGATTATTTCCGGTTTACGACGGTTCGGGCCAGAAGAAAAAAAAACGAGTTTTGATGGGCCGAGCTTCGGACTTAAAACGGGTCCAATAACTTTGATGACCGACGTCCGAGGCCCAACAAAGGCCCAGTTCGTTACAACGGAACGAACTGACTGACCTCCGAGATAAGCGGAAGATTTCCTTATCTCGGAGGGAAATCGGGAGAATTTCTTTTTTCCTAACCGAATTAGGAAAATGAAGTTTTCCTTTTGACGACCAACTCTGAATCTTATAAATAGGGAGGACATGAACACATTGAAAGGAGAGGAATAATCTGGGAGACAAAAGAAAGAGAGAGAGAGCTCCAAATCGCCGATCTCAACTTCTTTTATTTTCCTTAAGTTCTTTTTAAACCTCTGTTGTAACGCCGATCTCAATCAATAAAAAGAGATTCCGATCCAAAGTTCTCTGTTTTACCCCTTTGTGTGATTTTCATAATCAACAATTGGCGCCGTCTGTGGGGAAAGCTGAAACAGAACTTACGGATCTCGTTTAATTGAGTTCGGGAATGGCGAACCCAGACGGTACTCCAGTTATCATCAACGACGGTTCCGAGCACGACGATCGAAATTCGTTGAACGACGGGCTCGACCCAAAGGATACCAAACTACCTACCGGAGGAGAAGACCCTCCAGTACCGAATCCACTAGAAACCACTACAGCAACTCCAACTCTATTCGATCCAACTACCCTCATATAAGCTATGACCGCACAGTTAGCAGAAATCTCCAAAAAAGTGAAGAAAGGTTCGAATCTCTGCTGGCATCCCAGACCGAACTCCGAAACTAGCTCAGTACACTCAGACAAAACCCGATCACCCATGAGAACGTGAACCCTCCTCTTCGTCGGAACCTCATGACCGAGCTGAACCAGAACCAAAACCCGACTGCAACATATCTGCCAACGAGATGGTCCGCTGCCAACCCAGGGACTCACATCACCAATCAAGCACCTCTAGATCAAATGTTCGAGAACGTCAAGGCCCAACTTCAAGATATGCGATCTAAGTTTCATCAAGCTACGAGTTCGGCACCTGAAATCAACCGAGTGATCCAAGAGACCCAGAAGACACCATTCACAGATCGGGCTATCAACACCACAGTTCGGCATTTGGAAAAGATCAAGATTACACCATACGATGGACACACCGATCTGCGCCATTTCATGACCTCGTTCAGAATCATGATGAATCGTTTCCGCTTCAGTACCGAAGAAGAAAAAGATGCTGCCACATGCCAGCTGTTCGTGGAAAATCTCAATGGAACCGCACTTGATTGGTTTTCACAGCTAGACGCGAACTCGATCAACAGCTATACCGAGCTCACAACAAAATTCCTCAAACGATTCACCATGTTCATCAAACAGAAAACGAGGAATGCCGACCTATGGGCCCTCGAACAAAGAAGCAACAAACCGTTACGCGGCTTCATGAACCACTTCAAAGCAATAGTATCTCACTGCACCATCAACGACGACGCAGCAATAGAAGCACTTTACAAAGCGACATGGTACAAATCCGATTTTAACAAACAAATCAAGCGCAACTGGCCTAAAACTCTGGAAGACATCCTGCACAAGTCGCATATATACATCCTCGCGGAGGAAGAGGAAGCCGTGAAAGACAAGCAGTACGCTCCTCCCAAGCAAACAGTTCAGAAAGAAAAGGCCAAGGAAGAATACCGAGATACTCGCAACAATTATGAAAAACGACCTGTCAACATCGTTCAGTCGCAGCAACCTTGGAATACCTGGGTCCGACAAGACGACCCAAAGGAGTCAGAAAGCGAGTCCGGCCCATTCTGCCACTTCCATAACAGAGAAGGCCATGCCACCGAGGAGTGCATACACGTCAAAGATTTCCTGATGCTAAAATACAAGAAGGGCGAAGTCCCGGTAGAAGGAGCATTCCGACATGGAAATAGATCCCGCCGCTAGGACAACAACGGAGGACGGCATCGTGACAATGATAAGCCGAACAAGAATCCCGAGCAAGCGAAAGACGCAACCGACGTAGGTCAACAGAAAAGAGATCGGGAAGAACAAACCAATAATCAACACGCTCCAGAAGTTCAGAAACGCGTTAACATGATCATGGGAGCATTGGAATCTTGGAACTATTCAGTCCGGGCGATAAAAGAATATAGTAGAGAAGCACTCGCCGCGCGAAGAGAAAACTGCATCAAGCGGGATACCGATCACCTTCTTTGAAGCCGACACGGAAGGACTTCACATGCCGCACAACAACCCGCTTGTGGTCGATCTACTCATTGGGGATGTCGCCGTCGGACGAATCCTAGTTGATACCGGAAGCTCGGTGAATGTGATATTTAGGGAGACTCTCAGAAACATGGATTTCCCAGATTACCAAATCAAGCCGAACATCGAAGGTTTCTCGGGAGAACAAACCATGGCCGCGGGAACAGTCAAACTACCCATCTACGTCGGAGGAATCATGAAGATGGCCAAATTTTTGGTCCTAGAGAAACCTGCGATTTACAACGTTATACTCCGGACACAATGGATATACGCGATGTAAGCCGTGGTTTCAACCTACCATCAATGTCTGAAGTTCCCAACACAATCTGGTGTCTTTACTCTAAAAGGCGACCAAGTGATGTCCCGAACATGCTATGTTAACGAGTGCAAGCTAAGAACAACACCCCGCATATGCCTGATCGACACGAGTAAAACCCCAGCAGACCCTGACCTGCCGAGGCGAGAAACGATTATCCAAGTCAACATTGACGAATTCAATCCCGAAAGATGCGTGGGAATAGGAGCCGAACTCGACGAAGGAATCAAGAACAATTTAATTCGCTTTCTCAAAAGAACTTGTCGACCTTCGACATCCCCAGAATCGATCCGAAGATCGCAAGTCACGAACTTAACATCGACTCCACCTTTAAACCAATCAAGCCGAAAAGACGCAAGCTCGGTCCAGAAAAACCCCAAGCCGTCAATGACGAAATTAAGCGACTACTTAGCGATCACAGAAGTTCGGTATCCGGACAGGCTGGCTAACCCGGTCGTCATGAAAAAAAAAGAACAGAAAATGGAGAATCTGCGTCGAATTCTCCGACCTCAACAATGCCTTCCCGATAGACAGCTTCCCACTTCCACATATCGACAGGCGAGTCGAAGCCACCGCTGGAAACGAACTCCTCTCTTTCAGGGATGCGTTCTCAGGCTACAACCAGATACTTATGCATCCCGACGATTGAGAGAAAACCTCTTTCATTACCGACCGCGGCATCTACTGCTACAAGGTCATGCCGTTCGGCCTAAAGAACGCTGGTGCAACTTACCAGAGGCTCGTCAACTGCATGTTCGCAAGCCAACGTGGTAAAACTATGGAAGTGTACATCGACGACATGCTCGTCAAGTCACTTAACGCAAAAGACTCCCATCTCCGACAACAAAAAGAGAATTCCAACGGTTGACCGGTCGCATTGCCGTACTTAACAGGTTCAGATCCCGATCTACCGACAAGTGCCTCCCTTTTTACCAACTCCTTCGCGATAACAAACATCTGGAATGGGACGACAAATGCGAAGAAGCATTAAAACAACTCTAAGAGTATCTATCGACTCCACCGATCTTAGCTAAACCAGAAGATGGCGAAACTCTCTACCTCTACATCGCACTTTCCACTTCGGCAATCAGCGGAGTCCTTGTCCGAGAAGACCGAGGCGAGCAGAAACAGATCTTCTACGTTAGCA
Organism: Eutrema heterophyllum; assembly: GCA_002933915.1. Lineage (NCBI taxonomy): Eukaryota > Viridiplantae > Streptophyta > Magnoliopsida > Brassicales > Brassicaceae > Eutrema > Eutrema heterophyllum. The sequence goes on from PKMM01029352.1 coordinate 1,920,177, forward strand.
AGTCACTAGATGGCGCCAAGAGCCGATATCCTACTCTCGAAAAACTCGCCTTCGCCCGTACTTCCAATCGCATTCCATCACTGTTCTCACCGATCAACCCCTTCGAACGATCTTACATAGCCCAAGCCAATCTGGCCGACTCGCCAAATGGGCAATCGAGCTCAGTGAGTACGACATTGATTACAAGAATTGGACGAATATCAAATCACAAGTCCTTGCCGACTTCCTTATTGAACTACCGCAAGAATTCATCAACACCGATGTTGCAACTACCGAACAATGGACCCTCCACGCGGACAGATCGTCGTCCCATCGAGGGTCGGGAGTGGGCATCTGCCTTCAATCTCCAACTGGAGAAATCTTGGAACAGTCGTTCCGTTTGGCGTTCAATGCATCGAACAACGAAGTAGAGTACGAAGCACTACTTGCAAGACTACGTTTGGCTAAGGCCATTGGCGCAACACGCATACATGCGTACTGCGATTCCTAGCTCGTAGCAAGCCAGTTCAGTGGGGAATACGATGCAAAGAATGACCGAATGGACGCGTACCTCAAACTCGTAAAGCAACTCGCCGATGAATTCGAATCCTTTGATCTTATCAAGATCCCGAGGGGAGAAAACACTCTGGCCGACGCACTCGCCGCACTCGCTTCAAGCTCGGACCCCCATCTCAAAAGAACAATCCCAGTCGAGAGGCTTCCCGAACCAAGCATCGGGAAGTCGGAAGAATGTAATATCACCATTCGTAGGCGTAATTATGAGGAACAACCAGCAACGGAGCCCATCCCACGAAGACGAAAGCGAACTCCAATAATAGAGGCCAAACTCAACGCCAATCCCGAACATAACGTCAATCGAGATCTGCGAAACCAATCTGTCGATGACGACGAGAAACCATCAGAAGGCGTTCACGTACCAATGGAGGTCGAAGCCGAAATCGAAAACGAACCCGTAGACTGGACACAAGAGATCAAAATGTATATCTACGAAGGAACAATCCCGACTGACAGATGGGCAGCCCGACGACTCAAAATGCGAGCTGCCCGTTACATAGTTCTTCATGAAGAACTGTTCCGATGGAGCTCGGCAGGTACCCTTCTAAAGTGCGAAGTCATAAGCAAAGTAGACGACGGCATCGGGGGCAACCACGCCAGAGGACGCTCTTTGGCCTTGAAGATAAAAAAGGCGAGCTACTATTGGCTGACCATGCAAGCAGACTGTGAGAAATTCGCGGCCCGATGATACATCTTCCAACCGAGCTACTGACCACGTCAACGGCTCCTTACCCCTTTATGCGATGGGCACTAGACATCATCGGTCCGTTACGCCGTTCCACCACGCAAAAGCAGTTCATCCTCGTTATGACGGATTATTTCGCCAAATGGGTTGAGGCCGAATCCTACGCCGTGATCCATGCTTTCGATGTCAAAAAGTTCGTCTAGAAGTATATCATATGTCGGCACGAAATTGTCACAGATAACGGACCACAGTTCATCTCGACGCTATTCGGTGACTTCTGCGCAAAATGGAAAATCCGACTAAGTTTCTCCACACCAAGACACCCTCAAGGCAACAGACAGGCCGAGGCAACAATCAAGACCATCATTGACGGAATCAAGAAGCGTTTAGACAACAAAAAAGGACGATGGGCTGACGAACTTGACGGGGTCATATGGTCCCATCGCACGACCCCTAAACAATCCACTGGACAATCACCGTTCTACCTGGCTTACGGACTGGAAGCACTATGTCCAACCGAACTTAACACTCCGACAATACGCCGAACAATGCTTGTTCAAAATCCCGGTCTTAATGACGAAATCATGCTCGATAATCTCGATACACTCGAAGAACAGCGCGAACAAGCGTTACTCCGAATCCAGAATTATCAAAACTTAGCAGCACGCTACTACAACAAGAAAGTTCGCAGACGTCACTTTGAAGATGGCGATCTCGTGTTACGAAAATTCTTTGAAGGCACCGAAGAGAAAAATGCAGGAAAGCTCGGTACTAACTAGGAGGGACCTTACCAGATCATGAGGGTCGTCAAACCCGGAGTGTACGAACTCATGAAGATGGACGGAACACCGATTCCTCGATCCTGGAATTCAATGAACCTCAAGCGATACTACTATTAAAAAGTTCGGCTTTACGCATAAAAAAAAAAAAAAAAAAGAGCACCAAGCTCCTATACTTGACGCTCGGTTTCAATATGAACTACGAATGGCTTGATCCCTCTTTCGAAGGTACGTAGGCAGCCCACCTCAGGTTCAGCTATTACTTGAATAAAATTTTAAGTGTTCCAAGGCAGAAAAACCGAACTTGAACAGTTCGTCTCTATAACACCGAACTCGAACAGTTCGATTGAACCCTAACAGTTCGTCTCCATAAAACCGAACTTGAACAGTTCGTCTCTATAAAACCGAACTCGAACAGTTCGACCGAACCAAAACAGTTCGTCTCTATAAAACCGAACTTGAACAGTTCGTCTCTATAAAACCAAACTCGAACAGTTCGACCGAACCCGAACAGTTCATCTCTATACGAAAAACCGAACTTGAACAGTTCGTCTCTATGAAACCGAACTTGAACAGTTCATCTCTATAAGAAAAACCGAACTTGAACAGTTCGTCTCTGTAAAACCGAGCTCAAACAGTTCGTTTCTATAAAGAAAAGCTGAACTCAAAAGTTCGGCGAACTCAAAATGTTCATGATTACTTAAAAACCGAACATCAACAGTTCACAAAACTGAAACTTGAAACAATTCTCTATTAGAACTCAAATAATCGAACTTCGAAAGGTTCACCTAAAGCCATCGCGGTTTCTTACATCAACGTCCTGGCCAGACGATCCATAGAACAATAACAAACCGAGCTATAGCTCGCACGCATCCTCATGGTGCTATGGATAACACACTTTCCATGTTTAAGCCGGGACCAGTCCCGCACTAACCCGTTCTCAGGTCATCCGAGCTAAGTAAGCCGAGTCCGTCTCGCACGCTCCGATTCGATCTGAGAAGACCTGGAGTATCTTAAGACGAGCTCCGACTCTTATGCTAAGCTCTAAGGTAAAGCCGAACGTTTCCTCTCGCAAACCTAAGCCGATTTCTCAACTATCGCAAAGTTAATAAGCCGATTTCTCAACAATTGCAAAACCCTTAAGCCGATTTCTTAACAATCGCCAAATCTAAGCCGATCTACTAAAACGATCGCCGACCTCAAATAGGTCGTAGAATCAAATTCACCCTCTTCACCCAGGCTAAGACCGTATTGTTTACGGCCCCATTTTGTGTACGGTTGATTTGAGAATATCGTATAAATTTACGACTTCAAACAAGCCGAGATTCGATAAAAAATATATACATCTCCGAAAACGACTAAGTAAATTAAACAGAGATAGAAGTTCGAAATTCATACCAAAAATACGATTGGTACCGGACTATGAAAATCCCCCGGTACCAAAAGGTTGAGCTATGAAGCCCCCTCGGGCAAAAGAGTAGTCACCGAAATACAAAAAGATAAAAGGAACAGCAATTAAACATTTTGATTCCTTAAAGCGCTCGCTCGATCACCCGATATCGATGTTTGATTCGAGCCGAACATGTCAAGACCCGGTGGGACTTCCGCTCCTATCAGCAGAGAAATTTCTGGATGAACCGACTCGCTGAACGGCGTCACCCTAAGATCCTCCTCAGCAAGTTCGCAGAGGTCCACCGCCTCGTACTCAGCCGACTTCTCAGCTTTGATCTTATTTAGCTGCTCGATACGGGATGGAGGGACCTCAATATTATACTTCCTCTTGAGACTCTCGCATAAACTTAGAATCCCATGAGCCTGATTGACAGCTAGGAACGACTTCTTCACCCGGTCAACGGCAGCAAGATGATCCCTCACCTTCTGAAGCCGAACTTGACACTTCTCTGTCACCTCTTTCCTCTTCATGATTTCTCGCGTACGACCAGCCCGCAAACAAGTTGTATCTCTAATTAAAGTAAGGGCGAGAGCGTTTTTCTCCGCCAAGAGCTCGGCATTGGAAGCTTTCAAAGCAGCCAACTCCTTTTTCAGCTTAGCAACCGCGAAGTCTCCGGCTTCCGACCTTGCTCGTTCGACAAGCAGCTCCTTATGCAGCTCTTTGGCCGCAACGCCAATCTCTAGAGCTTCATGTCTCGCCGAGTTGAGCTCGCGATCATAAGCGCCAACGAGCTCGTTCGTTTGGGCTACCATCTGAAAAGAAAAGATTTCAAAAAACGACACCTCGAGAGATCTAAAATTCAAGCGACCTACGAATTCAAAATTTTGCTTACATCGGCTGTAGTCCGAGCCAGTTTTTTATAAGCGACGGACTGGAAAAGATCCTCGGTCGCAGGAAGCGGCTGCGAACCGAAGTTCAATTGCCGATACAGATCGGCACAAGCCCCCTCATCATTGGTGACTGGCTCATCCTTGTCGTAATCAAAGCTGACGGAATGAGCTGAAAGCTCGGCAGTTCGTTGTCTCTTTGAAGCAGCAGATCGACCAGAAGGACTGCCATCAGCACCTTCGGCGACGACGACCAGAGTATCGCCTCCCGCATGCGGGGAATCTACTTGGAGTTCGGCATTCTCTCCACCGACCTCCTCTTGACCGACCTCAACGGTCTCTTTGCTCTCACGCCTCGACGGCTTCATGCCCCTTTTCTTCTTCTTCTTCTTCTTCTCGGCTTCAAGAGAAGCCCTTTCTTCAGTAGGAACTTGTTCCCCATCAATCGGAACTTGTTCCTCTTCAACTGTTTGCTTGTCGGTAGCAGATTGCATGTCTTGATTAACGGTTGCAATCTCAACGATGTCATCATCGCCCTCCATATCGGCAGTTAGGTCGGGGATATCATCAAGCTTCATTCTTCTCCGACCGGAAGGGTTGGCTAAGAAAAAGAAAAATGATAAGACAGAAAAGTATTTATCGAACCAATAAAGAAAAGTTTACCAAGACAAACCTTTAAGTGCTCACTTGGCTTTTGAATCAATTTTTTCTTGGTACGCTTCCGGCCACCAAACTTTCCCAGCAGCACTCAATTGTTTTTCCTGAACCGAAGTGAACCCGGGGATCGTTTTGAGGAAGGTCGGAGTATGATGAACTGAAAGGACAAAAGGTAAATGACTACGGCAAAATAAATCAAAGGATAAACACGAAGGAGCCAATATCTACCAATAGGAGTCCTCCATCGAGTTCGGTAGTTCCCGTCGGGCCGCTCTACCGAGGCTTCATCAACCTGAACGTAAAAATACAGAGTATTCCAGCTATTAATCTTGCTCGGTTTATTCCCAGTAACGAGGTCATACTTCGGCTTCGCGTTAGCTGTAAGGAACCAGGGTTTATCCCTCAAAAGATTCACGCGGAATAGCCTCTCGAAGACCTTAACGCCGATAGGAATACCGCACTCATCCCCGAGAACTAGAAATCAAACAATGTTAATTATCGTGGCGGGCATGAGCTGAGAGATAGCAATGTGCCGCCTTTTGCAGTATCTGTAGAGAAGTTCAGGAAGAGGAAATTGAAGACCGCAGCTTTTGAAATAGTCTTCGTATACGCAAAAATATCCATCAGGGGCATCCCAAGGTCGCTGGTTAGCGTTCGGGATGACGAAAACCAGCTCTTTAGGAGCACCACATCGCTCCAGGGTATTCAGAATCGACTCCCTGTTAGACCGACTCGGAGCTATGTGTGCCGGAGTCACGACCTTACGACGAACTACCGACGGGGCCCCCTCGTTAGGACGAGCTGCTGGACGAGCAGCCGCTAAAACAGTCTCGTCGTTTGGACGAACTGACGATGGAGCAACCCCATCGATTGGACAGGTTCTCTGTTCATCAGCCTCGGCCAACTGAAATGCGAACTCTCTATCCACCCGAACTTGGTTGTCTGACTCGGCGACTTGTTCGTCTACAGGCTGAATCTGGGCATCTGTTTCACGATCACCTTCATCAATGTATATAATAAGTCTCATATTACCTTAGCAGCTGCTCTAATCATAGCAGGACCACCAATGTCAATGTTCTCAATCCCATCCTCAAAACTGATCCCACAATTTTCTAGAAAGTACAAATCCACTAATATCAATCTAACCATATAAGAATGCCCCTGAATACAAAACGAAAACCATAGGAGAAGCTTATAAAAATCAAAATTTCAAAGGTACAAGTAACACATCCAACGACTTCATCACAGTAAGCCTAGGAATGAGTTAAGAGAACAAACGTTTGGACATTAACAAGCTGAACACAGTCAGAATATACAGCAAAACTAACCCCAAGCACAAGCACAAAAGCTAAAAAGACTAATAATAGTTGTTAACAATACCCTTTCACGCTCTTGAGGACTCGGTCCTTATCTGAAAGAGCTCCTCTTTTAGCTGACCATGGGACCTCTGCTTTCACCAGCACAAGGGGAGGACCAGACTGTTTCAACAGATGGTCATGTAAAGCAAGAAGCAAAAACTAGTAATAATATGCCATAAATAACAAGTAATGTATACTTACCCCTTGGTTAGACCCGATATTCGATGGATTTTTAGCCTCTCTACCTTCGTCCCTTGACCATTCTTTGTCGAGAAAACTGCAAACGTTGAAGCAACTGTTGTTGAGAAAACCGCAAACGTTCACCACCGTTTCCTTTCTACAAAACATAACCTTGGAGAGCTCAGTATTCAATCACACAAGAAGGAAAAAAACAGGTTGAAACATCAATAAGACAAAACAAAACATATATGTAGGTTCTTCAAGAGCTCCCAAAGCTAATAGAATGCTCACCATCAAAGCTATTAATTATCTCAACTATATGGGTTTCTTAATCGAAGCACACAAGACTTGTCGAATTTTACGTTTAAGAAGATCTCTATATATGCAAACAATATAGCATCCATATTTTGCGTTTAAATCCTACGTCTAATCTAAATCAATTTGAGTGTGAAGGCTTTACCTTTTTTCGAGAGTTGCCTGGAAGAAGAGAATACCTGTTACGGGCGGAGAGAGGAGGGAAATCAAAGAGCGGAGGGACAAGCACCACCGGAGGCGGCGGTTCCTTGGGCAGAAAATTCCCCATTTCTAAGACGGAGAATAAGAGAATCGGATAGCTTTTTTTCTTTTCAGCGAAAACGAGAGCTCTTCTCTTGTTGCTACTTCAGCTTTGAAGAATCTATTGTTGAAGGAGAGAGTTAGTGAGTGTGGGAGACGAAGAGCGGCGCATTCTCTCACAATCGATTTCAGAAGCTGAGAAATCAGTCAATTGAGCTGGAAATCAGTCAATTGAGCTGGAAATGCCGCGAGATGCTTCGGGTAAAACGGAGTGACATGAGCCTGAAACATGGCTCGGTCGCCGAGGTCCTTGGAAACGGAAGGGTCGGAGCCGATGCATCCGACGGAGGAGAAACTGAGAGCCGCCTGTTGCTGAAAGAGATCGACGAAGGCTTTGAACTGTTTGTAAATCAATTGGAGCTCTGTTTCGTAACCCTCTGGGTCACGCTTGATTTTACCCTAAAGGATAGGAAGGCTGAGCTCGGAAGCGCTTTCGGGCACATAGCAGAACAATCGGCGGTGAGGGAAGAAACAAGGTGGGGAAGATGGAGGACATGGCGGCAGCGGCGACAGAGAGAAAAAGGAAGAAGAATATCGAGAGAGAGAGAAAGATGAGAAGGTTTTGGAGAAGGGAAAAATATCTAGAGAGAAAGAAATGCATAGTAATTAACTATCGCAAATCGGTCGCAAACAAAAAATATGAGAGGCAAAAAACTGCCGCCTGATATTTCACAAAAGTTCTTGAATATTTTTAAAATTCTCATAAAATAGTCGCAAAACCGTCTCAAAATGGTCACAAAAATGCGACAGTTTTGTGACGATTCTTGATAAATCACAAACCTATACCCTAAACCATAAACTTTCAATCTTTTTTATTCTAAATATGACTTTACAATCATTCTATTTTAATTCTAACACTATAATTCTATATTTAAACAGTAAACTAAACACTTACTACATTTTTGAGAATATACAAACATAAGTTTAAAAATATTGGAATTTAAAAGTTTTTTTCTCTGTTATCATGATTCAATGTATATACTAGTTCAAATCTATGTAAAAACGTACAAATTAACATATTTACAATTCAATATTGATGATTTAAAAAAAAACGAGTGGAATTGCTAAACGGTCGCAAATTTGGGATCCTTTTGTGACTATTATTAAAACAAATCGAGTGGAGTTGCTAAATGGTCGCAAATTTGAGATCATTTTGTGACTACTTATACATGTTATGAGTATAAACAAACATAAGTTTAGAATATTGAAAATTACAAGGTTTTTCCTCTAATATCATGATTCAATCTATATAATAGTTCAAATCTATATAAAATGTCTAAATTAACCTATTACAAATATATATTGATGAATTTCTTTAAAAAAATTGACTGGAGTGGCGAAACCGAAGCAAATCAGTCACAAATTTGGGATTACTTTTGCGACTACGAAGTAAGACTACAAATCAGTCACAAATTTGCGACTCTTTTGTGACTACTATGTTTCGTCGTTAATTTATTTAAAAAAATCGACTGGAGTGACAAAACCGAAGCAAATCAGTCACAAATTTGAGACTACTTTTGCGACTACAAAGTCATACTACAAATCAGTCACAAATTTGCGACTCTTTGTGACTCCTCTGTTTCGTCGTTAATTTGCGACTGTTTTGCCACTACATTGCGAGTAGTCNATACTATGTTTCGTAGTTAATTTCTTTAAAAAAATCGATTGGAGTGGCAAAACCGAAGCAAATCAGTCACAAATTTGTGACTACTTTTGCGACTACAAAGTAAGACTACAAATCAGTCACAAATTTGCGACTCTTTTATGACTACTATGTTTCGTAGTTAATTTCTTTAAAAAAATCGATTGGAGTGGCAAATCAGTCACAAATTTGGGACTACTTATGCGACTACAAAGTCATACTACAAATCAGTCACAAATTTGCGACTCTTTTGTGACTCCTCTGTTTAGTAGTTAATTTGCGACTGTTTTGCCACTGCATTACGAGTAGTTGCAAAGCAGTCGCAAATTAGTCATACTTTCGTCCCGCATTTTTGTGAACAAAAAAAGAGTCGCAAAAAGTTGTCACAAAAACTGTGTTTTCTTGTAGTGTTAATACGCTGAGATCGGAGCAGGAACCCTTCGGGATTCTCCAGAGCTTCAACTTCATTGGCGCTCCTAGAATGATCCTAACTGGCAAGTCGGTCTGAGGTCCGACCTACTCCCGGAAAGGTCGCAATTGAAGGAATCCCTTCTTCCGCGATCTGGATCGTAAAAGGAGTAAATATAGGATCTGATATTACCGAGCTGAACTGCGAGGTGGTGGTCAAGCCGACCATTCTGCTGGTCGAGGCTTCGATACCAGAAAAGTTTAGCCTCGATACGGGTGGAGGTGTAAACATTAACCCTCCTTGTCCCGGTGCAAGCGGGGCTTGTGTTCCAGGTTGGAGAACAGATTGCCCGATCGCGCCCGTCCGAGTCGCTCTTTCGAGATCGTCTTGGCGAGCTACCATTAGGCGATTCTGTTCTATGAGAATCAATATTAGGTTCCGGATCTTAGCCATTTGATCTGGAGCGCGCTGGTTTAAGATTGCTGCTCCTGGAGGATCAACAGTTTCGCTGGTCCCGGCCATGACATTCGCTTCCGAGGTGGTTATGGGAGCGTTTGTTGTTCCATCCGAGCTCGTCGGAGCGGTGATATCAGCCTGGGACGGTGGAATGGAGGTATTCATAACTCCGGATGAAGCAGTGACTGTTGTGGTTGTTGTGTCCGACTTTATCCTCTTTCGAATGATTGGTTTCGCAGGTTACAAGAAGGAAATTGTTTTGCTCCTTCCCCACAGACGGCGCCAAATTGTGAGAGAAGAATCTCACAACCTCAATCCTTGGCTTGATTTAGGTTGAATGCACTTAAAAAGACTTAGAATAAATTGAGAGAAAAAGTTGTATATTATTTCGTTTGCCAAGAATTCAGTATCTCTACAACATGGCTGGTGTTTGAAACTTATACCAGTTAAAAATGTAAATGCCTAGTTTTAATAATTCTACATTAAATACAGAATTAAATCTATAATCTTTGTCTTCAATGCTTAGCTTGATTCTAGGATCTCAAGCTTGCGCCTTTTGACTCGGTCAAATGCATGCTTCTACTTCCAACAACCTCGCTCTTTTCCTGCGTGCTCGGTTCTTCCAGCTTGTCGACTTGCTCTACCTTGCGACCTCACTTACTTCAGCTTGCAAACAGGCTCATGATACCTCGTCGTGGGCCGAGCCTTCCTTGTCGAGCCCGCTTACTCGGGTTAGGCCTTGAGTGCGGAATCTGGGCCCAACAGACGGCGCCAAATTGTGGGAGTCGAAACTCGCACAACAAAATTCTTGTAAAGGACTTTAAAGGGAACATAAGACTCAATGAACGAAAAACAAGAAAAAGGATCCAAAGATGGATTCTTTATTGCTGTTTAGAAAAGCTCTCGTACAAAGATGTGTTTATGTGATTTGCTTAGTCTTTTCTAGGTAAAAGCGTGTATCCCGTTTATGTGAGACTATGGTATCTATTTATACAAATCTAGTAAACTGCCTAAGCAAGGATCTCGGAAGACTCGAGACCTCTCCTAGGCAATTGATGACTTGGATCGCCTAATGGGCTTGTGGCTCGGCCCATAACGTCTTTCGTATAAACATCGTCTCGGCCCATAAACTCTTGAAAGGTTAACCTTGCCTCGGCCCATAAGTCTTTGCTTCGGTCCACGACGTACCCGGCTCGGCCCATGACGCTTTGCTCTGTTGTGGGCTCGGCTTCCTTCCGCTCTTAAGTTGACTGAGACGTACGGGGTTGGTTTGGCTTCGGTTTGACCTCGGCTTGGTACTGGTTCGACTGAGGTATGATCTGGGTTCGGCCGAGGCGTGGTCTCGGCTCGTTCAAGGCGTAGTCTTGGTTTGGCCTCAGCTCGGTCTCGGTTTCAACTCGGCCTCGGCTCGGTCTTGGATTGACTGAGGCATGGTCTTGGCTCGTCCGAGGTGTTGTCTCGGCTCGTCCGAGGTGTAGTCTCGGCTCGTCCGAGGTGTGCTCGTTCGTCCGAGGTCTCCTTCTTTTCTCTGGCTCGGTACGAAGTGAGTTGTCTTGGTGCGGCCAAGGCAAGGTGATTCGAGTGGTTCACCTCGGCCAGAGTTGTTCTTCCTCGGCTCAGTTGGTTCGTGGGATGGTTGCATGTCTCTCAAAGTTTGGTTACGCCCGCGTAGTGTGGCTAGAACTTGCTAGGTCCATTTCCCATATTTAGTCGTTTTTAGCAGTTGATTTTGGTTAGGTGAAAACCGACCCCAACAATAATTAAGCCATATATATAAATATTATATTTGCGGTACTCTACGGGTTGTTCCATCAAATATGCAAAATATTTTAGACTAACGCAAAATAGGTTAAATAAACGGATTATTCTATTGCGATTATGATGTGGACATCATACCAAGAAATCTCCTAGGCGTAAAGTTGGTGCTGCCAGAACCAAACCAAACCAGCCCGGAATGTAGTCGAGTAGAGAAGCAACTGTTTCAGATATGAAGCGAACCATATTTTTAGTCCAACCAATGACCCATGTCCAAAGAGAACCAACCCAAGATGAACCGGATCCACCCACAATCTACAAATCAAGAATGATAAAGAAGAAGAGAAGATTCCACCATGAAGAGACTTGCTTAAAATGGACCCGAGAGATATTAGGCGTGACTATCTCAAAGACTACATATCCCCTAAATTATGTGGAGAATCTTTATCAACTAGAGAGTCCAAGACATCAAACCAATGACAAAGAGACAAGGAAGGATCCAACACTTGCCATATTTAACCCATTCACACTTAAAGACACAAACGACTAGTGATTGTCTTAAGGGACCAATCCCTTGAGTTTCTCCTTAATTAAGTTTGAATTATTTTCCTATATTTATTTCTTTTTTTTTCTTTTGAATAATTTAGAATGTTGTAAATGAGCCTATATAAGCTTTTTCTCATTCTCTTTGTAGGACACCATTGAATTTTATAAAAACAAATCAGAAAAGCTTTTGCCTTGCAAAAACCTTTGTCTTTCTTTTCTTTTGATAAAGTCGAGTGTGTCTCCTCATTCAAAAGAAGCCCAAGCTTATCACAAGTCATTCATACCTTGTGTGGCGCTTTACGATCCATCTCATCATCCTATCCAATAGTTTCGAGAGTGCTTATCAGCCTTCTTTGAAACTAACACCACATCCGCGATCTATCTTAAGCTCAAAGTCGAGAATCTCCTTTGGTGCTTATATCATTTTGGTATCAGAGCCTCAAAACTCCTGAAATCAAATCGACGAGGTTGTGTCTATCCTTTCTCAGATTTTCTTGTGTTTCTGTTCTAAGTTCTTTTATTTTCATTAAACAAAAAAAAAA
>PKMM01029352.1:1934682-1974152 GCA_002933915.1 Eutrema heterophyllum
AAAGCATAGGTTGTTATATAGATTAGAAATGATTAATCTAGTAAGGCCTAGGCATAGATTATTATATAGATTTTAGAAATATGTCTAATGAATTTAATCGTAACATCATTATAAATATGTCTTTTTTGGAAAAATAATTCTTTTTTAAAAAAAGATTTCCTACTTATTCCGGTGTTATGTTAATGAATTTCCTTTTTTAATTTTTCTTCTTGTCCTAATGTAATTTGTTTTTTTTTTCCCCAAAATTAAGGTTTTCTTAAAAGATTTCCTACTTATTCTTCTTTTTTCTTTTTTAAAATTTTCATTTTTTTAGTTTATCCTTTTTTAATATTTACTTTAATTCATTTTACTTTTTTAATTAAATTGACACATGTAAATACACATTTAAAAAATAGAAAAGTGTAGATTATTATATAGAGTTTGGTCGTTGTTGTATATTAATAATTTTTTTTTTTAAGTTTCCATTTGTCATAATGGAAAGGATTATAAAATTTTAAGTCTGGTCGTACGTATATTAATAATTTTCCTTTTAACTTTAGAGTATATTTATAATTTTCTTTTTTAAGTTTGGTCGTAGTTGTAGATTATAAACTTTTAAATTTCTTTTTGTCACTTACCTTTATTATAAGTTTTCTTTATTTATTCTTGTTTTTTCTTTTTTTTTGTTAAGATTGCTTTCTTTTAGTTTAACATTTTTTAATATTCATTTTTACTTTTTAATTTAATTGACAAATGTCAAGATCTAAATTAACCGTGACAAATGTCACGATCTCGTAAATGAGAATTATCATACGTGTCACGCTCAATTCAGTTTTATATAAAAAGATTGTTAAACAGTTAAAAGTTCTCAGGTCGGTTACCCTTATAAAGGTCTGGCGGTGAATTGTTTTTTTCTTACCATTTATTGGGCTTGTTTATTTAACCTGTTTTCAATTATTTTTTTGCCAGAGAAAGCCCATCGAGGCCCAAACAAATCAGATTCGTTTTGTCGGTCGATGATTAATAATACGACGCCGTGCTGATCTATCCCCTCTGCCGATTCTCTGCCGATTCTCTAAAGAGAGTGCCGATTGTGGGTTAGATTAACAAATTTTAAACGTAAGGGCGTGTAACGAAATTATAGGAAAGTTCAGAGTCTTCCTCCTATTTTGGAAAGACTTTTTCTCTTCTCTTCTCCGTGAAAGATGTGGAGGGCCAAACCATTCATAATCCGACATGTAACCCAGCCACGTAGTAAGTACTCTCGATCACCGTTCGTATTAATATGTGATTAAATCGACGATCCACATCACGCCATGTCATTAATTATTTTATTCCCGTTCTCATTTTTCTGTATCTTCTTCTCTAAGGGAAAATTATGAACAAACGTTTAATAACAGAGCACTTCTAAGAAAGATCAAAGCTCGAAGTGAAAGAAGAAAAAAATGGCGAAATCTCAGATCTGGTTTGGTTTTGCCTTTCTCGCGTTGCTTCTTGTGTCAGCCATAGCTGACGATGTGGTTGTTTTGACGGACGATAGCTTCGAGAAGGAGATCGGTAAAGATAAAGGAGCTCTTGTCGAGTTTTACGCTCCCTGGTATGGATCACTTCCTTCACTCTTTTTGCGTTTTTGATCTAAGCAGCTATCGATTCAAGGATTCTGATTCCGATGAGATCCTTTTGTTAGATTCGTACGTGGGTTTGATCTGTAAATCGTCTGTTCGATTTGTCTGGGGGGAAATGTTTTGATTTGTGATTGCAGTCTTCTGGATTGATAGGCATGAGTCTGTGGATTTTAAATCGATGAATATGGTTTTATTGAGCAACTAGAGTTACTGATTTGCTGGTGAATTTTACAATGCGAAACTTGAGAGGGGATTTCTAATCTTTTTATGATAGAGAATTAAGCTGTTAAGAATCCACTTTTGGAGTTGTTTTTTCTTTCTTTCTTAAAGTTTTAAATGGTAATTCTGTATCATTATAGGTGTGGCCACTGCAAGAAACTTGCTCCAGATTATGAAAAGCTTGGGGCAAGCTTCAAGAAAGCTAAGTCGGTGTTAATTGCAAAGGTCAGTGTTATTCTTGATTTGTATGTAGCTCCAATGTTAGAGAGATGACCGATTCTTTCGTCAGCTTGTGTATTGTGGTTGTTGGAGAGATGATCGATCCTTTCGTTAATTTGTGTATTGTGGTTAAGGTGGATTGTGATGAGCATAAGAGTGTCTGCACTAAATACGGTGTTAGCGGATATCCAACCATTCAATGGTTTCCTAAAGGATCCCTTGAACCCCAAAAGTAAGCTTTTACAGATTCCGTAAGCAGATAATTTACTGGATTAAAGTTTTTTGTTTATAGATAGTGAATGATGCTTTTTTCTCATCTTATCTTATTAACAGGTATGAGGGTCCACGCAATGCGGAAGCATTGGCTGAATATGTGAACAAGGAAGGAGGTAGTATCGTTGATGATAGTAGCTAAGCTAGTCCAATTTTTGGGATTATACACATTACATTCCGTCTTTCCAAATCCACTTTTCGGAGAAATTTGTTTAGGCATGGTTAATGAGTTTGATTCAGTTGGCGACATGTTCCATCATTTGTTTCTGGAGAATTTTAGTCGCTGAGATACAAGTGTGAAATTGCTGGAAATACATTGGTTGGCACCACTTTCTCAACATTGCATAAGGATATATGGTCGAAAATCATTTTCTCAGATTTTTTTTTAAATCATTTTCCTGTTGTAAAAGTCTTGTCTTTAAAACTAACAACTCTTCTTCAATTAATTTTTGTTGTGTACTTGCCTAGGTTTTTTGTTTTGTACTTACCTATGTTGCAAACAACTTGCTTATTGTTGAAACAAATATGTTTTCAGGTACCAACGTGAAATTAGCTGCAGTTCCACAAAATGTAGTTGTGTTAACACCTGATAATTTCGATGAGATTGTTCTGGATCAGAACAAAGATGTCTTGATCGAGTTTTATGCGCCATGGTAATATCTCTTTCTTCTTTGTTATCGTTTTGCTTTCATGCTATTTTCTAATTTCAAGTTTGCGTTTTCCAGGTGTGGCCACTGCAAGTCCCTGGCTCCTGTAAGTACAACTATTTGACTACTTTAGATATAACAATAGTCCACTTTCACTTTGTTATTAATGCTGTTTTTTGTTTTAATCGTCAGACATACGAAAAGGTAGCCACGGTGTTTAAGCAGGAAGAAGGTGTAGTCATCGCCAACTTGGATGCTGATGCACACAAAAACCTTGGCGAGAAGTAAGTTGGACAAGGTTTTTTGACTCACCGATTTTACCATATAAATAAAATCATGTATATTTCGTAAAACCGAAGGATGAAAACAACAACCTTTTTGGTCCAACAGGTATGGAGTAAGTGGATTCCCAACATTAAAATTCTTCCCAAAGGACAACAAAGCCGGTCAAGATTATGACGGTGGCAGGGACTTAGATGACTTTGTAAGCTTCATCAATGAGAAAGTTGGGACCAGCAGAGACAGTAAAGGGCAGCTTACTTCAGAGGTTACAAAAAAAAACATGTCTCTTGTAGATTCACCGTTTCTATAAAGTTAAGAGCTATTGTTGATTTATCTCTTTTTGATAGGCTGGTATAGTCAAAAGCTTAGATGCGTTGGTAAAGGAGTTAGTTGCAGCCGGTGAAGATGAGAAGAAGGCAATATTGTCTCGCATCGAAGAGGAAGCTAGTAACCTTAAGGGCTCCACAGCAAGGTATGGTAGTAGTAGTAGCGTGATTAGGATTTTAAAAGGTTTCTTTTTGTTGTTCCTTGAATTCCTGAGCTTTCATGATGTCTCTATAGGTATGGAAAGCTTTACTCGAAACTCGCAAAGAACTACATAGAAAAAGGTTCAGGCTATGCTAACAAAGAAGTCGAGCGGCTTGGACGCGTCCTTGGCAAGGTCTAAAAATAATTTCTTCTCTCTCGAAAAATATTAGCTTATTGCTTTGCAATCAGGAATCAATAAAGACTAACTAATTTTTTGTATTGGTCTTTTTTTGTTCTTTCCGGTTTTTCACTGCAGTCAATAAGTCCGGTGAAAGCAGATGAATTCACTCTCAAGAGAAACATCCTTAACACGTTCGTTGCTTCATCTTAGAAGCCAAAGTTTGAATGAAACAGGCGCAGCCTGTGAGAATAGGAGTCACTAGATTTTATAACTAATACGATCTGTAGAATCGGTGTTTTGGAGATTTTATGTCAGTCGAGATTTGTGGTTAGTTCCGAGACCTCTTTTGAACCAAGTTTCTTTGTCTTTTTTTTTTTGGTAAACCACCGACGATAATCATGAAATTTATTCTCTTTTTTCTTCACTTGTTATAAATTCTCAGTAACATTGATTGGGTACGTACCACCACCTTACCAGAATTACATGAATAAGTGAGAGAGATGAGCACAGCTAATGAAATAATTGAATCGACTCATATTACTTGTCTTACTGCAATTTGATAGGTTGTTTGTCCTCTAAACCTTCCCTTTAATCTTTTGGTTTTTATAAATCCGAAAGAAGAGAATCAATCATTTTTATATACATACAATGCCTTTTTGTTTCCTATCTCCAAAATTACTATCCTTGCTCTTAAAATATGGGTTTGTCTAATTCTTTGAAAGGTCACATATATAAAGGGAACAAAAGCTCATGGAAATGTTTTTTCTCTACACCAAAACACATGGCCACTTGAAATGCTTAGGATCAAAACTCAACCAAACTCTCTCTATAGTCTGTCTATACAGAATGAAATCAAATCTTATACACAAGAGAGGTCTCGGATTTGATTAATTATTAATTGTATGGAATGGAGACTTGGTTTCTTTGTTTTACCTGGATGAGACTGAGTTCAAGCTACGGGTTAAGCCGTTAAGTGCACTGTAGCCTTTAGAAGTGAACCCTAAGCAGCCAAACAGTCCATGCCTGTACGGCAAATATGTTCGCTTCTTCATCTCTTCCGCTTGAGCTCTATTCGTCGTGTAGTGTAGCTCGTGTGCCGACGGCTTCGGTCCTCGCCGTTTCGCTATTCCGTTGGTTGGTTTCTTCGGTTTCTGTTTGTGCTTTTGGGTTTCGTCTGATTGAGATTTGATTTTCTTTTCTTTGGAAGGGGAAAACGAAATGCTGGACCAGAATTTCTCTTTTCCGTTGGCTCTTCCTTCGCTTTTGCTACGGTGAAGCAGATTGTTCAGGAATATCCACTTCATCGAGTTTCTTCCGGAAGACGAACAAGACGGCGTTGCTTCAGCAGACGGTACGTTTTCGTCTCTCTTCGCCTCTTGGAGTTTTCGAATGCATTCCTTCACCTCTCGAAGAGGAGAGAGAGATCTGGCTTTCCGATGAACAGATCTACTCCTCAGCTTCAGATCTCTACCACGAAGGTTAATCATCTCGCCGTCCGGTTTCGCCTCATGGGAATCTCCGTCGTCTTCTTCCTTCCTCGGTCGCTGGTGGTGCGAGGAGAGCTTCATTGGCTTGATCTGACCATTCGAGAACAATTCATCGGCGGAGATCATGGATCCCGCGCCTAAAGGACCGCAGCTCGAAGACAACCGAGACGAGAAGTCAAAATCAAACTCCGACAACGAGTGGTGGTTGGGAAACTCCGATTCCGTCGAACGAGTGGCGGAGGAAGAGTAAAGGATAAAATGCATTGGACTAGCCGGCGCACTGAAGAAATAACCCGGCGATGAACAACGGCCAGGACTAGACGGTGCGCTAACAAACGGCGTCGAGCAAGCAGATCCAAGGTCAAAGTTGACGGGATCTGGCTCGACATGGCCAAAGCTCTGCTGTAGCACAACAACCATAACGAGAAAGAGAAAGAGAGAGAGATCAATGGGACTGTGTGATGTGTGATGTGTGATGTGTGAGTGAGAATTTAAAGCAAATGTTTCTGCGCGCAGAGCGAGGTGTGGAGCATATATATATGTTTATATATATATATTCACTGTTTTTAAAAAAAAATTATACATAAATAAAGTGAACACGAATATTATTTTTTTCTTCTCTAACATGAATAGTGATGGTCTATACAATTGGTATGGATGAAATTATGTTACGAATCATCTGACATAATATTTGGCTGCATTTATAAATTAAATTATTCGCGATACAATTATTCGCGATAAAATAAAATAAAATTAACCAAAAAAAATAAAATTTGCATTAACTGGATTATGGTATCGTGGGATTCAATATGATCCAATAGAATAATCAATCATCTACGGATTTTTTTTTGAACCTTTCTAAGGATATTTCTTCAAACAACTGTTTCGATTTCACACATCCTTTCATGTATTTCACACCAAGTCCGTCCGTATTTTTTTTTTAGTACAAGACGTGGAGGCACGTGCTCGGTGATCGTCCCAAATTAGGGATCTTTTTTTTATTTATAAGAAAAAAAAAACAAAATCACCATTCCCTAGTCTCCTCCTAATAATAATAAGTATCTATTTTTTTCTTCTTCTGTGTTTACATATTATATGGACCCGTAAGTCCGTAATGGGGCATCATTTCTGTGTGTGTAATATAATTCCCAAGTCGCACATCAAATCAAAATATAACCTTTTTCGTCTACAAATTTTCGATATTACGTTTCTGCTTTTTTTTTACACTATTACAGATTATCCGAAGATTTTTTTATAAATTTTTTGTTTCAATTAATATGTAGAAATTGCAACTCCGTAACTCTTAATCAAACAAAAACACACAGCAAAAGATTCATCATATTCTAAAAAACACATTTCTATTTCATTTTAATTTTGTTTTTTCTAAAATTATTTTGGATAAATACAAAATATTGGTTATATTTTGTCCTGGCGTAAACAGCCGGCGACCATCGCATGCACCGGCCTTGAACAAAACTCGCCGGACAAATCAAATCAGAGCAAGTCAAAATCGATGAACAATCTGACAACATTTATTCCTAATCCATCGGAATCCTTTCTTCAAAGTGGATTTAACTTTTGCTTCCACCGTATAAGCTTTATACCTCGCGATTCTCTTCTTCCTCTTCATCTCCGCATCCGTAAAACCCCAAGACGGCTTCCCCGACGACGCCTTGCTCCTACGCGCCGGAGGAAAATCCCGAGCCCCGCAGATCTGATTGCTTCCTCCCACGCCGTCACCTTACCGCTCACGATTTCTGTCCTCCGATCAACGGTGTATGTTCTCTGACCCGACCCGTACCCAAACCCATCCTGGCCGTCCATTTCTCCGCCCGATTTGAGATCGGATTAATCGGCTATGATTATGAAATAAAGCTTTTCCTTCTTACTTAATTAACATCAAATTTAATTAAGGTTTTTATTTTATTTTATTAGTAACTGTGATGAACATACCTACCTACATTTGATGGTAAAGTATCAGGAAATAATAGCTTAGCATACCTCAAAAGGCTTTAACCACCTGTCAGATGAAATCTACTGTTCTGGATTCACTCAATTTGTTTGTTTTTTAGTTTTGGTAATACAACTAACTATTCACTTGAATATCTTGTTTAAAATGGCAGCTCTCAATTTTCACGGTGCAAATGGTTAGTGGAATTAACCATTCTTTTGGATTTTTCTAAAAATTTATCATTTAAATTGAATTTATATTCTTCTAAATTTTAATGAAATCCACGTAATAAATAAGAAAAATGTTAATTACTCTCGAAATTGTTACTCTACCAAAAAAGATAAGAATTATAAAGAAAAAAATGTCAATTCCACTTATTTTGATTATGCTCATATTATTTTTCTGTTTCCTTCTATTTACAACTATTTGCAGCATTTTTAAAAAAAACTATTCTTTAAATATGCTGATATGCGCAAACAAGAAATGAACAGTTAAATCTACTCTTTCTACAAGAATAATAAGAAAGAGACTAAGACATAATATTGTCATACGTGAATTTTTAGTGTTCATTCCAAATGTTATGGTTTTAAGTAAAAAAAAATACTCACTATAACAAAACAAAAATCATATATTGAATAGTTCCATCCTATCGATTTTGGTTTGAATACACTTTTTTTTTAAAAAAAAAAAAAGAAGATCTATTAAACATAAATTTCAGTTCTTTATTGTTCTTGTTTTGTTTGGATTCAGTTTCAGCTAACAAAGAAAGAAGAATATCTTAACTAGATTAAAGTAAGTTCATCTCTGCTTTTTTTTTTCCTTTTGTTGGGTCTAGTTTATCTAAAAATAAGAAGATTTCAGAAACCCAATTAGGAGGATGTATGCTTAAGGAATCTTTCCTAATTAATAAAGTGTTAGGGCAATCAACATAATGGGCCAAAAACAGTCATTAGGCATTTTCCAGATAAAATATGGGCTAACTTTAATTAAGGCCCACACACAAACAGTGGATCACAGAAATGACGTGAGAGGAGTTGGTGGTGTAGTTGGTTCGTCGGTTGTCGTCACTCTTTGTACTTTTTATAAAAAAATAAGCGCACAAGAAGCAGCATGAAACATTGAGATTTTTGTTGGTCCATTATTTCTTATCAGAGTCTGCATCGATGCATTCAAATTTTACGTTTCCATATTATTCACAAACACACGTATATTATTAGAAAAGGAAATTGTCTGACTGGTACGAACGATCGACTTTCCCATTTTAAGTAACCGAGGTATAAAAAGGCAAAATAATTCATTAGCAAAAAAAAACTTCCTATGATCCAATTTAGTTGATGTTAAAAATTATACACACAAATTAAGAAATCACACAAAATCATAAATTTTTGATTTTTTTTTCAAAATTAAAACATCATTTATTATCTAATTAAAACACAATTCAACCAATCATAAAAAAGACTGTAGAATATAAATGGTCAAAAATAAATATAAAAACTTTAATTTTACGTTGAAAATGTAAAACATAAATAATTTTTGTGTCTAAACATCAACTAAATTGGATCAGAGGGAATATACGAAGTTTTTGATTTTTGTTTAATCTTTAAACCTTTTAAAAGTTACGAGACAGTCAGAAAGAGATCCAACGGTCAGGATTTGTTCAGAGGTTGAGGATACACATCTCGCCATTTATTGCAACAGCAATCATCTTGCTGTAAACGCGCATCTGATTGCGTTTTATGAATTTATTTCCCCGAAAAGGCAACAGTTGAAATTAACGACATCTCTGTTTGATTCATAAATATGATCATTGATCATTTCGTTGTTGTCGGATGAGACATTCATAGCTTACTAATTTAATGTTTTCCTTTCCTGCATGAAAGATTAATTATATCTGAATAAAACACTTAATGATTATAATCGCAGGCATATCGATCCGTGCTCTTTATAAACAAACCAAAAGTCTCCGTCTCTCTCACTAAAACTCTCCACTGGCCTCTCTCTCTCTCTCTCTCTCTCTCTCTAGATCTATAATTATAGATACAATACAACATATACGTGTATATACATATATAGTGAGAGAGTGTGATGGAGATAAGGTATTGGCGGAGGTCGAGAGGGTACGAAAGGTTAGATGGGTCGGCGAAGAAGGCGAAATCGGGTCGGAAAAATGTGAAGCGGGTCAAATTGGATCCGACCCGGAAGAGACTGTTTTGGAGGATCAAGATAGTGCCGAAGCTGAGGACCTTGAAAACGGCGTCTCCTAAGAAGCTTTTAACGTGCCTTCGAGATGCTTACGTCAATATGATGCTGCGCCTCGCCAATTCTCGGGTCATCGGGTCGTCGTACGGGTACGGCGAATACGGGTATGGGTCGGGTTTAGCGTCGAGGGAGTATGATGAGAAGAAGCTGGTTGAGATTTACAAATCGATGTTGATGGCGCAGGGGAATCTCGTGCACCGCGATGTACCCAAACTCTCCTCCGATTCGATTGTTGTACTCTCTCACCCCTTAGCTCATTAAAATTCCATTTACAAAACAAAAGAAAATTGGAGACTATCGATGCTAAAGTTGTGAATGTGATTTGTATTAATGTTACAAATCTGAAACTAAATGTAATAAATTTTACCTCCTATGTTCTTAAATGAATGTTTTTTACTAGAGTTTTAACATAAATTAAGAAAAATAAAACGTTAAGTGTTTTTTTGTATATTAACATTAATTAATCATAATTGCATAAAAACTTCATAATTTTTTTTTGGTCAAAAAAAAAACTTCATAAATTAATATTATCAAGACACTATTATCTTACACTAAACACTTTCTCATCATAACTCTGAACCAATAATAACTTAATAAATTCAAATATTATCAATTAGAAGTTTTTTAGAAGCTTATAATTTATTAAAATTAATTAATACAAATGCATAAAAACTTAAAAAATAATTTTTATGGAACAAAATAACCCCAGAAATCAGCCTTTGAGGAACGGATAGACTTTTTTAAATGAGTACTATGGTTTACGAATTTAACATTTTGAAAAAAGAATCAAGATTTGGCATTTACGTCGTAACTTCTAACTACCTTTTTCTGTTTTTAATTATTAGTTCCCCGGGACGTGTTGGCATTGATATTATACGAATGTAATTATTCAAATAATATATTCTTTGGTTGACTTTTTGATTCGTATCTTTACGTTTGGTTATGATTTGTAAATCGTAAGTAACGACCAATTTTTAATAAACATTGTACAAGTTATTGCTTACATCATAGGCGATTCAATGATTTGTGTTCTGTTTGTTACTCTTATTTGTGATTCCATTGTAATCTTATCATTAAACCTTAAAGATGATTGTCTAGTCTCGTGTAACAAACAAATTATCATTGTACTATTAACTGTATTATACTCATCGGTAGAGAAAGAACAAAAAAATGAAGAAGAAGAAGCGAATAACATATAAGTGCTTACTTCACTGCTTGACCCCCAAAAGAAACTAAAAAAAGGACAATGGCATTTTATCACAGAACAAGGAAGATATTTTCCCTAAAATACACACTAAAATGATTTTATTTGAATTTAGCCGGACGACGAAATGAAATTTGTCGAGAAGCAAAAGCTGTTTTGGATAAGGAGAAAGCGGAGGAAACGCCTCTCTTTCTCTCTCTCTCCATTCTCGAAGAAGGGAGGAGAGGCGGCGTTAATTGAAACGCAGACGGTGGTGCACCGTAGCACCCCCGCCCCTCCTTAATCCTTATCTTGCGCCGATCTTGTACCGGTATCGCTTCCATTCCAGGGGATAATCTCGCTTTTGAAATTCGATTTGATTTTTGCTTCATACACATTCGTTTATATAACTTCTTCACTTTCTATTTGGTTGCTCTCTGTGCGGCGAATTTTAATTCTCGCTGACATCAAGGAAACCCTAGCTTTACGCCGTCGCTGCTCGGCGGTTAGATTTCAAATCGAAGAAGAAGAAGCGGAGAGGATTGATTCGTCATCTCAGGATGATGCTTTGGATCATGCGATTCTCCGGCTTCTTCTCCGCCACTTTTGTTATCATCGCTCTCTCTCCGTCTCTCCAGTCGTTTCCGCCCGCGGAAGCAATCAGATCGTCGCATCTCGATGCGTATCTGCGATTACCGTTATCTGACGGATTCTCCTTCAGGAAGTCCCCTTTGTTCCGCAATGCCGTCGATTGCCCTCTCCCCGACAGAGATTCCGGCGTCTGCAACCCCTCACTGGTTCACGTCGCTATCACTCTCGACGTTGGGTACCTCCGCGGCTCTATCGCCGCCGTCAATTCGATTATGCGGCACTCGGTATGCCCCGAGAGCGTCTTCTTCCATTTCCTAGTATCCGAGATTGACCTAGAATCTCTGGTTCGCTCGACTTTCCCCCAATTGAATTTTAAGGTTTACTATTTCGATCCTGAGATTGTTCGGAGACTGATCTCTACTTCGGTGAGGCAAGCGCTCGAGCAGCCATTGAATTACGCCAGAAATTACCTCGCTGATCTGCTGGAGCCTTGCGTGCGGCGCGTGATCTACCTGGATTCCGATCTCGTCGTTGTCGACGATATAGCTAAGCTTTGGGAGACGCGATTGGGTCCGAAAACGATCGGAGCTCCGGAATACTGCCACGCGAATTTCGCAAAGTATTTCACCTCGGTGTTCTGGTCCGACGAGCGGTTTTCCGATGCATTCGGAGGGAGGGAGCCTTGCTACTTCAACACCGGAGTGATGGTAATCGATCTGGAGAAATGGAGGCGCGTGGGGTACACGGAGCTGATCGAGAAATGGATGGAGATTCAGAAGAGCGACAGACTATACGAGCTGGGTTCTCTGCCACCGTTCCTACTGGTTTTCGCTGGGGAAGTCGCGCCAATCGAGCACCGATGGAACCAGCACGGACTCGGAGGAGATAACGTGAAGGGAAGCTGCCGGGACCTTCATCCCGGTCCGGTAAGCTTGCTCCATTGGTCCGGCAGTGGAAAGCCATGGTTCCGGCTAGACTCGAGACGGCCTTGTCCACTCGATACTCTCTGGGCACCATACGACTTGTACGGACACTCTCGCTAAATCATCATCATCACCATCTCTGGTAAATTGTTCTTCCTCCATTGTTTTTCAATCTCTTTCCTTTGTTCTGCTCGATTGTTTCTTCTGTGCAAATAAAGATACGTGAAAAGAGTGAGGAAAGTACATATAGGGTTTTTTTGTGTGTGTGTGTGTGTGAGAATATTCATTGTACAGATCTTTACCAGGTGTTGAAATCTTCATAGTTTTGTCATTTTGTTGTTCAACATTCTTGCTTTTGCTGTTTCTTAGTTCCATTTCTCTTTTGCCTCTTGATGTTTGTGTGATCCACTTTTTTTTCAATTTAAGAATACATTGGAGATTTGTCAAACTTTTGGTTTATACATGAGAGAGTATGATTATTATGTATGATCTTTTTGTAAATTTGAATTTTTGACGAGGCAATTTGAGAATACATTGAAGGTTTCTGAGGCTATCTCGTATTAACAATCGTTATGAAGCTCTTTAACACAATGTCAAATGCAATAATGTTCGTCATCAATTGGAACAACGTTAATTGA
This sequence comes from Eutrema heterophyllum, assembly GCA_002933915.1. Taxonomy (NCBI): domain Eukaryota; kingdom Viridiplantae; phylum Streptophyta; class Magnoliopsida; order Brassicales; family Brassicaceae; genus Eutrema; species Eutrema heterophyllum. Next base: position 1,947,608 of record PKMM01029352.1, read on the forward strand.
TTTCCCTTATACGGAAAATTGGTGTTGAATTCATCGAACCATTTTTTTTTTTTTTCAACGAACCATTTATAAATCTTGGGTAAATAAAGGGAGAATAGTGGTGATTTAACAGCTAGTCTTGTTTTCATGGTGGCGGTGGCAAGAGGATCCCACATTTGACGTTCTAGTTGGATTCCACGTGGCTCATGTTCTGTAATATCATTTGTAAACTTGTAATACGCTATACTTCATTAGAATGGGCCAGGCTTGTAAGTAACATGCTCGAGGTGAGGTCCATAGAGCCATGCCAGGCTCACACATCCAAAAGAAATAGAACAACATTATTGCATCTTTTTATTATTTTAATTATTCAAGAACTAATAACCACGATTTTTGGATTAGCGAGAGCTGAATGACCACCATATGCGGTTTTAATACTGACAATATATATAGAGTTTGATTGGTAGTCTCCAAACGTAGCGTTTTGAGACGAACCTGAAACACCCCATCCCGACCTTTTTAGGCCGCGGACGACGCGTTACAAGTTCAAGCCGTTTCCTGGCCGAACCTCATGGTTTTTACCTATTCCCAGTTTAAGGATTTCCTTCGGATCTTTCTTATAACTTTCCTTAGCCATTTTAGCCTAGGTCCGTTTATCCTTTCGTTTAATACGTAGCAGAACTCTTTTTATTTTAAACTTTCATTTTCCTTGATTTAATTCTAATCAAGCACTTGCCCGTTCCGATCATTTTTACCTTCGGACAGTTCCATAAACTTCCATTCGGCTTATAGATTAATCTTCGACTCGGCCCAAGTATTGCATCCTAATGCAATTCCTTCCCTAGACTTATCCGTCTAGTAATACATAAGTCACTATCCATTTATACTAAAGGTAGTGTACTTACCGCAACCATATCCGCGACTCGGTTGCCCCTTGGTCCGCGTTTGATTCGGTCCGATCAGTTCGCATGTCTTCCTTGATCGCGTCCCTTGCCGAATCCCATCCGATCCTTTTCCCTGGATCATGAATAACACTCTCCCCTCGGTTCTTAGTCATTCAACCAACCATCCCCACATGGCTAAGTAACTGTTAGGGAATTCCTTTACCGGATCGACTATACGCGCATATCCAATCCCGGCTTGTGCGCCATAGCTGTACCGTTGCATATCCCTCAGCCAAACACCGAGACTCCTTTTTCCCCTGAACCGGCTGCCGAATTCTTCCTCTCGGCCAGTCCGATCCGCCTTTGGTTAGCCCTGGTTCGATCCGGGTCGTCCGCTTAGGATCGCCCAATCGACCTTGATCTTTCCCGCGAATCTCGCACCCCTTTATCCCGGTCAATCCCCCTCGATCGCCCATAGCTGAGACAATGATCCAATTCGGGTCATGTACGGCTATGTCCATTTCTTTCCATGGATACGACTAGACCATCTCGCATCGCACCATCGATCCTTCTCCCCAGATCATAGTCGACCACGGTTGGCTATAGTCAAACCCATTTCGTGTTTNAGTATTGCATCCTAATGCAATTCCTTCCCTAGACTTATCCGTCTAGTAATACATAAGTCACTATCCATTTATACTAAAGGTAGTGTACTTACCACAACCATATCCGCGACTCGGTTGCCCCTTGGTCCGCGTTTGATTCGGTCCGATCAGTTCGCATGTCTTCCTTGATCGCGTCCCATGCCGAATCCCATCCGATCCTTTTCCCTGGATCATGAATAACACTCTCCCCTCAGTTCTTAGTCATTCAACCAACCATTCCCACATGGCTAAGTAACCGTTAGGGAATTCCTTTACCGGATCGACTATACGCGCATATCCAATCCCGGCTTGTGCGCCATAGCTGTACCGTTGCATATCCCTCAGCCAAACACCGAGACTCCTTTTTCCCCTGAACCAGCTGCCGAATTCTTCCTCTCGGCCAGTCCGATCCGCCTTTGGTTAGCCCTGGTTCGATCCGGGTCGTCCGCTTAGGATCGCCCAATCGACCTTGATCTTTCCCGCGAATCTCGCACCCCTTTATCCCGGTCAATCCCCCTCGATCGCCCATAGCTGAGACAATGATCCAATTCGGGTCATGTACGGCTATGTCCATTTCTTTCCATGGATACGACTAGACCATCTCGCATCGCACCATCGATCCTTCTCCCCAGATCATAGTCGACCACGGTTGGCTATAGTCAAACCCATTTCGTGTTTCCCCGGCTATAAATGCTCGCCGGTAAACCATCTGATCCGAACGATGGAGTTCCGTCGGTGTCTCGACCAGAACTCTACCATCGCGTTCAATCCCGACCGTTCTCGGTCTAATCTTCTCTTTTCCACCGATTTACTCTCGGCCATTGGTTAACCTTTGGCCGTGTGATTCTTCACGGAATCCAAACACTTGCCCACGATCCTCCCTTGGATTGCGGATGGGTATGGTTTCATGATTCTTCCCCGAATCCCCTATTCCCGGTGGTTTATGCCTTAGGCGAGATTTCTCCCCTTCCGTGGATATTTCTCCCTTGGGCGTGGTGTGATGTATCCCTTGATTTCTATCAACACCATCCTTTTATAGGAAACAGATAGGTGCTACTACATAACCGCCCATTCCTCGTACCCCAATCTCGGCCATTGATTTCTTCAACGGTTCAGATCGCATCCTTTGGCATGCGGCGGTTACTCGACCTTATCCACCTTTTGGCCAAGCAACCCTAACCGACTCCAACCCAAAATTGCCTCAGTCCCACCTAGCTCATTACCTAGCTGTCAGTCCGCCCAGCTGGATTAGTACTCGATCAGCTTACCAAGCTAGGTTGAGATGCTGGTCAGCTCGTCCAGCTAGTTCAGCTAGTAGCTCAGCTAATTCAGCTCATCCATCTGATTAGCTCGACTACTTCATCCCATTTTTCCCGGCTAAGTCCTTCGGTCCGTTTCTCGGCCTCGACTAAGCCTCCCCAATCCTTCCAGGCATTTCTTATCCCCAAAACAAATCGGTCCGGCGTAACTTCGTGGAACGCGAACGTTACAGAACCGTTCCAATAGCTATCAATCATCGAGGCGATTGAAACAAGTGGTTAAAAAGAAAGGTTAGACAAAGTATTTGAAATGGTCGTTTGTACTTTATTTTCAGCGGTTGTAAAGCCTTTTCTAAACACTTCAACACTTCAAAACATGGACGTTTGCATGCAAATGGCCGTTTGAATCTTTTTTTTTATATATCTTTTGTATTTGTAAAAAAATTATATTATATTTTTTCGTTTGATATTTTATAATTTGACGTTCGAATATTTTGGATAATGATTTTAATGATGAAGTGAGTGAGTATAAAGATGCACAAGTACGAGATGCAAATAATGAAGATGATATCAATGAGATATAAGACTTTGAAACAACAACTGATGGAGCATATATGGCAACAATTAGTAACCAAACTGCATATATGTTATGGGCAGATCAATGAGATTATAGAAAAATGATGCAAATTATTATCACTTAGGATAGTAGTTATTTAGCATTATGCAAATATTATTTTAAATATAATAATTGTAATATACTTTTATTTCATATTTCATATTATTAATTTTAAACTATATATTATTGCATTATTTTATAAATAATTATTTAAACAAAAATTTACTTAATAATTTTATATAATTACACTATTCAACCAGTGTAATGTTACCAATCAAGCTTAATATTGAACCGCCTTCGGTTACCAAACCACCTTCTCCAACTAATATTTCTAATTGCTTTTTTTTCTACAACCGCTCAAAATTCTTTAACCGTATTGTTTAAACATGATCACCAATCGAACCCATAAAGTTTGAAAGTATCTGATAAAGTTTTTTTTTGCAAAAACTGAGTGGTTTGAAGATTTTTGTTTTGCAAATTTCCCTATAGTTATCTCTATATTTACATGATAAGTACTTATATTAGAAAATATTTATGATGCTACAAAAAAACTTAATAATTTGTGGTAATGTTAATGGCAATTACGGCATGCGGATGGGACCAGAGTTTGGTGTTTAGTTGGTCTGATTCGTCTGGCTGCGAAGGAAAGTATAATATTTTTAGTAATTAACTAATTATTAAAAAAAACAAGGGCCAAGTATTTTTTTTTGTTTGGTGCCAAGTAAAAATAATTAAAAATATATATCTATAAGAAAAGCGAATTAAAAAAAGGGGAAAAAATATTTAATTTCTCATCGTCTCCCTCTCGTTGAATAGTCTCTTCCGGTAAACAAAACAAACACGGCCTTGTTCTGTTTCTCAGCGATTTCTTCGATGTTCTTCGTCTTGATCTTCAGATTCATTTAACTCAAATTCTTGAAAGAGGGAGAAATAAGGATCGGAATCGGACTCGGACTCGGATCCCTGTCGGCAATGCGACGCTGGTTCGCCGCGAAATCCCTCTCGAGAGAGGAAACAACCTTTTTGTCAGTCTCTTCTTCGGCGACGCAAGTGTTCTTCTTCCCGCGTTTCCATAAGGCTCTTCTTCTTCGTTCTCTCCGTTCAGATCCAAGAGATGTCCGCTAATTCTCACCCTCCTAATTCCAGAAATGTCCTCTGTAATGCAGCCGCCGGTGCCGCCGCCGGTAATTCTCTGATCTGCTTCTTTTGTAACGAAATCGTGTAGCTGGTCTCGAAACTTATCTTGATTGTGCGGTAAAACACACGCACGCACGCCTTTTGTAGGTTTTTGATTTCGAAGCTGATTAATTTTTAAAATTTCGGATTTTTAGGGGTTTTTGCGGCTACGTTTGTGTGTCCTCTTGATGTTATAAAAACGAGGTTTCAGGTTCATGGGCTGCCAAAGCTTGGTGATGCAAACATCAAAGGTTTGTCTTTTAAAAAAAAAAATCTTCTCACCCACCAAAGATGCTCAAAATGCTAATGTTTTGTCATCTCCAATTGTTTTTTCCTTTGATCAGGTAGTCTAATTGTTGGTAGTCTTGAGCAGATCTTCAAGAAAGAAGGGATGCGTGGCTTATACCGCGGACTTTCCCCAACCGTGATGGCACTTCTCTCGAATTGGGCGGTGAGTTAAACTTCTCGGAGCTTCATTACTGGACTTGTTTGGATTACCAGAGCAAAGTAGATTGCTTCTTCTAGGTCTGAAACTAATCATGTTGTAAGATTTTTTTGCAGGTATATTTTACAATGTATGACCAGCTCAAGAGCTTTTTATCTTCAAATGGTTAGTCCTTACACACAAAACATTTCTTTATAGCTTAATTACTTACCCCTGCTTTGGTCTAATCAATAAGTATATCCTTGGGAGTTAATCTTCTCTGTTTGTACATACACTAGATAAGGATCACAAACTCAGCGTTGGTGCTAACGTAATGGCTGCCTCTGGTGCTGGAGCTGCAACTACAATAGCCACAAATCCTCTTTGGGTTGTCAAGACTAGACTTCAGGTCCGTTTTTTCTTGGCTTTGATATATGCAATCATGGAAATCAAGGGGAAAAAAAGAGAAGAAACGTTGATTAGTACACGCCTGCCTTACCTAACAATTTGGTATCACACAATTTGTGCCTAGCATTGCCACTTAGTCCTGAAGAACCTCACCAAACATAGATGTAAATTTCTTTTACAATAAGAATCTATTTCAACACCATCTTCATTCCTCTTCAGACACAAGGAATGAGAGCGGGTGTAGTGCCATACAAAAGTACACTGTCTGCTTTAAGGAGAATAGCTTACGAGGAGGGAATTCGCGGATTGTACAGGTTTTTCATCTCGCCAAACACTTTTTCTGTTAACCGAATGTCTTTATTAAATGTCTTCCTCTCCCTCTCTTTGTGCTACCAAACAGTGGTCTTGTGCCTGCACTAGCTGGTATCAGTCACGTTGCCATTCAGTTTCCTACATATGAGATGATCAAAATCTACTTGGCCAAGAAAGGTAAATTTATCCTTACATCTTGTGAATTGGATGAATTACGGAAAAGGTGAAATCTTTGTGGAGATAAGATTAAGATTATCTGGTTTGTGAACCCGACAGGTGATAAATCAATCGATAATCTCAATGCTCGTGATGTAGCAGTTGCCTCTTCAATTGCAAAGATATTTGCTTCCACTTTAACCTACCCGCACGAGGTATAAACCTCTACACAAACTTTGGTTTAGTTTCGGTTAGCTTGGTATATAAAAAAAAAGACCATACCAATCAAATATTTGCACAAATCTTCATTTCGGTTCGGTTTATATGGATCGGGGCGTGCAGGTTGTACGAGCTAGGCTTCAAGAGCAAGGACACCACAGTGAGAAACGTTACTCGGGCGTGATAGATTGCATAAAGAAAGTGTTTGAGAAAGATGGGTTTCCCGGTTTTTACAGAGGCTGTGCCACTAATCTCCTGAGAACAACTCCTGCTGCAGTTATCACATTCACTAGCTTTGAAATGGTTCATCGTTTCCTCGTCACTCATTTACCTTCTGAGCAAAGCTCTATACTTTAAATTGTTTGTTTGATGATGACGATAAGATGTGTGGTTTAGTGAGGTAGACAGGGTTACGTTACACAGTTAAAAGTTTTCCCCTTTTGGGGAATAATTCAAAATAGGAGTTCGTTTTTGGACAACCCGTAGATTCATCTCACAGACTTATGTTTCTGTTGGAGAAATCAGAATCTGTGTGGGTTTATGAAGAATGGAAACTTGAGAGACCCACAAAGAATATTTATCTTGGCATTGTAAAAGACTGATTTTTTCATTTCTCTCTCTCTCTTGCTATTTTTTTTTGTTTCTTTTCATCTTTTTATGACAGAGAGAGTTTGTGGTCTCTCATTCGCCATGATCGTCGAACAGCTGGGCTTCATGTTACTAAAGGAACCATTGACTTTTTTTTTAATGGATTTTTAGACAAAAACTTAACTAAAACAAACAAAAATATTATTCTGGGTTTACCGTTGTTGTATGAAGAAATATCTGGGCCTTGTGCTTATGGATCTCACTCTGCTTTCTTATTATTAGATGTGCTTTGGATCCATACCAGGATATTATATATCTAAAAATTAAATTAAAAGGAAAAAGGAAAAAGGAAAAAGCCAATGAAATCGAATAATAATGAAATTGATGGGTTGTTGTTGCACTTTGCCTTTTCTTTTTCAGTATCTATCAAAACATGGGATACTTCTTTTTCTTTTTTTCTGTTCTTAATTTGTTATAAATGTGATATAAAATGAATCTCTTACGGTTTCACCCATTCTAAAGGCCAAAAAAAAAAAAGAGAGAATTTTATGGATGCAAAACTACTGGAAAAAGGTATGTGTTGTTCTGCAAATGTTTGGAAACATGTATTTATTGCGTTGATATTCAGCAAATTTGTATTGCTAGCGCCTAGCCGCACGACCACTTAAAAAAAAAAAAAAACAGATATGTATGAAAATTATTTGTTCTTTCAGAATTCTAAATCTTTTTTTTTTTTAAATATGAATTTTATTTTATAATAAATCATCATTTTCACTATTTTGTCCGTTCACACTATATATCCCCATTTGTTCATTCGGTTTACAATTTTTAGATGTATATATCGATTTTTATTTGTAAAAATTCCTGATTAAGCTAAACAACAAAAAAAGAATCCGAAAAAGGGAAACCAAATAAAAGAAAAAAAACGGAAAAAGGAAACATATGAATCGAAAGAAAGTACATCTTTTGTGAAGCATAGATGACAACATGTGATCGCCGCATTTTTATTTTTGTAATTCCCACACAATTTACAATCATGTTTGTGGGATCGGAATTACTTGTGATGCGAGTGCGGTGAACTTAATTTAAATACTAATAGTAGTGTTTTTTTAAAGGATGTGATATTAATATAAGAGACAATTAGCTCAGTGACCAAATTTGATAGTTTAATTAAAAAATATAGTAAAGTATTGAGAGTAAAGTATTGCATGATCCGAAACGTCTTTACCTGAGAAAGAGGGAACTTGTATTCAACGAATGTAATAATCTAGCATCATGATCGAAGTGTTGCTCATGTGGTTGATGATCGGAGTGTTGGCTGATGATGGGCTTTCGATTACAGAGAAAGACGAAGACGAAGACGACAAATTAAGTAGGTGGCTGATGATCGGAGTGTTGCTCTTGTGGAGGCGTAATCGACGGCCACGTTCCGGAGACGGCAGAGAGGCGGACGAAAGAGGAGAGAAAAAAAAAGGAGAAATGAAAAACGAAAAATAAAAAATAAAAAAACCAGAGCATATTTTCAATTATGGGAAATTAATACATGTTATACAAAGAATATCATTTTCAATTATTTTTTTGGTTATTCACTTAATTATACTTTTTCGATGATTATTAAGTGCAATTTCCCTTTATAAAACGAGAAAAATATATCATGTTTTAGTAATAAAGGCAATACTAGTAGTAATTCTTTAATCAATATGACTAATCATCTCTCATGTAATCATCGTGATTACAGTTCAAGAGCATATTAGGGATGATGGACAATGCAGGCTTGCCTTGATTGTTAGAGTATTTAAAAAACAATAAAGCATTTAGGTATAGCAGATGTTCTGCAAATGCTCCTCTCTCTATGTTTTCATACGAAGTTTTTGGTAGAGCATTAACCAATAAAATATAAAAAAAAAATTAAAATAATTTTANATAATATAATAAATACAATTAAAATATGAAAAAACTATTATAAATTATATTATAAATATAACTATAGATATAGTACTTACGAATAAATATATTAAATAATTTTATATATAATATTTCACACCTATGTCAATCACTTCAAATGTGTACATTAATTAGAGCATACAGCTTCAGCAGCATACTGCTTTTGCTGCTTAATGCTGCTGCTCTACTATCAGTTATACTAATCAAGTCTTAAGACGCCGTTATGTTTTAAGATAATTATTTTTTTTGCAAATTTACAATCCCTAGCTAGTAGCTAGAACAGTATAAAAATAATGCAAGAGGTATTTTGTTAACAAATTTTATGTTAGGTGTCTTTTCATGAAAAATATTAATCAAATTTTTTTATTATCATTGTCCATATATACATATATAAATGTTTCTTTCGTTAATCCCTTTAAAACAGTGGAAAAAGTGGATTATTAGGGGATAAAAAGATGCTTTAGCTCACCAAAATAAAAAAGGAAAGGTATTGAAACATCAAAAACTGTCTTGGAATTATGATTATATCCCACATGCTCTGTTTCTCCTCTTTATTCTTTCTCCTCAATTTTGTTTAATCGAATGTTTTTCTAAAGGTAAATACAGTAAGTTAATTATTGTTTAGATAAGGACAATGTGCCAACGGGTCTTCTGTTTCACCACCAGAATCAAATGTTATTATAATACTCAGACTCCTTGATCAATGATCAGGTAGCATTTTGAAATTTCGAAAAATCTATAGTTTTCAATTATGTATGCTGTTTTTATGACACGCGCCAAAGTAGGCGAGTGGTCTTATCTCCTCATACACAGCGACACGTAGAAAGAAAATGTTACCAAAGCCACGTGGAAGTTATCTGTTCGCCTGTGTTATTGACTCCGGTGACAGTCGGTCGTAGCACCATCCATAGTCGATTTCTTTGTGCGACGTGGGTCCCCGTCAAAGACGCTCTACGTGGGGTTACCTGCTAGGCTTGCATTCCGAACCTGATCAGGTTCGGCTCCGAGGCACTAATTTGAATTTTTTTGAACGTTGAAGCTAACCCACCCTTCGGTTCGTCTATCTATCTATCTATCGATATGATATCTATGCACATTTTCCATTTTTTGGAAATTGTTTTTCTTCAAAAGTGAGATTATTATAACAATCTAGAAATATATATTTAATTGGATGCTTTAATCAAAATATCGCCGTCAATGTTTGGTGGTGTGGTGATCTCATTGACACCGTAGGATGTTGACACGTTGCCCGTATACAATGTTTATTATCAACAATGGAATTCAAAACCGTGATAATAATAAATTTCCATATCTATTAAGTTAAGTGCCTCCGTTACTGTCAGTTGAAAATTTATATTGTCTTATTTTCTTTCACCAAAATTACATTGTCTTTTCTAAAGGCCAAAAAACTATGCCGTCTAAAGATTTTTGCATATAGTATCAACAAATATAACATAAACAAACCATGCGTTACACTTAAAAACAAAAAAACCATGTGTTACACAACGTAGTTTAACAAAGGAGTCATATGAAAATTCATTGAATACTTTGTCTTTTCGCATTTCTCGACCTTTTAATATTTTTAATAAATGTCCAAAGATTATTATATATTTGAAATTCATTATAATACTATATAATATTTTTTGACCAAAAGAAAATACTATGTAATATTCAAAATAGTATATTTACAAAATCATAAATAAACCGACCGTTATATACGTACATAGCTTGGATGGGAAAAGAATCCTATGCTAGTTACCAAATAATGAAATGGATAGTTTGTTAGGGAAAATATGGGAATAAAATAGTGAAGAGATTGTGTAATGGACCTAATTATTAATGCAGTAGTAACTTTCAACCAATTCTCTATTTTTGGAAAAGAATGCCTCGCCTAACATTCGACTTATATAACAACATTATAGAAATACGCATTCATTGTAATTAATTGTTTCGCTTAGGCCATTAGAGTAAAACTTTTTTTTCATTTATTTCTTTGCTTCTACAGCATTACAAAGACACATGGAGTCAACTAATTCACAACTACTGGTTATAGCTACATCGATTTGTTGCCGATTTTAACGATTCATCTTCTTATTTCATTTTGAGAAACTAACATTATATTTACACGAGCATTATGAAAAAAATAGAGAAAATTAAATAACAATGTCTTTGNTTCTCTATTTTTGGAAAAGAATGCCTCGCCTAACATTCGACTTATATAACAACATTATAGAAATACGCATTCATTGTAATTAATTGTTTCGCTTAGGCCATTAGAGTAAAACTTTTTTTCATTTATTTCTTTGCTTCTAAAGCATTACAAAGACACATGGAGTCAACTAATTCACAACTACTGGTTATAGCTACATCGATTTGTTGCCGATTTTAACGATTCATCTTCTTATTTCATTTTGAGAAACTAACATTATATTTACACGAGCATTATGAAAAAAATAGAGAAAATTAAATAACAATGTCTTTGTGAATTTGGAGATCCACCCCTAGGGGGTTACAAGTTTAAAGTTAATTTTCTAATGTTTTTATTTATACCTTCCTACTTCGATTATAAGATCCAATCCTTGTGTTTGTGGTTTATAAATTATTATAGGTTTAATCAAAATGAGATCCTATTTCTAAAATCGGGTTAGATTGGATCTTAAACCCTTAAAATAACATGTCTTCAAACGATCGAATTACCGATATTTGAATTTCCACGTAATTTATGAAATGAAGACTAATGTGGAAACACTAGCTAATAGAACATAAAAATACAAAATTGGATTAATACTAATATCATCAAAGACTAATTGATTAATTATATAGAAAAGTACAAATTTTAGTAATTAACTATATTAGTTATCACATTAAATTTGCATCAAATACATCCAGAATGATCATAATCGAAACAAAACAAGAGCCCATAGATATTTCTTCAAACGGCAAAATTTGATCATCTTGCAAGGAAAAAATCCAATAAAATTGTATTCGACAAAAATCATACTAATAATCAAGTTGTACTATAATCTAATAATAGGAACAATATCACTTATGACATGATATAATCCAATTTACGCAACAATACTAATACTAATTACTTCATCCGTTTCAAAATATAAGTCGTTCTAGTTTTTTCACACATATTAAGAAAACTTGTAATTTGACCCTAATAACCTTGCTAATATAATTTATTCACAGTTTTATTTTAATTATTTATCATTGTAATTTGACCCTAGTGACTTAATCTTCTATAAATGTTACGATAGTCTCTTAGCATTCCTCACAATCTCATGCATAATTAACAACTTTTAATGAATTAAATATATATTGACTTGTTGACTACAAAAATATATTTGGAGGGAACAAAATTTGTGACGTTCATTTTAACAAACAAAGAAGAAAAGTAGTGGGGGCAAATAAAATATTCAAAAATTTGACGTTCATATATAATAACATCATCGACGTCCATGGCTTTTTTTGATCTAAACTTTTCACCTTCAAGTAATCAAAAACATTCATTTGATTTAAACACTATTCCAACAAGTAGTGATGACCATGAGTCTCACGTTGAAGAATTTGGAGATGAATGTGACTCCATTCATACAATTGAGGAAACAAATATCGAAAGTACCATTTTAATCGACGTGAACGTGAACCCGACAGAAGAGTCTACTGCTCAAATATTAGAATCAGATATCGATCAACTACATGAAGACAGTCAAGATCACGTAGATGGAGATCAAGGTAAATTATCGTAATATTTTTTGTTGTGCAAGTTTAACATAATTTTCTTCTAATTTAGGAGTATTTATTTAGTGATAAGTTATCCTTCAACCCAAATCTAAGGTAATCTAATTATCTAAATAAATAAATTTACGTAAATTTTTTATAACGAATATATAATGAACAATTATGGATTTTAAAAGTGAATAAAGCTATGCATATAAGAATGTTATATATATATATATATCTTGATTTCTTTATTATTGTTGCATGTAACACTCCCAGTAACGTGGATACGTTAATATTTTTTGGTGTATATGAGTTGTTTCAATATAAAAATAATTTCTAACTAGAACACTACTTTGGAACAGGCTCAGAAGAAGATGGAAACGCTACAAGTGAAACGAGAAATAATTTTACTAATAGTCAAATATTGTACATATTGATAAAAAATGGTTTTATATGACCAAGAAGTCCCAAAATTATTATCTACTTCTAACTGAAAATGATCATGTACGGACATGTCATAGTAAGACTATCTCCAATGTATTACTCCATTTTTTACTCTAAAATAGAGTTGAGTTTTGCTCTAATGTATTACTCTATTTTTTACTATAAAAAAGAATATTATATGGTATATTCTATTTCTGTTTTATTATAAATATCNGTTGATTTTCAAATTTATAAAAATAATCTATATAATAATCTGGTGGTGATAATCATTTTCTGTAATTTAAGTTTTAACATTTTTTTAGTGCAAAAAAAATTGTCAAATTGTGATATTGGAGAAAAAATTACTCTACAAATTATCTCAAATAATATGAACACATCACAATATATGGTTTTATGTGATTTAACTTTAAAAAATATTATAATAAAGTAATTTAAATGTAAAATTGATTTTCTTGTATTTAAATATTATTATTATTATTTGTTTCAGTTATAATTACAAAGATATAAAAATTAAAGGACCATTCTATAAATAAAAAAATTAAACTCTAAAATAGAGTGAGAAATAGAATTACTTTAAAAATAGAGTAAAAAATAGAGTTACTCTATTTTAGAGTGGGAAATAGAGTGGGGTTGGAGAGGATTTTACTCTAAAATAGAGTTTAGAATGGGAAATAGAGTAGGGTTGGAGATGCCCTAAGAATTTCATTGGAAATGTGATGTTTTTAGTTGCAATGGCTCGCCAAAAATTTGATGATGAAGGAAATGAGTTATTTTCTAGAAAGATTGGGGTTTTTCCTTTTGTCACTATTGAGGCTGTACAAAGAAGGAGTAGAAATAGAGAAGATGGGACTATGGAAATAAAACCGATTACATCGGTTAAGAGAGACGACGTCAGAAGATGTTTGATTGAAGAAGTTATTCGTGAAATTCATGAAAGATGGCCCCTTGAAGATGTAAGAAAAACTATCTTCATTCAACAAGATAACGTTATGACGCATGTTGATCCAAGCGATGAAGAATTTCGAACAGCCGCTTCACAAAACGGTTTTGACATTCGATTGATGTGTCAACCGCCAAATTCTCCAGATTTAAATATTTTTGATCTTAGATTTTTCAATGCAATCAAAGCATTACAACATCAGGTTTGTCCGAAAAACTTTGAAGAGCTTATTGATGCGGTAAAAAAGTCATTTGAAGTATATCCAACAAAAAAGGTGAACTATATTTTCTTAACTTTGCAACTTTGCATGGAAGAAATTATGAAAGTTGGAGGGTCTAATAATTATAAACTCCCACACATGAAGAAAGAAGCGTTGGAACGAGAAAGCCTTCTTCCGAAGCAAATTATTTGCAATTCTACAATAGTAGAAAATGTAATAAATCAGCTAGAAGCTTATGATTTACTGATTTAGGAGTATTTTTGTTCTTTTATCCTTAATAATTTGTAATTCATTTCTCAATTTTTGTTTATCAATAAGCATTATTCAACATTTTTATTTTATGCTACCGTAAATTAAAGCATATAGAGAAGAGACATTCTTTCAAAGAGAGAAAGCAAAAATCACAAGCTAAAACAAATCATAAAATAGCTACGATGGCAAAAACAAGAAAATAATGATACGATTCTTGTATCAAATTTTATTACTTCATAGCCAAAAAAATCAAATTTTATTACTCCATGAATCATTTGGAGAGCAAACAATAGAAGAAAATTATTGATGATCATCAAACGTAAAAGCAGAAAAAACAATAACTATAATTCATTTCCTGCAACAACATTAAACTTACCTTATAATTGGATGCAAGTTTAAAAATATTTTGGAAGAAAACTTTTTAGCAGATCTAGTACCATTTGTCTCTCTTTATCTGACTGAAAATCACCTTCGTCATAACTTACTTTGTTAAGATCAAAAGGAAGCACCACTTTGGCATTATCATCTTTAATCTCTTTGTCATGACAATATTCTTCTTCTTCGTCACAGATTTTGTTGAGATCAAAATTATGCACTATTTTGTCATTGACATCTTCAATCTCTTTATCAGCATGTTGTTCTCATTCTTCGCAACAGACTTTGTTGAGATCAAAAGCATGCACCACTTTGACCTTACGATCATTCATTTTCTTTTCATTCATCAAACTTTTAATTTTTTTCACCTATTGATTTCTTTCAAATAGGTTGCCATTTTTTTGTTTATAACAGATTAATTAAAAAAATTAAAATACTGCTAGTTTTTAGAATGTAAACAGTTGTTGTAAGTTGTTGACTACGTTGGGAAAAGAAAAAATAAATATTTAATTATAAAAATAAATTCTTGAGACATTAGCAAATGAAAGGTTATTATACAATTTCAGATATATAACTAATTTAATTATTAAATATTTTATTAGTTTAATTTGAAGTTAAAATATGTATTTTTTTGTAAAAGTTACATTGAAAACCGAAAACGACTTATATTTTAAAACAAAAAATCAATGATTAAACTACCTATATTTTGAAACGTAAGGAGTAATAATAAATCGATACAAATGGTAAGGTTATAAAATCCAGCTTAACCGAAAAAGATTCTGGCGTGATCCACACGCGCGGGAAAAGGGAAAACCTGAAATACGTTATTATTATTATTTATAAGGTTGGTTAGGGAGGGAAAAACGAAGCTTTTTATCAACTCCGAAGCTGGAGGTTCGGGAGTGTGAGAGAAGGAAGAGTGAAGAGGACAGAGTATAAAGCAGTTAGCTTTACAACCTTGTATTTGAGAGCATTCATGGAGGTTATGAGTATTCTTCTCTATTAATATACACAAATCTCACATTACCTTTATAAACCCAAAGCTCTTAAGGGAGAAAGAGAAATCCCCAAATTCTCTCTCCTTTTTTTGCCGTTTCTTGCTCTCCGATCCGGATTAGTGTGATTGTTTTGAAATTCGTAGTGGATTTTCCTACTTGGGGTATTTTTTTTTTATGCTGGACCTGTGAGATTTTTTTTTATTAAATTTTTGGGGACTTTTGGAGCACTGCGACGGGGTTTATGGCGGCGACTGCGACGGAGGATGGAGGATTGAGCTTCACGGTGGCTTCAGTGATGGAGGATGTGTTGCAGCAACACGGAAATGGGCTGAGAGATCATGATTTAGAGTCTCGTCGAGCTGAAGAAGCTGGTATCCATCTCTTTGTGCCTACTACTACTTTCGTGAAATTGAGCATTGACGATTAACAGAGAATGTTTGATCTGATAAACTGATGTTCTGGCTCTGAATATATGACCAGTCGAGTAGATTCTTCGTCCTCGTTGTGATTACTCGTTGAGGGAAAGTTTTTCTGATTTAAATAGAATTTCGATCTTCTGCATTTGCGTAGCATCGAGGAGGTACGAGGCTGCTAATTGGCTGAGAAAGATGGTTGGAGTGGTGGG
The DNA here is from genome assembly GCA_002933915.1 of Eutrema heterophyllum. Classification (NCBI taxonomy): domain Eukaryota; kingdom Viridiplantae; phylum Streptophyta; class Magnoliopsida; order Brassicales; family Brassicaceae; genus Eutrema; species Eutrema heterophyllum. Next base: position 1,963,800 of record PKMM01029352.1, read on the forward strand.
AGCTAAAGATTTGCCTGCAGAGCCAACAGAAGAAGGGCTCAGGCTTGGATTAAGAAGTGGAATTATCCTTTGCAAAGTCCTCAATAAGGTTCAGCCCGGGGCTGTTTCAAAGGTATTACATAAACTTTCGCTTGAATCCTTTCGATATATGTATACATAGCTTTAGGAGCAGGTCTTGAGAAATTTGATCTCTCTTTGTTGAATCAGGTTGTGGAAAGTCCTTGTGATGCCATACTTGTTGCTGATGGAGCGCCGCTATCTGCGTTTCAGTATTTTGAGAATGTTAGGAACTTCCTTGTTGCTATCCAGGAAATGGGGTTTCCAACTTTTGAAGCTTCTGATCTTGAGCAAGTATGTAGTCGGTAATTCGCCAATTCTGAAATTTCTCAGAATCTTTAAGAACTGCTCATGAATATGCTTTTTTTTGTTTTTTTGGTTTGGTAGGGAGGAAAGGCTTCTCGTGTTGTGAATTGTGTTTTGGCAATCAAATCGTATGATGAATGGAAACAAAGTGGTGGAAATGGAGTTTGGAAATTTGGTGGTAGCATAAAGCCTCCTTCACTTGGGAAATCATCATTTGTGAGAAAAAACTCAGAGCCGTTCATGAACTCTTTATCGAGAACCTCATCAATCAACAACGAGAAATCTCCCTCTGAGACTGATTCTAAACAACTGGTTAGCCTCTTCAACTGTCTCTGGTTGGTTCTGTCTTCTGAAGTGGAATATTTGATGTTTAAGTGTCTTTGTACCTCTGTTTTTAGTCCAATTCAGGTTCCTTGAGCACACTTGTTCGCGCTGTTCTATCAGATAAAAAGCCCGAGGATGTGCCCAAAGTGAGTTTCAGACTACTTCACTTAGTTGCTCAGCTATATATTTGTATATATGTCTTTGGCATTTCTGTTTTTTCTGGTTACTTAAATCGTTTGGCTTAGTTATGTTCTTGAGATGTAAGTGCCTAATGTTGTGGTAACAGCTGATTGAATCTCTGCTAAGCAAAGTTGTCGAAGAGTTTGAAAATCGAGTTACAAACCAGTATGCGTTGGTATGTTCTCAGTTCTTCTATCTCTTGGTTCGTTGTGTCAAAATTCACAAAATATATTCTTCGGTTGTGTCAAAAAATTTCTAATCAAAGGAATTATGTCATCTGAAGGTTACAGCATCTCCAAGAGAATTAACTTCTTCACATAACAACAGATCATTTCATAAACCTCTTGGTGAAAGAGAGGTAAAGTCTTCACTCATTTTTCTGTAAAAGATAGGTTAGAAGATTTCGCTGATTACTGAAGTGTCTTTGTAGAGGGAAGATAAGTATTTCAAAGCAATAAAGCAAGACGAAACCAATCAGAAAAGCCAGATTCTTGATGAAGAGATGAAAAATCGACAATTTAAACAACTGACAATCTTCAACCAACAACAAGAAGATATAGAAGTAGGCACTACACTACTCATTCAGACTTTCTTCGAGTTTAGGGTAGCATAGCCACAGATTCTGAGTTTATCTACTGTTCTTTGTGTTATATAGGGACTAAGGCAGACACTCTACACTACAAGGGCTGGTATGCAATTTATGCAGAAGAAATTTCATGAAGAGTTCTCTTCTCTTGGTATTCAGATCTTTATTCTCTTACTTTCTAAGATAGTTTTGGTTATCCAAGAATTTGTAATAAATCGATCAATATCTGTCTACAGGTATGCACATTCATGGCCTTGCTCATGCTGCTTCTGGCTATCACCGAGTTCTTGAAGAAAACCGAAAACTTTATAATCAGGTGCAGGACCTCAAGGGTAGCATCCGTGTTTATTGTCGGGTACGACCATTTTTGCCTGGACAATCCATCTTTTCTAGTACAATTGGGAACATGGAGGATGGTACCATAGCGATTAATACTGCATCAAGACATGGAAAATCACTCAAATCCTTCACTTTCAACAAAGTCTTTGGCCCATCCGCGACTCAAGGTAAGGAAATTGAAATGCCTCTCTCTTACTCTCCAGTGATTGAATTGTTTCTGAAGGATCTATCTTGCTCTTTGTAGAGGAGGTATTCTCTGATATGCAGCCATTGATCCGTTCTGTTCTTGATGGATACAATGTATGCATATTTGCTTATGGTCAAACTGGATCGGGAAAAACGTACACAATGGTAAGATAATGGTTGAAACTATGAAGATTGTGACATTTTGAAGGTAAGAGATCTTATATGTTTTCCCCTTGTGTAATTCCTCTAGAGTGGACCAAGAGATCTAACAGAGAAGAGTCAAGGAGTTAATTACAGAGCACTTGGTGATCTGTTTCTTCTTGCTGAACAAAGAAAAGACACATTCCGTTATGATATTGCTGTTCAGATGATTGAGATTTACAATGAGCAAGTCAGGGACCTTCTGGTTATTGATGGAAGCAACAAAAGATATCTTTTTTTTCATGCTTCTTAATGTTCTGGTTATAGAGAGAGAACAATCTTTTTTATGTTTCAATTTCATATTCCTTAACGTCTTTGATACGTTAGAGATCAGGAATAGCTCTCAAAAGGGTCTAAGTGTACCGGATGCAAGTCTTGTGCCGGTTTCTTCAACATTTGATGTTATTGATCTAATGAAAATTGGGCATAAGAATCGTGCTGTTGGATCAACAGCCTTGAATGATCGAAGCAGCCGTTCTCACAGGTAAAAGGGAAAATATGTTAAATCATTAATCTCTATACGTCTTACGCAAACCCAATTTAACATTTTCAATCTCATTTTATTGCAGCTGCTTGACTGTTCATGTTCAAGGAAGAGACTTGACTTCGGGAGCTGTTCTTCGTGGATGTATGCACCTTGTAGATCTAGCAGGCAGTGAAAGGGTAGACAAATCCGAGGTTACTGGAGATAGACTAAAAGAAGCACAACACATCAATAGATCTCTCTCTGCTTTAGGAGATGTGATTGCTTCACTAGCTCACAAGAACCCACATGTTCCTTACAGAAACAGCAAACTCACACAACTCCTTCAGGACTCTCTTGGTAAAGGATACATAAGTAATATATTCCCGAATATTTGCAGTCTTAGAACTCGCTTTGTTCTTAACTTGGGACTGCAAATATGTTAAATCAGGAGGACAAGCAAAGACATTGATGTTTGTCCACATCAGTCCTGAGGCAGATGCAGTTGGGGAAACAATAAGCACTTTGAAGTTTGCAGAGAGAGTAGCTACAGTTGAGCTCGGTGCTGCTCGAGTGAACAATGATACTTCAGATGTTAAGGAACTCAAAGAACAGGTTTTTTCTTTAACTGAATCTCATGGTTTTAGTTTCTTGGCCTATAGTAATTGAATTGACTCACACATAAGCTTTGCTTTGTTAATAGATTGCTACTCTTAAAGCAGCACTCGCGAGAAAAGAAGCAGGGTCACAACAGAGCAAGATCTTAACAACTCCTGGTGGCTCTGAGAAACACAAAGCCAAAACTGGTGAAGTAGAGGTGATTCTTCTCTTCTCAAACCCAGTCTTGGGATTTAAAATCATGTCTCAAATTGGACATTGTTTTTGTTTTTTGTTTGGAGTGATTGCAGATTCATAACAATAGCATCACGACAAAGAAATCAGAGAGCTGTGAAGTGGAGGAGATAACAGTGAACTCACCACCTTGGCCACCAGTAGCAAGTCCAGGCCAAACCTACAGAGACGAAGACCGAAGTTTCGGGTCAAGTGAGTGGGTTGATAAGGTAATGGTGAATAACAGGCAAGACGAGATGAGAAGAGTGGAGAGTCTTTGGGGAGGAGGAATAACAGACAACGGGATCAGTATTCTGCCGGAAGATTTTTACAGGAGAGATCTGTCATCAGACACTTCAAGAATATTCTCTGAACATTCTTACAACATCTTCATGGGAAACAACAACAACAGCACAGACGATCTAGATGCAGCCACAAGTGACTCATCTGAGCCAGACTTGCTCTGGCAATTTAACCAATCCGCCAAGATACCGACAACAAGCACTACCGAGTCAATACCCAAGAAACCCGTCTCAAAACCGATAAGAAGTCCTCAATTACGGTTCTTTTCCCCAACTCTCTTACTAATAAGGTAATTAAACGCCAATATAGAATCTCTTAACAGTTTCTTTTTGTCTCCGGCAAAAAAATGCAGGAACTCAAACACGGTTTCACGTCCTTCAGCGAATGGTCCTCGTGGCACGAAACAGTTTGGTCCTGCTGATATGAAGCGAAAAGCAAGCGTCAGACGTTGAAAGCCACGCACTCACACGCATATAAGTATACAATACACAAACCTTTTTTTTTATTTGATTATTTTTCTTTCTGATTATTTTCTTTCACTGGTTTCTTGTTTCTTCTTCTCTCTTTTGGTTGTGCAAGTTTCTATAACACACAGACATTGTAGCTACACAATGCAGCAATAGTTTCTTCTTCTTCTTCTCTTTCTTGGGTTTTGTTTTTTCTTTTTCTCTGTCTATGTATAGATGAACATAAACAAATTTGAAAGACTTGTATGTACGCTATTGCTTGAGAATTTTCTATAATGTTTGGATTTGGATTTGGATTTGGATTTTTTCCCCCTTGATTTGCAGAGTTTAAAACTCGGTATATTTCTTTCAAATCAGAGACCAAAATATTTATTTAATGCATTTCTAATTAGCTACCAACTTTGGTTATCTTCTCTAATCATCTTCCATAGTGGAAATTAAAGTGCAAAGAAAAATTAAAAAATTGAAAGATTTATCTGTTGTAAAATGAAAAGTTATTTATCATCTGTTAGAAAAAGCATTAATACTTATATAAAAAAAAAAAAAAATCTTTATCGCCCCCATACATACTTTTCAAATTTCGACCAAACTTGTTTGTTGATTCGTTGAATCGTTTCTCTAGTATTATAATTTGTTTTTGTTTGCCCTATCTTTCTCTCTCTATCTGCTCTTCTGCAACGTGATCCGTCGTCATCTCTCAACTCTCCATCTTTGCTTCGAAGGTTTTTTTTTGCTATTTACGTTTACAGATTCGTTAAATCGTAGTGTTTTTCAGATTTGAGAAATGCGTAATTTGATTATTCTTCTCTCGCCTCTTTGTTCAGTGTAGTCTTACAGTTAGGTAGAAGAATCCATGGCGATTTACGTCGCGTCGCGGCGACTCTCCGGTGGAACAACTGCGGCGGCGCTGCGTTATGCCACCGCGCTGAGATCTTATTCGACGTCGTTTAGGGAGGAGAGGGACACCTTCGGGCCGATCCAAGTTCCTTCCGATAAGTTCGGGATCTGATCTTAACCAGAACGTTGAATCTCTTTTTCCGAGGGAAACATTTCACAGTGTTATTGCTGTTTCTGTGTCAGATTGTGGGGAGCCCAGACCCAGAGATCGCTGCAGAACTTCGAAATCGGTGGTGAGCGCGAGCGAATGCCCGAACCAATCGTCCGCGCTTTTGGCGTCTTGAAGAAGTGCGCTGCCAAGGTAACACTCTAGCTATAGGTTTTGGGATTTGGGATTTTGGGTTAAATTTTGCATCTGGGTTGTCATTTGCTTTCTCGTTTTGGTTCGTGATGAACTGAGTAACTATAATTTAGGTTAACATGGAGTATGGTCTTGATCCAACGATTGGGAAAGCGATTATGCAAGCTGCACAGGAAGTAGCAGAGGGAAAACTCAATGATCATTTTCCCCTTGTTGTATGGCAAACTGGTAGTGGGACTCAGAGTAATATGAATGCCAATGAGGTAATTTCTTGGATATATATATGTGTTTCTTAGGATCTCATTGTATAGTGCTACAAAACAAGGCTTTATGATGTATAAAGCTTTGTGTTTCTGTTTTGCTCTTCACAGGTCATTGCTAACAGAGCAGCTGAAATTCTTGGTCGCAAACGTGGTGAAAAATGTGTGCACCCAAATGACCATGTCAACAGATCACAGTCTTCTAACGACACTTTTCCGACTGTAATCTTACATGCTTAAATTGCTTATGCTGTTTATGAAACACATTGTTTTCCTTTCCTATATGTAGGCTCACTGCCCTGTCAAGTAGTAATTGACGCTCTGTATTGATTTTGGTTTTGTCTAGGTCATGCACATTGCAGCTGCAACCGAGATTAATTCAAGGCTGATCCCTAGTTTGAAAACTTTGCATAGCACTCTGGAGTCTAAGGTCTGACCTTATTTTCCGCTCTACTCAACTTACACACTTGATCTAGTCGCTGAATTGCAACACAGTAGTCTTCAACATGAAACTGGCTCTGACCTAAATAGTATCATGAATTACTTCTGACCTCAGTTCAGTGTGTTACTAGTTATATCGGAGAGTTGCTTTGTAGATGTTGCAATTTTGCGAAGGAACATTTTCTGACCTTGACATTTTGTTAGTTAATCCAGATTTTCTAGACCTATGTAGTCCTCGTCACATTTCTGTTCTGTTTGTTAATTTTGCTCTTTATTTTGAAATTTTTCAAACTTACCTCTTGACTGGCAGTCCTTCGAGTTCAATGGTATTGTGAAAATTGGAAGAACTCACACTCAAGATGCTACACCTTTGACACTAGGACAAGAATTTGGTGGCTATGCTACTCAAGTAAGTTTTTTTTTTCCAGAAATTTGTGTTTGTCTAGCAAAAGTGAAAATCAAATGCAATCCGAAATTCTTATTTAAATTTTAAATCTCATGATTGCAGGTTAAGTATGGACTTAATAGAGTCACATGCACTCTACCACGCCTCTATCAGGTTGGGGAAACGATATCTTTGGAGTATCTGATTTCCTCTATTTGTCCAATTTTTCATTGAGCTCTAAACTTGCCAGAAATGTTTGCCCAGCTTGCACAAGGTGGAACTGCTGTTGGGACCGGATTAAACACCAAGAAAGGGTATATCTCATTTCTAGTTTTATTTCCATCCCAAGGTCATCTCTTCTCAGTCTACTGTTGGTAACACTGGTAATATCTGTACAGGTTTGACGTAAAGATAGCTGCTGCAGTAGCCGAAGAAACAAACTTGCCATTTGTCACTGCAGAAAACAAGTTTGAAGCTCTGGTTAGCCGCTAAACGAGATAAGATGCTTTAAAATGGTTGATAAATGAAATCAGTTGCTGACTTAATCTGCTTTTTCCAGGCTGCACATGATGCTTGTGTTGAAACCAGTGGGTCACTTAATACAATCGTCACATCGCTGATGAAGATCGCCAATGATATACGTTTTCTTGGAAGGTATGTATCTAATCTTTAAGGATTCGTTTTTTTCTTTCTTCAAGATGTACTATGGTCTTATATGGTTTAGCGCATGTCTTCATATAGTGGCCCAAGATGTGGTCTTGGTGAACTTGTTCTGCCTGAAAATGAGCCAGGAAGCAGCATCATGCCTGTATGAATGCAGTCTTCCTTTGTTATTCTGTCCTTTTCATTAATTTTGATTTAGCATCATGATCTTTAATTTCTTTCTCTCTCTATCAGGGGAAGGTAAATCCTACACAGTGTGAGGCCTTGACTATGGTTTGTGCTCAGGTAAGTTCTGTTCATCAATACATTCTTACTGACATAGGAATCTAAGTTGTCCCTAACTCTTTTGAGTTGAATCCTACAAAATTGCAGGTAATGGGCAACCATGTAGCTGTGACAGTTGGTGGGTCAAATGGTCATTTCGAATTGAATGTATTCAAGCCGGTGATCGCAAGCGCTCTCTTGCATGTATGTTAATCTCTTTCCCTTGTGCAACTCTTTCTTTGAGTCTATGCAAAATATATATGCCAATCTTAACCATTTGATCTCGCCTCTTTGGACAGTCCATCAGATTGATAGCAGATGCTTCAGCTTCGTTTGAGAAAAACTGTGTGAGGGGCATTGAGGCCAACAGAGAAAGGATCTCAAAGCTATTGCACGAGGTAGGCTTAATTTGCTGGTCTTAAAATTGTCCACGGCGTGAAAATGATCTCTTGGAACTGATTCTTTGTTTTTTATTTTTTTAATGTTTTTCTCTGTAGTCTCTTATGCTTGTGACATCATTGAATCCGGTAAGTCTCCAAACTTAGCATCGATGACATCATTTAACTCTGCTTTTACAAATGAATTTGAATCGATGCCAAGTTTTTGAATCCGTGTCTCCTTTACCAGAAAATCGGCTATGACAATGCTGCAGCAGTTGCCAAGAAAGCTCACAAAGAAGGATCTACATTGAAGGTAAACACAACAAACTCTTTATGCATCATCACGAGATCAAACGGACTTGAGAACAATTGAAAGTGATTTGCAACAAGAAAAAACAGCTTGTCTGTATCAGTTTTGGGATTTTGAATCTTGTAAAATGCAGGATCACAAATCCTTAATTCTAAACTGGTCCTTGCCTGGATCAGTTTGTTGAATCTCGAGTTTTGAATTTGATCCTACAGGACGCGGCTCTGAAGTTAGGTGTTCTTACTGCGGAAGAGTTTGATACACTTGTTGTTCCCGAGAAGATGATCGGTCCCTCCGATTGATGATGTGTTTTTTTTTGGCTCCAGTTACCATTATTATTCTTCTTTAGGTTATAATAAATGAGCAAATCCTGAATTTTTATAATTCAAATATTCTTGGGAGGGCAACATTGTTCTTCAATTCTCTATGTATCAGTTATTCTCTTCTAATTCCCGTTCCAAATCTCTTAAAAGCCAACCCAAGGGAGATTTCTGCTTTCATGATTTGCATATGTTAGACTCATCGCAGGGGCGGGGATGTACGGGGGTGGTATGGGTGCAAGTGCCCCCCCCCCCTTCAAAATCATATAAATCTTCGTTTGTCTATGTAATTATGTGGAGACCATTTGAAAAGTTGGTGAGAAATAGACCTGTTGCCCCCAGTGCTCTAAGTTCGTGCCTCCACGTGTTAATTTTATGTTTCATTTGGTAAATATTATTTTTTTTACTCTTTTGGGTTATTTTTTTACAATTTGATATGTTTAAAATATGAGTATCTGGCCACTGGAGTCATGAGGTGGTCGTAGACATAGAGTTTAATAATAAATGTGTAGAGTTTTGTTAGCATGTTGTCAAAATACATTGTTCAAATTTGGTTAATTCTGAATGTAAGTATCAGAATCTATTATAGGTCGAAGATTCAAGCTTGGTTGCAGAATCAAAATATATTGTTTAACACATCAAATTTCGTCATCATGTCAAAGAGCTTTGGCAGAGAATGCTAAAAGGTCATGCCTTGTGAACGATCGGGGAGGTTGAAATGTGTTTTAAATGGTTTTCACACCTTTTAATGATGTGCATAAGAAAATTAATCCATGGAACTTATATATGATTGATTGATTCATCCTAACTATTTGCTAAATTAATCTAATCCATGGTTACGGAGATTGTATGTAAGGGCTCATATTAAGCCCAAAAATTAGTTTTGCCATACCTTCTCCACGCGCTACACTTCTGAGGAATAAAGTCGAGATTTTCGGAGAAAAGGCGCCACTTGTAACGCAGAAATATTATTAAATTAGAAAATGAGGACGTCCAATGTATCTGTCTCACACTTTTCCGTTTTTGTTGGATTTGTTTTTTTAATTTGTTTTCTGTCTCATCAATCAATGAATGGGTTGGTTCAATGCATCTTCCCTTTTCAGTCCCTTCTTCTTCTTTTTTTTCTTTCTCTTTTTTTGTCTTTCTTAAAATTTACGAGTTCTTTTTCACCCATCCGTCATCTTCCATCTTTGACCAACTTTTCTACGTAGTGTAATTTTTTAATTTATGGATTTTTGTCTTTTTATAAAATTTATATAAGATTCATATATTTTTATCATTGTATCATAATAAATGTAAACTAAACAATATGATACCAAGACAAAAACATAATTATAAGGATCATATTTACGCAAAGTTATCAATTTTAGAGTCTAATATAGTTATTTTTTATCTACGTATCATGCACCTAATCTAATTATATATATACTAGATAAGTATCCGCATATAAGCGGGTTTGTAATTTAATATTTTATAATCCGTTAAAAAAATTAAAAACAAAAAAATGGAAACAAAATTAGATAACCCGTAAAAATATATAATACATAAACAAAGAAACAAAGTTTACGATGAAATAAATATATACCTTAAAAGAAAAATTTGGTGAAGAAATACAGTAAATAATTTTGGATACGATTATTGGACTTTTAATTATTTGGTATCTAATTGACATATTACAAAATTGTGGTTTATATAGAGGTGAGAAATTAGAATTCTTTTCATTTATGATTAATTTTTTTAATCTAAATGGAAAAATTAAGAAATGTTTTTTCCTTTTTATATTAATTTTACCTTTTAAGATAAATTTAATTTTTTTTTTAATTTTTTTTATAGTAACTTTACATTTTATGATTATAAATCGGTTATTAATTTCAGAATTATTGAGTTTTTAT
>PKMM01029352.1:1974388-2040447 GCA_002933915.1 Eutrema heterophyllum
CTATTTTTTTTCCTAATACCTTTAAGATTGTAGTTTTGTCTATTTTTTTCCTAATACCTTTTAAGATTCTTAAAATTTTACTTTTATTGTAATATTATGTGTTAAAATATAATGAAATAGTTTTTTAGTTTAACATTTTTTTAATATTTACTTTAATTTATTTTTAATTTTTTTAATTAATTGATACATGTCAAAATCTAAATTAATCGTGACAAATATCATAATCTCGTGAGTGAAAATTATCATACGTGTCACGTTCACGTCGAGAGATCCATTTTTATATAATAAGATATATAGTTTCATTGACGGAAGGCGTATTTTCCCTTAAAATAAGTAAAAATTTAGAAACATTGCCTTGAGAATTTGATAAAAGTAAAATTATCAACTATATATATATATGTATGTATTTTGAAATATCCGACACCGAATAAAATAATTGAACGTACCACTGAATACATCCAATTATGTACCGACATGTCACCAATTGTTCCCACGTGTACAGTTTTACCCTCTTTAGTCCACGTCATCTTCCGCACGTGCCATGACTCTCTCTCTCCGTGACGCTTTTTTTTCTCGCTTTTTTCTCCTTTCTTTCCCACTCTCTCTCCCAGTTTCACTGTCGTCGTCTCTTTTTCCATGAAAGCTTCCTTAAACTAGAGATCTCTGAGAGAGAGATAGGGAGCTTTCCATTTCTTCAAAAGCTACGGTCCCTCGTTTTTCGACCTTTCAAGGTTTGTGATGACTTCTTTTTCCTTCTTCTTCAATTCGATGCTTCTCACTTTCCGCCGCATTATTATGTTCGAATCTGTAGATTTTGTAGTTTCGATGAGACTCTCTTTAGCTTTAGGTGAAACGTTGATGGAGGATTGATTTCACTGCTTTAGCATTTCTTCTGATGGATCTGTGTGATGACTTGGTTAACTTTCTCAGATCGGCCCCGGCTTTTATCGTGGCATCGATTAGCGAGGAATAAATTTCAATGGTAGATTTAATTCTGGATCCATTTTATATGATTCCGTAGCTGGATCGATTCGTGTTTCCAAATTCATCTGATTGCTTATCTGCAGATTTCTGAAAGTTCACCAGACTTTTTCTCTGTTAGTCCAAATCTCTCGAACGTTACTGGAGATAATCGTGATTTAAATGCTAAATCAAAATCCTCGGACTGGAATTAACTGAGTGATGTTTATTGGGCTATTTTTGACCAGGTCAAGCGAGGTCCGAGCTCCAACAATGGAGTCGTGTGATTGTTTTGAGACACATGCGAATCAGGATGATCTCTTAGTGAAATATCAATACATCTCGGATGCGCTGATTGCTCTTGCGTACTTCTCGATCCCACTCGAGCTTATATATTTCGTGCAGAAGTCTGCCTTCTTCCCTTACAAATGGGTGCTCATGCAGTTTGGAGCCTTCATCATTCTCTGTGGAGCCACCCATTTCATTAATCTATGGATGTTTTTCATGCACTCCAAAGCCGTTGCGATCGTGATGACTATCGCCAAAGTCTCCTGCGCAATTGTGTCCTGTGCAACTGCATTGATGTTGGTTCACATCATCCCTGATCTTTTGAGTGTCAAGAACCGGGAATTGTTTCTCAAGAAGAAAGCCGACGAGCTAGACAGAGAAATGGGTCTCATTCTAACCCAAGAGGAGACTGGAAGGCATGTAAGGATGCTTACTCATGAAATCAGAAGCACGCTTGATAGACACACTATTCTAAGAACCACTCTCGTCGAGCTCGGTAAAACTCTTTGCCTGGAGGAATGTGCGTTGTGGATGCCGTCACAGAGTGGCCTATATCTGCAGCTTTCTCATACTTTGAGCCACAAAATACAAGTTGGAAGCAGTGTGCCCATAAATCTGCCAATAATTAACGAACTCTTCAATAGCGCTCAAGCAATGCACATACCTCATACATGTCCCTTGGCAAAGATTGGGCCTCCAGTTGGGAGATATGCACCTCCCGAGGTTGTTTCTGTCCGTGTACCTCTTCTACATCTCTCAAATTTCCAAGGCAGTGACTGGTCTGATCTCTCTGGCAAAGGTTACGCTATCATGGTCCTGATTCTCCCCACAGATGGTGCAAGAAAATGGAGAGACCATGAGTTAGAACTTGTCGAAGTCGTGGCGGATCAGGTCCATCTCTTCACTTGCATACGTTTGGTTGTGTGCCAAATTGCATTTCCAACCTTTGATTTTGTAATTTGTCCCTGACTCTCACTTTATTCCATTCAGGTGGCTGTGGCTCTCTCACACGCCGCAATTCTGGAGGAATCTATGCACGCTCGTGACCAGCTTATGGAGCAGAATTTTGCTTTAGACAAGGCTCGTCAAGAGGCAGAGATGGCAGTACATGCTCGGAATGATTTCCTAGCTGTCATGAACCACGAGATGAGGACACCGATGCATGCCATCATCTCTCTGTCGTCTCTGCTTCTTGAGACTGAGCTATCTCCAGAGCAGAGAGTGATGATCGAGACAATACTGAAAAGTAGCAATCTTGTGGCCACACTCATCAGCGACGTTCTGGATCTATCAAGATTGGAAGATGGGAGTTTACTCTTGGAAAATGAACCATTCAGTCTCCAGGCTATCTTTGAAGAGGTAACTAAAATCTTAAAGATTGAGCAGTGAAGTCCATTATCTTACACAAAATAACCGGGGGGGACTGTAAATCTGCAGGTCATCTCTCTTATAAAGCCAATCGCATCGGTGAAAAAACTATCGACGAATATGATTCTATCTGCAGACTTACCGGCTTATGCTATCGGTGATGAGAAACGTCTGATGCAAACTATTCTCAACATCATGGGAAACGCTGTGAAATTCACCAAGGAAGGCTACGTCTCCATAATTGCTTCTATCATGAAACCTGAGTCCTTAGGAGAATTACCATCTCCAGAATTTTATCCAGTTCCAAGTGACAATCACTTCTACCTATGCGTGCAGGTTAGTCCCGATGTACATATATTATTAAACAAAACAAAAAAAATATAGCTTCTTAGTTCGTACTTCGTAGTGTTGTAAATGTTATGATCTTGGTGCAGGTGAAGGACACAGGGTGTGGAATTCACACGCAAGACATTCCTTTTCTCTTCACCAAATTTGTACAGCCTCGGACTGGAACTCAGAGGAACCATTCCGGTGCAGGACTGGGTCTAGCTCTCTGCAAACGGTAACGATCCCAAAGTGTTTTTAAGTATATGAATTGTAAGCATATGGTGTCAAAAAATAGCTAAAGGGTGAGAGTATTTGTTGGTGGGGGGTGTCTCTGGTTAGGTTCGTTGGGCTAATGGGAGGATACATATGGATAGAAAGCGAAGGCCTAGAGAAAGGCTGCGCCGCTTCATTCATCATCAGGCTGGGTATCTGCAACAGTCCGAGCAGTAGCAGCGGTGCAATGGCGCTACGTCTTGCAGCTAAATCACAAACTAGACCGTGGAACTGGTGATACATTACGATTTTTGTAACTAGAAAGCAGCAAGAGAAAGGAGAATGTGGGGTTATCTATACATGGCCGGAAGGTCTGATGTAATTTGTAAATAAAAAGACATATATATACCAGTTGAAGAGGGGCATCTTTTATGTTTTCACCAACTTTTATGCAAGTTTATCAACATCATCAGAGAACATGCCACATCTACTCGTTTAAAGAATCTTGACGAAAAGAAGAATCCGCAATCGAGCACACTAGCGGCGAGACGCTTGTGGAGCTTCAGCGATAACCATCGGAATGCAATCCTTCTTACGTTTTTTCTTTTTATCAATCTTTGGGCCGAATTGGAAGGGAATAATAATAAGTAAATTAGTGAGAGAGATGTGAGTCTTGGAAGCTCCAGAGATTGCCAATGACGATTGCTATATATATATATATATTAATTTGTGATGATTGCTATATATATACACTAATTTTCCGAAACTAAAATGGCTCTTATATAATCAAAATTTAATTTAACGTGATAATTTTTTATTTTTTTCTGAATATTACTTTTTATTACTCATGTGCTTCCCATCTCTCAATGAGACAAAGTTTGGAGGATACAAAGTGAGTAAAAATAAGAAAGATTACAAATGAAAATAAGGTAAAGGGAATCAACTCGCGTAGGAACCAATATGCTGAGACTTGTGAAGTTGTGCTCGGTGCAGAAGAGGTGGATTAGAATTGGATGTATTCAAACCAAGTGGATAGGAAGGAATCGCCTGTGGGATGAGCCAGAGTAGAGTTGATGTGGAGATTGCGTGACTGATCGTCCAGACAAACCAGCTTGCTGCGCATAGTCTGCTGAATTTCTTTGATCAACTGTGTCGCTGGTTTGGGAGAGGATCCATGGATCCTAGAGTTTCTTTCCTTCCAAAGTTCATAGATGGTACTTTGGAAGATGAGTTTGCAGATTGTGTTGAGCTTTGGCTTTAAAAAGGTGACTTTGCCCAAGAAATGATGCTGGAGGTTCGAGAGGGGAATGATTGAAGAAGTGTGTCCAGGCTGTAGAAGAGATGTTCACGGCATTCAGATGCAGCATTGCAAAGAATGCAAGAGCGAGGAACGTGATATTCTTTTTAACTTTATATTTGTTAACATCTCTATACAAAATATCATACTCTGTTACTGTTGAATTATAAATTTTGCTTATACTTAATAAACGGCCATCATTGGGGACTATCGGAAATAAGATTCTTGAAATTTTAGTTAAGAGAACTGATGAATACTGAATTAGTGGAAAATCGTCTACACATTATTCTGGGATTTTCCTTCTTTTGTCTACTAAAATATATTGAGCCTACTAACTTACTGAGTGGAGTAGCCGTGACGTGATGGTGAGTACTTTAATAAACATGCCCTTAAACTTGTGGGAAAATAGATAACGATTTTATTTTTTTATGGCAAAAGAAGAGACTCAAATTATCGTGGGAAAAAAAATTTGAAACTAAATATATGATTAATGTTATTAAAATAGTTTAGAAAAGTGGCTGCACGTCCTCTAATGCATCAAAAAATTAGATACTTTTGGGTGCGTAATAATGCAATGATTAGGATCATGACTCATAAGCTAAAACGTGAGCCCAAGTCACATCCCTTGTTCTCATATTTTGAATTTTTAAACCTTAACGCTAAAACCCTATATATATGTCTCTCTTATCGTACAACATTAGTTCGTCAACAAAACACATTTATACATCTATAATACAGTTGAAACTTGAATAAAGCCTCGTATAGTTTAGAACCTAGAAAATGGCCCTACAATGTTCGTTTTTCTTCATTCCCTACATGCTGCTTCTCTCGTCCCTGTTCGCCGCCGGAGTAGCCACAATCACCCACGGAGAACTGCTTTCTTCGATGATCGGAGTTCAAGGTCTCATCTATTGTAAACAAGGATCTAAACTTACCCCTATCCAAGGTATATTTCATCATATATATACTGTAATTGATTATATATTTATAGTGATGAATGCCGCTACATAAAAAGAAAATTAAAAAACTATATATGATCATATATATATATCACTGAAATTATATTGGCTGGTTTGAGGAAATTTTTAAACAAAATTCTAGCGTTTTTGAAAACAAAATTTAGCCCTTCAATTCTCTTTTTTTTCTTGATGAATTTACTGTATGTCACAAGTTAAAAAAAATCCATAGTTCTCTTCATTACTTTTAGGCCATGTTTAATTTTCGTTTCATCGATCAAACGTATTTATATGTGTTAAATTTTCTTTGTAAAAGTTAATTACGGACTCAATATATAGACATGTTTTTTTTTTTAAATGTAGTACTTTTCACACGTGGACAGGTGCGGTGGCGAGGGTGACCTGCGAGACGGCGGACGAATATGGTTACGAGGCAGAGGATGTGACGGTGCTTAGCCAAGCGACGGATGCGAAGGGTTATTTTCTGGTGACGCTTTCTCCGTCGGAGGTGAAAGATTATAAGAAAGTGAGGATCAAAGAGTGCAGAGCGTTTCTTGAGCTTTCTCCGGCTGACACGTGTTCTTTTCCGACGGAGATCAACCGTGGAATCAGCGGAGCCATTCTCCAGAAATATCGTCTCCTAGAAAACAAGATTAAGATGAAGCTCTTCACCGTTGGCCCTTTCGTCTTCTCGCCTGAGGAAACTCAGGACAAGTCCATCCCCAACAACGGCTACTAAATTTAACAATGCTTTTCTTTTAAATCCCTTAGCGAGCCTTAATGGGCCACATGATAATGTGAGCCGACGATTATTACGGTTTGATCCGGGTGTCGAACGTTGTTTTCGATTTTATTGTCCATCGCTGACAACATTAATATAAAAACGAATATTTTCTCATATACTATCATGGCTGCTTCACACGTGCTATTTTCGATTGCATAACTTACACGTGCAAAAAGTTACTAGAAAGTCATACAAATCTATAATTATTGGTAAATGAAAGATCCATTCAAATCGCAACATATATAGACGATATGGAAGTATATAGTATATTCTAAATCTTGAATAAACAAAAAAACACAATCTCCTAGTCCCTTAGCTAACCATTAGTACGTCAATAAGCACTTGCACATTACCGAACAAATTTATGCTTATAGTGTTTTTTCTTTTGGTTATAACCTGCTTTTAGTGTTTATACAGTACATAGATGCCTTCGTTAATATATTTTCCAATACGCAATACATATATACAATTATTACACTTTGGGCAAGTGCTTCATATACTTGTGATTATTACTCCAAAGTTGAAGAACCAATAGGGCGAAATACAAAATTCAAAGTCAAATAATTAATAACCACAACTCGAAACTTGCCTTGAATATGCAAATATATGAAGAAGGCACATGCTTTATCCGCGTAATTCGAACAACTAGTGCTAGTGGGTTTTGATCAAGTAAATACCAATACAATAAACGAAAATTAGTTGATTGATTAAAATATACACTTTATAGAAATTAATATCTTATATATCCTTGGACCTTGACATTATAAAAGTCGTTTCAATCTTCCTGAGTTACGCAAACGGTCCAACTCCATTGGCATTCCATAGTTTTCTTTCACGCGTGGTTGTATTTTTTATATTCGTTCTATTTCAAAAAAATGTCATTTTGACATATTTCACGCATATTAAAAAAATTATTAAAAATTCAATATTATCCTTTATTAATAACTAAACAATTTTTTTTTCTAATTAATACACTAAAATAATAAGCGTAAAACTGAATTTTTGTTCAAAATTATGCATTGAAAACATAAAACGACTTTTTTGTGAAACATAAAACTAGGCCTCCTAACTCCTAAATCTTATGTCTAAACAATTATAAATTACAACATGTTAATACATTCTAATTCATATTGTCAACCGAAGGAAGTACATGTGTAGGTATTGAATATTAATTAAGAAAGATATCAATATCTGTCGACAGGAAAAAAAGATATCAATATCTATAACATTCTATTTAAACGGATTCATTTCATGTGTCACTATGTATACAAACATATACTCCCTTTATTTTATATTATTTATCGTTCTAGATTGTTTTACGTAGATTAAACTTTTTGGTAAATTGACTANTTTAAAACAAAAAAACAAATTTAAAACGACAAGTAATATGAAACGGAACGAGTATCAAATTACGTATCTCTTGGCTGTCCTCTTAACTAAAAAACAAAATTAGTATACCCAGCCAATTTAATGCAGCAAGATTAACTAATTGATCAATAAATGGATTTGTTACAACTATATATAAAATAAAGAAATAATTAACTATACACTCTCTTTTTTGCAACAAAAGAAATATACATTTTTTTAATCGAAAATATGTTGTCAAATATGTGTCATTCCATCCGAATTTAATTAATTTGTTCATCTTATATACTCTCACATGCATGAAAACTTCCCACTATACAGTTTCAAAACGAAATTTATTTGCAATGGTCTATAGGCTACCAAAATTTATAATGTCAAGATCTTGACTTTTTTATAATGAGTAATGTGCTGTTTTACCAACATGTTATATATATAATCGAAATTTTTCTTGAAATGCCTAACATTGGTTGACAATTTTAAATTACGAAAACCTCCCTGATTATACTAAGTCAAATTGCGGTAACAAAAGTTGGTCAAAATTTGACTTTTTCCAAGTAAATATCATAAAACCAAAAAAAAAAAAAAATCAATCAACCTTCAACATAAACACCCATTTTATAATTCTCACGGATGGAGTTTAATTACTCCTTAACTACGGTGATTATTTGTCTAATTTTTAGTGAGTCAGAAGATCTATACGTGTGAATATTATAACAATATGGTATATATATATATATGTTTGAATTTTGTGACACCGTCACAATTATAGATGTACACACACATTATTATTGACTTGAACTTGTATGTATTCAAATTCAACGTTCTCAAAAACCCTATAAATAATACAAGAGAATTAACTCAATTTCTCAAACCAAACACACAATCAAGCTCTAAACAAAGATCAAAAGATGTCTCAAATACTCATGTTCTTGGTCACCTTTAGCTTCCTCTCTTTGTCGTCATCTCTTTCTCTCGCCGCCGAATTTCAGGCTACCGGAAATGCCACGTCGTCGCCGTCAAATGTATGTCGCTTCGCGCCGGATCCATCTTATTGTAGATCGGTTCTCCCAAACCAGCCCGGAGATATTTACTCATACGGCCGTTTCTCTCTCCGACGGTCCATCTCACGTGCCACCCGGTTCTTGTCGCTGATTGACGATCAACTTAACCGGAAAGGCAAAGTGTCTGCTAAAGCTACCGTACGGGCACTTGAAGACTGCAAATTCCTAGCCAGCCTGACTATCGACTTTCTCCTTAGTAGCTCACGGACCGTCGATGCCACCAAAACGCTGTCGTTTTCTAGGGCCGAGGATGTTCATACTTTTCTAAGTGCTGCGATCACCAACGAACAGACTTGTCTTGAAGGACTTAAAACGGCGGCTTCGGAAAATGGTCTCTCCGGTGATCTTTTCAACGATACAAAACTCTATGGGGTCTCTCTTGCCCTTTTTTCCAAAGGTATATTAAAAAAAAAAAAAATTAAACACGCACGTAATCTCCATTTATATTAATTTAAATATGTACGTCTTCGACTTCTATAATGTGGCACGAAATCTGCATTTAATTCGCATTTTATTTCTACAATTCTTGCTTTCGTGAATAATGGTTTTCATTTTTATTAAAGAGAAAAATCGATAGAAAACCAACTCATGAGGTTTCAGGTTTAATAGTTGAAAGATTTATCACGGAATGGTTATTAAAAATAAAAATAATAGTTAAATGACAAGAATATCCGGTTCTTTTCAAATGCTAGCTTGTGGGATTAATGTTTTACTTTTAGAAATGATAATCATGAGAGCATTAATCTATTATAAAAGAAGGTAAAATAATAATAATATTAGTTAATACGCATTTTTATATCTTTTAGCAAAAAATAAAAAAAGTTAATACGCATTTTTGAGATATATAAACTGTAATATGAAATTAAAAACTGGTATTTGACTTTGTAGGTTGGGTGCCAAGAAGGAATAGATCGAGACCGGTTTGGCAACCACAAGCCAGCTTTAAAAAGTTTTTCGGTTTCCGTAACGGTAGATTACCGTTAAAGATGACGGAAAGGGCACGTGCTGTTTACAACACCGTGAGTGGGTCTGGGAGAAAGCTTCTCCAAGCTGAAGCAGACGCCGTTCAGGTGAGTGACATTGTGACGGTGAACCAGAACGGGACGGGAAACTTCACGACCATAAACGCAGCCGTTGCAGCCGCGCCTAATAAAACTGACGGTAGTAACGGTTATTTCTTGATCTACGTAACGGCGGGATTGTACGAGGAATACGTGGAGATTCCTAAGAACAAGAGGTATGTGATGATGATCGGTGATGGCATTAACCAAACGGTTATCACCGGAAACCGGAGCGTCGTTGATGGATGGACCACTTTCAATTCAGCCACATTTAGTAAGTACTTCATATATATATATATATATACAATCTCACAAAACATAGAGCAAAACCAGTTTTTATATTAAAAATATATTCTTCTTTTTTATTCTCAAAAACATAGTGTAAAACCAGTTTTTATATTAAAAATATCTTCTTTTTTTTATTCTCAAAAACATAGTGTATTATACGTGCAACAAAAAAGAAAAATAGAACATAATATGCGGTTTAAACTGAATCGATATAAAAATTAGCATTCGAATTTGGTCACCACAAATTTTAAAAAAAAAATTGAAAACATGTGCACAAAACATGGCTTCTTCGTTTTGTACCTATTCTTTTAGAAACCTTTGTTTTGCAAATAATTGTAAGTCCACTTGGCTATTAATATAGTCCCATGCAATCGAAGGCGACTTGGTCGGATGGTCCACCGACCACGTCAATTCGTCGTGTCCTCAACTAACAGTCTTAACATAATACCATAGTCCATTAAACTAAAATATTTCTCAAATTTTAATTATTCCCAAATGTTCCTCTAACGAACCAATTAATAAACCGCTTTACAATTAGAATTTCGTAGGTTCGTTTTAATGAAATATATATAATCAACTAACTCTACATTTTCTTTTTTATTGTTCACAAATCGCAGTTCTATCAGGTACTAACTTTATTGGAGTGAACATAACAATCCGCAACACGGCAGGGCCGACCAAGGGTCAAGCCGTCGCATTGAGGAGCGGTGGAGACTTCTCTGTTTTCTATAGTTGCAGTTTTGAAGCCTACCAAGATACCTTATACACGCATTCTCTCAGACAGTTTTATCGTGAATGCGATGTTTATGGTACAGTTGATTTCATATTCGGTAATGCTGCAGTGGTGTTACAGAACTGTAATCTGTATCCACGTCAGCCTCGCAAAGGTCAGTCAAACGAAGTTACGGCTCAAGGTCGTACCGATCCAAACCAGAACACTGGAACGGCGATCCACGGGTGTACGATAAGACCGGCGGATGATTTGGTTACGAGTAATTATACAGTAAAAACTTATCTTGGTCGGCCGTGGAAGGAATATTCGAGAACCGTTGTTATGCAGACTTACATTGATGGTTTTCTTGAACCGACTGGTTGGAACGCATGGACCGGCGATTTCGCATTGAGCACACTTTACTATGCTGAATACAATAATACCGGACCCGGTTCAAACACGACAAACCGAGTCACTTGGCCCGGTTATCACGTCATTAACGCTACTGAGGCTTCCAATTTCACGGTCACAAATTTCCTTGTTGGTGAGGGTTGGATCGGACAAACCGGAGTGCCTTTTGTGGGTGGATTGATTGCATAATTAACTTGATACCATAAGTTAGCATGTCACTATGTTAGGTAATATCATTCATGTTGTTCTTTTTTTCTTTCTAAATCAAATAATTGTGAATTCGGGTCAATTTGTCATATAATAATAATTACTAATACTACTTGTTGGGCTACAATATTCACAACCGAATAATCTTTTTCGGAATTTAAAATAAAGGGTTTATTAAAGAGACTACACTAATCGAAGAACAAATGAGGTTTAATGTATGTAAGCTCAAATTTGTAGCAATTTTGGCGATGGAAAAGTAGACGCTCTCGTGGTCCACGTGTCCAAGTTTCATGCGGTTTTGGAAAAAATACAAAACCCATTTTAGCCCACCCCACGCTTTAAGGCTTTAGATGCTCCATAGTCTTTTCAAAGATAAAACCCGATTACCCGGAATTTTAGATCCGTTTTGGCTGGTTAGAACCGGATTAGAGCCTTGACTGGGAATCTCCACTGTGACACCGACTAGATGGATCGGTTCTCTCTCACACGCCTCCATCGGAAATCTCAGCGGCGAAGAAGAGGAACTTCCGGTTTCTATGTCCTCGACCGGTTTAACTGGTTCGGTGGGGGTTTGGGGTTGAACCGGAGCTCTGCAAAGCGGGCAAGTGGATCTGGAACGGAACCAAGTATCGATGCAATCGACGTGAAAGGAGTGGCCACATTTGGGGAGAAGACGGCCTTGGTCTTCTTCCTCGAACTCCGACAAGCAAACGGAGCACTCCTCTAGTGGCGATTGATGAGTCTCCGAGGAGTAAACGAAGATCGGAATCTTCTCGAGAACCGCCGGATCGAGAGGGGAGAGGGAGGAGGAGGAGGAGGAGATGGTGGAGGCGGAGAGAGAGCGGAGGTGAGCACGAATCCGGCGGCGAATGCGACGGTTTTGACGGCGGAATAACCATCTGGCGTAGCTGTGGAAGCAGAGGATCATAATCACGGCGAAGAAGAGGATGATTACGGAGGAGAGCATGATTTTGCCGTTGAGGGCGTAGCCTGGAGGCGCGTGGCTCACGCTCTCCCACATTGGCTTGCTGCTTTCTTCTCCGATTCCCATGGCTTCTAGATTTAGAGAAAAATGACGAATAAAAGGAAAGGGTTTATGCGCAAGGCAAGAGAGTGGGAAGTTTCGTAGCTGCTTATGTGTCTTGGGTTTTCGATCCCCTTATTTATAGGCTATTTGGGTCCTCATTTATTTTATTTTATTTTTGTTTATGTTTTCTTTCGCGATGATGAATTTTTTTTTTTTTTTTTTTTTGCTAAACCAAACCAAAATATTCACATATTGTTTTTTTGTTAAATAATTATTAACATTTTTATTTTATGGTATTAATTGCGAGAAAATATGTTTTTTTCTCTAATAATTTCCTTTTCTTTTGACTAAACATGCAATTGTTCATTATCTTTACGATTTTTTTTTGTCGAATTATCTTTACAAAAATTCTTTATGTATGTTTTTAACTGTGCTAATTTTTTTTTTGGCAACAATTTTTTCTCCGTACTTAAACGTTCATACTACAACAAAAATGAATTATCCATCCTCTTTGATAATGACAATACAAATTGAAAAAGAATGGCAAACCCCTGGCGATGGCGAACCACTGGTTTCCCTGGCCAGGCCCCTGGCAACCAAGATCCCGGCTCGACTCCAACTCCGTCTTCCGCTGGAGGTAGTCTCCTCCGCCCCCCTGACCCACCTGACCCCATCCAATTCCCTCTTCTTCCTGTCTCTCCACTCCCCTCTCTCCCTCGCCCTAGCTCCCCCTTCTCTCAATCCCCTTCCCAAACTGCTCATCCTGAGCTCCCACCCGTCGACTCAGTCGGCCCTCTCCATTCATCAACTGCTGTAGCCACCCATGCTCAGCCAAAAATCCACAGGCAGTCCTCCTCTGCTGTGGAGGAAAACCCTAGATCTAAATCTGAAATACCTGTTACAATTGCTACCTTGGTAAACGTGCAGGCATCTTCAGCCACTTATGCACCTTCGGAACATACTGGAGAAGGCATATTGGCCGCTCTTGTGATTGATGTAGCTGGTTCCAAGCTCATCCACGTTCTTGCCTCCAAATTCAACACTCTTGTTTCCTATCCCCTGTCCAGAAACAAACCTCCTCCCCTCAATCCTGCCTCTAGCCAGAACTCACTCCCCTCCCATCCTCCACCTATTCACAACACCAAAGCCTCCTCCCCATCTCATCCCACCTCATCCACTCCCCTCCCCCTACCTGGTCCATCTTGGGCTCAAAAAGTCAAACTCAATACTGACAAAAGTCTCAAGAGAGAAGTCCCATTGGATTTCTCACCTGAGGGCAAACCAAGAGTTTTCATCCCAGATAAAATCTTTCAACAAGGTGCTGAGGAGCATAAAAGACTTCATTGTTGGATACTTCCTGGGAAGAGCTCCCCCATTTGGTCAAATCCAAAGTGTACTCAACCATATGTGGGGCAAAGGAAAGCAGATTGAAATCCACATCAACCCCTCCTCTCACTCTATGCTAATCAGGATCCAAAATGACTATATCAGAGGTAAAGTCTTAGAACGAAGAATCTGGTACGTTGGTGACTCTATGTTCCATGTTCTCCCCTGGTCTCCAAATCACTCTGCTGACCCGCTGGCTATGGACTCCATTCCTCTATGGGTTCATCTAAAAAGAGTTCCCCTCGACCTGCGAACGAACACATGCTTAGGTCTTATAGCAGGGCTTGTGGGTGAACCAAAAGAAATGGATGATTTTACCAAGAACCTAGTCAGTTTGAAAGTGGCTCATCTGAAAGTTGAAGCCAACCTAAACAAACCCTTGCCTGCGGCTGTTGAATTCATAAGGGAAAATGGACAGGTGGTCAATGTTGATGTTGAATACCCCTGGTTTCCTCCATCCTGCTCTCATTGCAAGAAAATAGGGCACACAGTGAAGAACTGCATGCTAGTGACTCCTACTTGGTTTTCCGCAACCAAGCAGAAAAGGAAACCCAACTTGGAATCTACGTCAAACCCTGCACCTCCCCCTTTTAACACAGTCTCATCTTCCGCCTATAATGTCCCTGTGGTGACCACTGTTTCTACCGTCCCCTCTGGCTCCCCACCCTTACCTGACACCCCTTCCTCCTCAAATCCCCCAACTACATTTCCAACCACGCCTGCCTCTCCTACCACCCAAACTAACCACGCACACTCGGCCATATCCAACCATGATTCTCCCTTCCCATGGACTTCAGACCTTCTTCTCCTCCCTTCTCCACCCCTGCCAACACAAACAAGTCACTACCCAAACAACATGTCCTTATTTCCAAAACAGAAAACCAAATTCCTTTACAAAATTCTTATTTACCTCTTCAACCTGAACCTCCTACTTCTTCATCGCTTCCACTACCCTCTGAGGGAAACCCCCTATCCCAAGGGGTGAACCTGCCCTCATCTCAATGAGTGTAAACTCCTTTTTTGGAATATCCGAGGTTTAAATGACCCGGATAAGCATATCCCTTTTGTACAGCGGCTAAACTATATGAAGCCCATTTTTGGAGCCCTTTTAGAAACCCATATCAAGGAACCTAACCTAAACCAAGTTATGTCTACAACCTACCCGAGTTGGAACTTTTTATCTAATCATGCTTCTGATCCTGAAGGAAGGATCATTCTTATATGGAAGCATCCTGTCTCCGTCTCTCTGCTCTATCAATCTCCTCAAGCTTTAACCTGTGAAATCAAAATCAATGGAGGTCATCACTTTATATACACTGCCGTATATGCCGCTAATCTTAGAGAAAATAGATCAGACTTGTGGTGTCACCTTCTGGACATTCACCATCTTATGTCTCTGCGTGGATAGTAAATGGAGATTTTAACCAGATCATCCACCATGCTGAGCACTCCTCCCCTGCCGTAAACCATCTTACTCCTGATATGGTTGAACTCATAGACTGCCTCACTCAGCTAGGTCTCTTTGACCTCAGATTCTTCGGACCTCCCTTCACCTGGACAAATAAAAACCCATCAGCCCCAGTCGCAAAGAAATTAGACAGGCTGCTGGTTAATGATACCTGGTTAGCCGCTTACCCTGACAGTTCAGCCTCTTTCTCCCCTCCTGGAGAAATCTCTGATCATTCACCCTGCCTTTTAAACTTTGCATCCTCCCTTCCTATTCCAGGCACCAAACCTTTCAAATTTTTCAACTTCCTCACAAAACACCCTAAGTTCCTTTCGACTGTGGAGACTGCATGGATTCCTGCCAGCATCACTGGTCCTGCTGTGGATCCATCTCCTTCTGCCTTCTGTACCAAACTAAAATTACTTAAATTGTCACTGAGAGATCTGAATAAAGAGAACTTCTCTGCAATTCAAGAGAGAGTGAGGGAAACTAACATTCTTCTCCAACATGTGCAGGTTCAAGTCTTACAAAATCCCTCTCAACAACTCATGCAACAAGAAAAAGACCTTCAATCAAAGTGGAGTTTCTTGAGAGATATAGAGGAAAGCTTCTTCAAGCAAAAATCTCGTATAAACTGGCTGGCGGAAGGAGACCAAAACACAATTTTTTTCCACAGAATTACCTTAAGCAGGAACTCTTCAAACTCCATAAGATCCTTTCCCACTACATTGGGTGTCATCATCTCTAACCCCTTGGAGATGAGTTCTCACGCTGTGGACCACTTCAAATCCTTCCTTGGGCCCCACCACCTACCTCCCATATACTGCCCTCCTTCTTGGATTCAGACTCTTACTAGCTTCAGATGCACATCAGATCATGTTTCTCATCTAGTGGCCATCCCTGATGCTACTCAAATCCAAAGAACAATCAAGAAAATGAACCCCAACAAGGCTCCTGGCCCTGATGGGCTTACCTCTGGTTTTTACAAAGCGGCATGGGATATTGTGGGCAACGACTTCTGTGCTGGCATCAGTCACTTCTTCTCCACCGGCTTCATGCCTGCTACCACCAACTCGACCATTCTCACTCTTATTCCCAAGAAACCAGGTGCTTCCCTTATCACGGACTTCAGGCCCATCTCCTGCTGCAACACCACCTACAAAACCATCTCAAAGATTCTAGTTGTACGGCTAAAACCCATTCTCAAGGACTTCATTCTGCCTAATCAATCTGCATTCATTGAAAACAGATTATTAGTGGAAAATACTCTGCTTGCCAGCGAGTTAGTAAATGGTTACCACAAGCTCAAAGGTCATAAACGAATAACCATCAAAGTGGATATTGCTAAAGCTTTTGATACTCTAAGATGGGAGTTTGTTTTCAGTATTTTGAGAGGCTACGGATTCCCAGAATTATATTTACGTTGGCTTAAAGGATGTATTTGCACTACTTCTTTCTCTGTGGGGTTTAATGGGACTGTAAATGGCTATTTCAAAGGAACTAGGGGGCTTCGACAAGGTGATCCCTTATCCCCCTACCTCTTTGTCCTAGCTATGAACTGTTTGTCCCTACTTCTCAACAAAGGAGCTGAAGAAGGAAAGTTTCAATACCATCATAACTGCAAAAATAACAAACTCACGCACCCGTGCTTTGCCGATGACCTCTTGATTTTCACTAATGGTGCTCTCACCTCTGTCCAAGGTATTCTTACGATTCTCTCAGACTTTCAAAATGTCTCAGGTCTGGTCATCAACGTTTCCAAATCCAACTTCTACACTGCTGGCCTCTCGGATGCAGAGATCATGACCATCCACTCAGCTACTGGTCTATCCCATGGCACCCTGCCGTTTCGATACTTAGGCTTACCCTTATGCACCAAAAAGCTCTCGGCGGCCAACTGCGCCCCATTCATCCATCAAATCCGAAGCCGATTGACATCATGGTCCACGAGAACTCTCTCCTGTGCAGGACGTCTTCAACTCCTCAACTCCGTCATCTCAGGAACCACCAATTTCTGGTCATCTGCTTTCATCCTACCAAAAAGCTGCATAAACACCATTAATTCTTTATGTGGAGCTTTTCTGTGGAAAGGTACCCTAGAGGGTCATCACTCAACTCGGGTGGCTTGGGACACTATAACCCTACCTAAGAAAGAAGGCGGATTAGGAGTAAGAGATCTCCTTACATGGAACAAAGCTTGTGCTCTCAAACTTATTTGGATCCTTTTCTTCAAGCAAGAATCAATTTGGGCTTCTTGGTTCATCAGAGAGATCCACTCTGGCCACCTCAGCTGTTTCTGGTCCCTGAAAGAAAAACAAAAGCACTCTTGGTTAACAAACAAGCTCCTACGGTTAAGACATATCATCTACCCCTGGATTCGTCTAATTGTAGGAGATGGAAGAACCTGTAGCTTCTGGAGGGATAATTGGTCTCCATTTGGAAATCTGACCCAATTTCTAACCCTAGAAACGCCATCTCAGGTGGGAATTCCACAATCTTCTCTCCTCTGCAACTTTTGGCGCAATGGTACTTGGGTTTTCCCTCCAGCTCGATCTGATGTTCAGCTATCAATCCACATTCACGTGTCCTCCCTACAACTCCAAGCTCACCCTGATCATTACGAATGGTGGATTGATGAAGCACTAAAAAACAAACACAACACTGGATCAGTATACCTTGCGATCAAAAACCATCAACCTGAACTCCCATGGTCTAAAGCTGTTTGGTTTGCTGGAGGCATCTCTAAACACAAATTCCTTACCTGGCTCTTTGTTCTCAACCGTTGTCCAACGCACGATCGCCTTGCAACCTGGGGTCTTGTCACGGATCAAGGCTGCCTGCTGTGCCCTTCTGCGCTAGAATCTAGAGACCACTTGTTCTTTGACTGTCAATGTGCGTGGGTGATCTGGGAAAAAATTGGAAGGCGAAGTCATCTCCATCCTCCTCGCTCTTGGACTGCCACTCTTCAACTTATGACTCGGCCTCCTGGAGATAAGATTCATCAAAATCTGGCAAGGATCGCTTGGCAGGCTACTATCTACACTATCTGGACTGAGCGCAACAACATGCTTCATCGATCCTATTTCAAATCGGAGGATTCGCTGATTAAGCTGATTGACCTCCTGATCCGCAACAGAGCATCTAGTCTCAGATCGGAAAACTTCAATTTGGCCTCTACCATTCTCCAACTGTGGTTTGAGGGATCTTCTCGTTTTCCCTAACCCTAGCCGCCTCTCTCTCTCATCTTTTCCCCAAAAATTTTTTATCTTCTAGATCTTCTCTCCTTTTTCTATGGAGCAAATACCGTTGGCGCTGTCTCTCACGTCTCACCAACCACCGCGTGAATCCGTCTCTCCCCTAACGGCGATTCGTTTTTCTTAGTTGGATTAATGTTTCTGATGGGTTTCATTGTGGGCTTCTTTTTTTTCAGTCTGGGCTTCTTTTTTTTTTGGGCTTCGGAGCACTTGCTTCAAACTATTGAGCTTGTGGGTTTGTGTAATCTTTTTTTTCTTCTCCTGCAATTTAAATTGAATGCCATTAGCAAAAAAAAAAGACAATACAAATTAAAAACAATAAAGCTTGAAGCATATAGAGTGTGAACACATGACATCGAATTCAAGTCTAGGCTCGAATGCTTCGATAGGATAAACTTGAGAGTAATGGAAACTAAACTTCTGGTGAGAATTGAGATACCAAGAAGTTCATGAACACAAGAGACTGAGATGATGGCTCTAACCAACTGTAAGGACTCGGATTCTACCGAGAAAGTCCTTATTTCTCCAGAGACAGTTTGGGAAAAATCCGCACGGATTGATACCACATGCAAAGAAGCCTTGGATTTACTCAATTTTCCCAAACTCGCCGTAAAGGATCGCACCAAGGCGATAAGGATGCCACTAAAGGGCACAAAGGTGGAACCAATGGAAACTGGAGGACCGGGAGAGGCAACGGGGTAACAAACGCCTGGCAGAACCCAATTCACCGGAGGGGTCATAGCGTTTAGTTTTCCTTCAGTCTGTCACTAAGAAGAAAAAACCAAAATCACAGCCCCAAGAGCCGGATTTACAATAGACAACCTGCAAATTGTAGTACAAGATCGCACCGAGACGACATGGGTACCACTAAATGGCTCATAAGAAGAACCGAAGGAAACTAAGTCCATCGGGACAGAAGAACCTAAACTCGGAAACCACAAATCTAGTACCACCCAATCAACAAACTTCCAAACCCATTCCGAAGAGGAGACATAGAGTGAAGATTCAGAGAGAACCTGAGGGACCGTGAGGGGAGAAGGCGTTCCAGGGAGGAGCCAAAAGCTCTGAAAAAGCCGGTCATAGATCTGCTCGGCCAGAGGTAAGCTTCAAACGCACCAAACCCATCTGCATCGGGAGAACCTTCAAATACGAAGAGGTACGTCCTTGTTGGGAGGAGGGAAAGACTCGCCGGCGACGAGAGGCTAGATTCGGCGAAGGAGAGCACGAGGGGAGAGCAGAGCGGCGAGAGGAGACAACGAGACAAAATCGAGGGGAGGCAGCGAGCATAAGGCGGTGGATCTGGAGGTACGTGAGGCTTGGGAGGGTTCGGTGGCTCCGGCGAGAGGGCTCGAGTCCACCAGACGAAGCCGACGGCGAGAGAATCGAGGGATGAGCAGCAGACAAACAGAGCTTGAGAGCCATGAGCGAGAAGGCTTCGACGGCGGCGACGGAGGTCCGGCAGGAGCCCAAAAGGAAGGGAGGAGGCATGGGAGACGACGCGGCGGTGGTGCAGACCCATCCTTGCGCAGCTAAGCTTGGCGGCGGTGCTTCGATTTACGTGCCTGGGAGAAGGAGGCTAGGGCTCACAATCTTTTTTAGACTTTATATGTGTTTAATTGTGCTAATTTAACGTAACTTTTTAACAATAAATGTATCCAAAAGAACAACATATCGTATTACACAGTAAACATAATTATTTACTATTCGCTCCGTTTTATTTTATAGGTCGTTTTATAATTGATTTTTTTTGTTTCAAATTAAATGTTGTTTTCAATTTTTAATACATAATTTTAGACAAAATTCTAGTTTGAACTTTATTATTGTAATGTATTAATAAGGTAAATAAAATTATGTTGTATATTAATAAGGGGTATAATAGAAATTTTAATATGTTTTCGATATATAAACTGAAACGAATGGATTAATAATTACAATTGGAAGTTATGTGTCATAATTAATTATTGTAAGTAGTTTGGAAAATAAAGTCCTTTTGGGTCAAAACCGAAAAGTGTGCGACTTTCTTCAAAATCATGGAGTTTGTCATATGCGTAAAGAAAGTCTACAAGTTCTTGAATACACTTGTGACTTCTCACTTCTCAGTCTATTGATATGCGTAAAGAAACTCGACAAGTTCTTGAACCCACTCGTGACTTCTCAGTCTATTGAAAATTACTTGAGCATCCATCCATATATTACTCTTTATCTTTTTTTTTCCCAATTTTCTATTATCGATTTTGTGAGATTTTTTTTTTAATTATTAATTATGATGATTTGTTACCCGTAATATCGAACAACGATTATGCAGTTGTACAATTTTTATATATGGATGGCAAAAACAATAATAACGCAGTACATGCCTGATTTATTAGTATAAGATATGAACCGGAAAAAAAATCATAACTAAATTAACAGAGGCAGAAGAATGTCATTAAAGCGTGCTTGCTTAAATGCTAAGACTAAGAGTGTTTTTTTCCACCAAAAAAAAGACGTAGAGACTGTCTCAATCTTAGACCCTCCTTTGCTTTAATGGATCTTGCACTTGTTTTCTTTGTTTTAAAACTAAATATTAACTTCTTCGTTCTCTTTATATTTTCGTCGAACGTAGCTTTTAATTATTTCGTTTGAGTCATTTTCAAATACGGCTTTAAGATCATTTTACACATCAGAACCTAATATGTGTTCTGTCGTGAAGAGAGTGTAGTTTGGGTTTCCGTTGGAATTTTCTAGTCTGTTTTGCAAATTGATAAAGACCTTAATGCTCTACGCCTTTTTCTGTCTTGTTTCTACTTTAAATAACATTGGTTTACAATATTAAAAAAAAAACAAATGACAAATTGGCAATGGTCTTTATAAAATACAATAGGAAATAACATTGGCATGGAATATTGTGATTTTCCCAAAAATCACATGTATTTGAAAACAAATCTGTACAAAACACTAAAATTTATATTGATTTAAGACTTTTACTATATTTTTCATCTTAATTTTAAAATCAACTGTTATATGATCAAATATTATTTCGCTCAGACACAGCATGGGTCAACAATTTAGTTGTAAATAAATAAATATTTGCTATTCTCTTATTAGTTGCCCTCACCATTTTTTTCTCTTCATTTCCCCCCTTTTTCTCACTCTTATTTTGTTGGTTGTTGTTAAAAGGCATCCTTTTTCTCACTCTTATTACTACTTTTCTTGCTTCTCAATGTTAAACAGCATTACAATTATGATAAATCTACAAAATGTTATATAAAACACACACTACATACAAGTAGCTCAAGATGCGTGAAATCAGGTCGTTCTCGGGAAAGTGTCTATCTAAGTGTTGTGTTTTTGTGTAGTAAATATTAGATTAGGTATTATTCAATCGATCCCCTTTTTACCATTCCATACAACAGAGTATATATAGGAGATTCTATACAATGTTACCGTTAGAGGCTATTAACTAATATGCCTAATTTACAATGGAGAATATATGCATTCCATATTCTAATACCCTCCCGCAGTCGAAACGTGAGGTTCCCGAACTCGAAGACTGGACTTGAAATCATTGAAGAGGATGGAGGNAAAGTTCTATTTTCTTCCTCCCATGTGATGTGCCGTGCGCCGGCAATCTAGAATTCTATCAAAATAATATCAAATTACTTTTTCTTTTACCATATTTTTATGTTGACCGTGATTGATATAACTCTCTAAATACGGAAATAATAGAATGATTTCATAATTTTGCAGCTTTTCAATGATTTTTTTCAGCAATTTATATGTTAGTAACCCCCCTAAGTTTACCAAGATATTACCCAGCTTTTTTTTCAATTAAATCAATTCCGCTTTTCTGTTTCTATTGTTTTAGTTAGTTTGTTTCCCTTTCAATGAAAATAAAATTGAATTTATGTGGAGAACCATGTTATGTTATTTGAATCAATTAGCTATTACTCATAGCTAAAAAGATAAATCAATTCACATTTCAACGAGAATTCAGATGACCACTTTCTCTTCTTAAATTTTCTCTGGAAGATTTATCTGTTTAAACTTTACGGCCCATAGAGTTAAAAAGAAAAAAAGGAGTTCAAAAGATATTTTTATATATATTATATTGACAAAGAACCGTGAGAACTGAGAAGGCGTAGTTACATGATGTAACAGCGAGTCAAGCTCACACATCGTGCCTAGTCATGGCCAGCTCATTCCTCTCCCTTTTTCTCTTTACTTTATTTATTTATTTTACTTTTTAACTTTTTTTCTCACTTTTCTTATTTTAATTTCTTTCATGTCATTTCGAATCCAAAAAAAAAAAAAGAGAAAGAAAGGCATGTTTTTTGAAAGACAGCGACACCAATAAATTCAGACAAGCTTAGGCTTAACAAAGATGAGGAAGAGCCAATGTTCTTCACTACACAAACGAAAGACTCGAACATGGCGTGAGAAAATTATTAATTCTTTTGGATAATTATTGACAAAGAGAGGTACCAAAATAGAAAAATATCAAACATTTGATCTATCCAAAACCCGATAATGCGCAACAAAAAAAAAAGGGAAAAGAAAAGTTTTGAAAAGCCGAAAGAAATCGGATTACTTCAGAAGTTCCGAGTATGCCTTTACTTGAAGCCTTCTTATAGATTACGACTACAAAGAATCATCGAGAATCCAAGTTTCCATTAACGATTGCTAATGCTATAATTAAGGAGAAATAGCTGAGCTCAGAGAGAAAGGGATCTCCAACTAAGTCTCTATATATCTGATTGTAGTATAGATCCAAAACAGCTTCAAATGTTTTTAAGACAAAAACATTGCATAGATAAACTCAAGTCATACATAAACTGACCATAATGTCTCACGATGCAGATCTTAGACCTTGACGTTTGGTGGCTAAGCTTAGACCTTGAAGCCTCTGCTCTTTCTTCTTCCTTTGGCTTTCTCAAACTTTCTACCAGTGGAACGCACATATGGTTTGGTGTGGCTGTGTGGCACACCAGGAGCTGGTCCAAAGTGCTTCACTGCTTCACGTGCGTTCTTAGGACCTCTAAGTAGAACCTGCAATAATCATTAAGTCTTTAACACTGAGAAAACCCTTGTAAACTAAGTAAGTGATCCTAGAGATTGCCCAATTTTCACTAAGGAAAAAAAGTAACACTTTCAAGCAGCAAATATTTTTGGATGGTCAGGACAACAAAAACGAATTCCCAATAATCAAGAAACATAACTCAAAGAAGTTTCCACATTTCGACTCAACAAGTGAAGTAAGAGTGGGGGCATACCGTGTTCTGACCAAGTGGGGCACGGAGAGCGAGCTGATCAAACGTGAGGCACTCTACACCAGCATTCTAGATCCTAGCTCTAGCCCTCTCAGTGAACCTCAATGCAGTAACTTTAGGAGCAGGAACATCGTGGACTCTTACATCATCAGTTACAGTACCCAACAAGAACAGCAATCTTTCCATCCTAATAGATCGAAACATATTATTAGTTCATGAGTCGTAACACCATAACCTGACGACAGATTAATACCTTTCCGTCCATGTATCGGATCAGACGAGAGAGAGACAGTGGCGCTTTGTTCACTTTGCTCATGAACAAACGCTTAGGGCATTGAACTTGCTTTCCGTTCTCCTCACTAGAAATCGGTACGCCTATATCACAATTGCAGAAAGTAATTTTTCAATCACGAAAATCATCCCGAGAGTCAACAACATTCCATAACTTGAGCTGTAACTTGACAAGAAGCTTGAGATTAGACATCATCGGATTTAGGCGCAGTACGCTTCGGGTTTTTTTTTAATCGCTTGGCCCATTAGTATGTATATTGGGCTAGTTAGTGGGCTTATGGCTTTACGAGTACAGTTTGCTCTTGAAAAATAAAAACCTCACCTTTTGATTTTGGTTTTCGGGCAATATTCTCCGCTTTCGCTAATTCGCCGGAGGTTTCGTGAAAGATGGAGATGCAGGAGGCTAATCAAGGGTCGGAGGTTTCTCCGAACCAGACGATCTACATCAACAATCTCAACGAAAAAGTGAAGCTCGATGGTGATCAATCTCTTCTTTTATCATCGTCATGTATTTTCTCCGATTTCAGTTGATTGAGATATCTTCTTCTTCTTCTTCTTCTTTGGAACCCTACAGAGCTGAAGAAATCGCTGAACGCCGTGTTCTCTCAGTTCGGAAAGATACTGGAGGTGTTGGCGTTTAAGACATTTAAGCACAAAGGGCAAGCTTGGGTGGTGTTCGAGAACGCGGAATCTGCTTCCACTGCTATTGCGAAAATGAATGGATTTCCCTTCTACGATAAACCCATGGTACGATTTTGCAGTCGTCTTCGTGAAATTTCCACTTGCTTGAATTACTTCGTTGCTCAATTCATTATAGGTGGCTTTGAATGCTTAATTATAAGTTAGGGTTTTGTTTTACTGACTGGTGGTTTGATTGAATTCCAGGAAATTTTGTTTGTGAGATTACATCGATTTTCTACTTTAAATGCAGCTTGAGAGACCCTTATAAGTGTTGTGGTTGCTTTTAGGTTACTAAAGAGATTGGATTTTTCTGAATCTCTCTCTTTTAGGTTTTGTGGAAATACTTATCAATCACTTTGCTATATATCATCTCTTAACTTTAACAATCTGGACAGAGAATACAATTTGCGAAATCAAAATCAGATGTTGTTGCCAAGGCCGACGGTACATTTGTTCCTCGCGAGAAAAGAAAGAGACACGAGGAGAAAGGTGAGACTTCGAAGTTTTTATTTTTGCATTGCTTCCTTGGCTCACTTGGTAGGACCATTGCTGCAAATTGTACATGTAGATTTTTTGTTTTTGCTCTGTTTCTCATTCCCACATTCTGCATTAATCATTAGTAGTCACATCACATGCACATACTATGTATCCTTTCTTTGCTTCTCCAACCCATAAACAGTATGTTGTCGAATCTAGAAATATCGTCTTTTGGAATTGCAGGAGGCAAGAAAAAGAAAGACCAGCATCATGATTCTACACAGATGGCCATGAACTCAGCATATCCAGGTGTCTATGGAGCTGCACCTCCTGTGAGTCATCTCAACCTTTTATTCTCTCGAACTTCTTTTTCTCACATTCATGCTTTTTGGAAGATACGATCCTCTTATTCCTTTCGTGTATTCTTAAATCGTTTTTCTTACTGCCACGCTTTACACAGCTTTCGCAAGTACCATACCCTGGTGGTGTGAAACCCCTTCTTCCGGAGGCACCGGCACCGCCGAATAACATCCTCTTTGTCCAAAACCTTCCTCACGAGACAACTCCAATGATGCTTCAGATGCTGTTCTGCCAGTACCTAGGTTTCAAGGAGGTTAGGATGGTTGAAGCCAAACCGGGTATTGCCTTTGTGGAGTTTGCAGATGAGATGCAATCAACGGTTGCAATGCAGGGACTTCAAGGTTATAAGATTCAGCAAAACCAAATGCTCATCACCTATGCCAAGAAATAGAAGAACATATCGGTCTTAGTATCTGTCACTTCTTGCATGGTTTATTGCGATTTTCTTTCTTCTGTTTTGTTGTAGAATTTTCTTAGATATTACAATGATCCAACTTATAAAACTTTCATCCAAACAAGAAGCTTCGTGTCAACCTAATTAGTTGCAAAAGAGCGGACTTTAATTCTATCAGACTCTGTCCAGCCTGATTCATATGATCTCCTGCTAGACAAAGCCGAATGATGGTTTTAGTTTGAGTGAGTTTCTTTACAATATGCAAAAACTTAGACTCACCAATCATGAAAGCAAAACATTCACTGAAGATTAAACGAACAATGAAGATGGAAACATTGTCAGGCAGGCTCAGCTCAAAACTAGCACTAAACCTTCTTTTTTTTTAACCATTGCTATTATTTGAATTTGTTAAGACACTTAGAATCATTCAAAAGGAGTTGTACTCTATGTTCGATTGTTTGAAGCAACTAGGCAAGTGAAGATGATTCGTATATTGAGAATAAAAGCAACGTACTGGGTTTCAAAAACTATAGAATAGAAGAGAACGGGATTCAGTAAAATTATATATAAGAAGAAGCTACTCTGATTTCAAGATTTGATCTGATGGTCAGCAAAATAAAATGATGGGAAGAATTTGAAAGAAAGAAGCTACATATATTCTGATTTCAAAATTTATTCAATAAACGCACCACTTTTTAGTATTCTCGCTAACTGAACTTTGATCTAAAAAGGCTTATGGATAATTTTGTTTTGTTTATTATGAGTTTTTGTAGTAGTATTTACTACCTCCGTTTCATAATAGTTGATTTTCTAAGTTTTTATTTTGTTTCACGAATATTAATTTTTTAGAAGTTTTATTTATTTTTTATTGATTAATATTAATAAATAATTAACTTTAAGAGTCACGAGAAAATTATTATTGGTTCATAGTTATGGAAAAATGTATAGTGAAAAAAAATAATGTATTTATGACTAAACATTAATTATTTTCTTAATTTGTATGAAAAATTCGGAAAATTAATTATTCTGAAACGGAAGTAGTATCAAGGAAAAACAAAAAAACAAGCAATCATTATGTGATGTTGGATTGGTCAAAGAAAAGTCTTTGTTGTGTAGCTGTTTTTCTTTGTTGCTGCTGACATCAGCGATTATTAGGTCAACACTCGTGCGTCAAGAGAATTGAGTGAGCTCTCTCATCAAAACGAAGCCCTTTGAGATTTTTGGACACTCCAATGCATTAAAGTTATCAAACAACAAAAGCATTAACTAGACGATGGTCCAATATTAAATGAGTGAGCATTTAGTAGGAAACACGAGTGTGATACGGACACGTAAGCATTAATGTGTTTATAGATTTGGTGATGACTTCATTGTCTGACTCTGTCTCCTCTTTTTACAAGACAAAAGATTTGTTGCTGATTCATCTCTGGGTGACACCACCTAATTAGTGTATCGCGCACTCACTTCTTGCTTAGTTGCATCTTTTTTTTTATAATCGGTCGAAGCTTAATTTAGTATTGAACCATGTAGATGTTAAACACCGGAGTTTTTCAACTAATTTGATTCACGTTATTTTTATGAGCATCTCACTTTAGCAACAAGCATTTGACAACAACAGATATTTGCCTATTTAGATTTGTTTATCGTAAACATGTTGCACGTTTAGACGTCATTGATATAACATTATAACGTATGTTAATTTCAGAAGCTATATTACGAGTGACCAGTAAAATAGATATATTAGCCTGCATGTTAATCATAGAGGGTAATTTTGCAAAAAATTGCCATTCAAAAGATTTTATTATAGAAAATCCATATTGTAAATTGTAACATTAGGAAAATTGGAAAATGAAATGAGTTTGCATAGTAAAACGACATATATATTATTCTAAAAATAGATTATAAAAATTATAAATGGTATAATGATATTTTGTGAAAAAATAACAAAATATCCGAACTACTGTTATAAATCATGATTATATAAAATTACGTGTTAGTGAATATTTGCAAGTGTTAGTGAATATTTGCAAATTTCTTCATTATCAGTATGTTTTCCCATCGTTCTAGTAGTTATCAATCAAAAGTGAATGTGTTATGCTTTTTTTTCATATGTAATAGGTGAACTCTAAACACATTTGATGTCAATATAATATATGTACAATTAATGAATAGATCAAAACTTTAAATATTAATGGATCAATTAAACTCTTCAATTACTATAACATTTTAGCTAGCTAGTAATTAAGACCACAAGCTAGGGTTCATTTACCTATCCGGAGTCTATATATATATATATATGTATATGCGAGGAGGATATACACTATACATAGACCATATAATATACACAATTAATACGAGAGGGAGGAATGATATCAACATAGGGACCTTACAACCTCATCATATTTTGAATGGTTTTTTTTTTTTTTTTATGTTAGAGAAAGTTAGGCCAACACGCAAAGCCCTACGTGCACTCTTTCATTATTCCTCTCTTCTTTTGCCCCCAACAGTCTTCGACGACCCACCTTCCCTTTTTTGACCCCTCTCTCCCACACTCATGCATGTATATATGTTTGTATGTTAATTAATTCAAATTGATTCTTTTAACTTTGGCATTTATCTTCATGATAAATAGAGAAACTATTTCATCTATGCAATATACAATTTACAGAGAGAAAAGGTGAGCTAGATTAGTAGTATAGGTAAATATCGGATATCCATTTTATTTTGATGTCCGTAATACATTTTATTCTGTCTGAATCGGTATAAAAACATTTAATTTGTATCTATTTCGATCGGGTGTAATAGAATATTTGGACACATATAGGAACTTTAATTATATATATTTGATCAAATCGTAATTAATTTAGAATCAAATATTTTATATATAGATGTTATTCAAATTAAAATATAGTAGAAACGAGTGAATATCCAAAATTTCAATTTTAATTATAGCACTCCGATACTGCTTTATAGTATTTGCTTCGTCTTCGAAAATGTTTGAATATCTTCTCTTCTTCATTTTTGTTCCAAACAAAATTAGAGAAATTAATTTTAACGGATGGAAGCGGATATTTTGTTTCCTACCATAAAGTGGATGCTAAGATTAGTAGAGAGGTAGGTCTAAGATATTGCTTGTCAAAGCGTGACAGACTGCATAGGATCCTGCAAGGCTGCAATAACACAAAATATGGTACACCTAAGGTTTATGTAGAATTTATAAAATTTAGGGCAGACAAGCCTCACGTTAACAAACAAAAAAAACAATTTTGTGGAAATAAAAGCTTTTTATTTTTGCCAAATGGAAATAAAAGCTTTAAAACTTAGCAATTATTAGACAAGGTATTGTTTGGACCTAGTTTCATTTAAATAAAAGCTTTTAAACCTAGCTTCACTCTCTCACTTTTCTTCTTCAACCCTTCTTTTGCGTGAGATGCCATCATGGCATGGCATGGTTCTTTTGCCTTACGTAAAAGTTAAAACACACTCACGCCAAACATACATTATATATTCTTGTATATGTATGTATGTTCCATTAATGCAACCTTTGGGGCCTATATATACAAAGTTTCCATAACCAAAGCTCTCATATTACAAAAGCTCGATCACATGTAAACTTGAAAATGCGGGTGAGAATCTCCACGTTGGAGAAGCAGGGCACGTGCAAACCAAGAAACACAATTTCTGTCTCATGTGCTTTGCACGTGCTCCCCTCCTCCAACATGAGCTCCTCACCATTGGTATTGATGTAATCCTTTAAACCTTAATTCTTTGATAAATCCAGGAACTCAAGTGTTTTTTTGGTTGTTATTCTACTCTCATGCATTGATTATTTTTGTTACTGACCTATGAATTTGATGGTTAGTAAATTCTCGTATATGTATGTTTAGAATTAGGCGTACGTGTGTTTGGTTTGGTTAAATATGACCTTTATTTGGTGAGGGAAAAAATTGACCAAAAAACGGACAGTTTCACGATGGAGTCGACGACTTGAAACTAAACCTTCGGAGCGCTTCAGAGGGTTTGGACTGGACTTAACTTTTTTTTTTTATACGAAAACCCCTTTGAATGTATTTTTTAATTTATTTTCCTTCTGAAAAAGTTCATTCATGAAAAAGCAGAGTAACGAAACAAGATTACAAAAGTAAACAAAGCCAAAGCATCCAACACCTAAGAAGATGTTAAAGATAGGAATCGCATATTATACGATCATGAAGCCATGCCGGTCCTCCTCGCGCCAGGTAAGAATGAAATCGGCCATCTCGTGTAACACTCTTCGCAATGTCTCTGGCAATTGAATGTGTGCTCTGTTTTTCCAATTCAAACGAGCAGCTCTCAAAGACCTGTTGTACTGACTTTATCTGCTCGATCAAAGCCCTATACCAAGGTTTTGAAATTGCCTCAATAACAGATTTGCTATCAGATGCAACCACCCAAATCAAGCATCTGAAATCTGCAATTAAACTGTTTGGAGAGTGGGTGAAAGCTTCACGCCCATGGAAAAGCACGTTACCGGTGTGGTCTCTAGCAATCCACGCCCCACCACTATGAAGATTAGCGTTCCTCCAATTGGTATGGGTGTTGATTTTTACTGTGCCTTGTGTTGGTTTATGCCATCTATCAGATAAAATACGCTCTGTTTACTGAAATTACGGTGCCAGCATTTTCGTTTACAGATAAAATATGCCATCTATCAGATAATAGAAATATAAAAATCAATTTATTTATTGAAAAAAAACCCAACATTTGCTGAATATCAATTTTTTGTTTTTATTTAATTTTTCTAAACAGAAAGTTGTGTGGGAAGAGGTAGAGACTAGAGAGATTCATTCGGCCTCATTGTTGAACAACAAAAAAAGCTTGTCTTGTCTTGTCTTCCCTGAAACAAAAATGGATACGAATCTCGTAGAAAACCTAAACCCAGAAACCAAATCCACACAAGAACCACTCGCCACTGTCGTCCCTTTTTCTCTACCAATCGCCTCTCTATCTCTCTCCTTCTTTCCCACCTCCACCACCCAGTTTCTCAGATTCTCTCGCCTCTTTTCTCATCATCCAAACAAGGTTAAGATCCCTACGCAAGCCTCTTATCTCTCTCTTTCTTCGCTTTCTCCTTCTCCTCTCCCTTCCAGATTCTCCTTCAAATCCACCTTCTCCGCTAACCCTCTGCAATCCCCTCTCTCCATCGTTCCGCGTCGTCCCGTCGACCCTTCCTCCGCCGCCGCTCTCCGCCGCGCTGCCGTCGTCTGGTTCCGAAATGACCTCCGTGTCCACGACAACGAGTGTCTCAACTCCGCCAATGACGAGTGCGTCTCCGTTCTGCCAGTTTACTGCTTCGACCCTAGAGACTATGGCAAATCCTCTTCCGGCTTCGACAAAACCGGGCCGTTTCGTGCCCAATTCCTGATCGAGTCCGTTACGGAGCTCCGGAAGAATCTCGAGGCGAGAGGGTCGAATCTCGTTGTCCGCGTCGGGAAACCCGAATCTGTTCTGGTGGAATTGGCTAAAGAAATCGGAGCCGACGCGATTTATGCTCACAGGGAAGTGTCTCATGACGAGGTCAAGGCAGAAGGGAAGATAGAGACGGCCATGAAGGAGGAAGGCGTTGAAGTGAAATACTTTTGGGGAAGCACTCTCTATCATTTGGACGATTTACCATTCAAAATCCAAGAATTGCCGTCAAACTACGGAGCATTCAAGGACAAAGTCCAAAAGTTGGAGATTAGGAAGACAATCGCAGCATTGGATCAATTCAAAAGCTTGCCCTCTAGAGGAGACGTACAACTTGGCGACATTCCTTCTCTGTTGGATCTCGGCATCAACCCTAGCGCTAGAACCAGCCAGGTCTGAGTTTTACCTTAAGTCTTTTTTTGCTTCAGTGGAGTTGGTTAGCTTAGTCCTTTTGCTTCAATGGAGTAGTTAGCTTGATTTTCCAGCCATCCAGGTTTAAGCATTTAGAAAGGTGAAAACTTGTTAGATTTATCTTCCTTGAAAGGTTTAGAATGTGCCAATTGGTTCCAGTTCTATACAAAGAGTGAAGTATAGAGATTCATATGGAAAGTGCTTGTAATATTTAGTGCAATTCCCATACAGTTTTAAGGCTGTTTGAAAGTACATCATGGATTTGACCGGCCTCAAAAGAAAAATTCTTAAGTAGGATCATCAATCAATGAACGTTTCTCTTTCATTGCAATATCTAGTTGATGCCTTTTGCACTCTGC
The DNA here is from genome assembly GCA_002933915.1 of Eutrema heterophyllum. Classification (NCBI taxonomy): domain Eukaryota; kingdom Viridiplantae; phylum Streptophyta; class Magnoliopsida; order Brassicales; family Brassicaceae; genus Eutrema; species Eutrema heterophyllum. The sequence continues at coordinate 2,006,471 of PKMM01029352.1, forward strand.
GTCTGCTGCTCTTACACTTAATCTTAGGAGTTTAAATTTTTGTTCGGTCCAGGAGGGGAAACCGACAATGGTTGGAGGGGAGACAGAGGCGTTGAATAGGCTAAGGAGCTTTGCAGCGGATTGTCAAGCTCGATTGAACAAGGGAAATCAGAAAGGAGACAATAACAGTGTGTTTGGTGCAAACTTCTCGTGCAAGATATCACCTTGGCTAGCCATGGGAAGCATCTCTCCTCGTTCCATGTTCGATGAGCTGAAGAGATCAGTTTCTGCATCAACCACCCCCAAAACCCCAAGGTAATGTCTCAGAAACGTAACACTTTAGGGAATTCTGTTAAACCGATTTGGACATACTAAGGGTATGTGTCTAGTTACCATTCTTGGAAATGATTTTCTCAGGAAAGGACCCGGAGATACCGGACTGAACTGGTTAATGTATGAGTTGCTATGGAGGGATTTCTTCAGGTGAGCTCTTGCTTTCTTGACTTGTCCCCAAGGATAATTTGTCTTTTGTCTTAATCTGTCTTTGATGTGTTTTATACAGGTTTATAACCAAGAAGTACAGCTCGGCGAAGACGCAGGTTGAGGCTGGTCCTGCTACAGCCTGTACTGGCGCTTTCGCTTAAACCTTAGAAATTTCAGGTGACCGGAAAATTAGAATCATCTGATTTTGCCCTACTTTTTTTTTGTTTTGCTACCTGGACATGACTTAACTGCTCTCTTTTGAAAGTGAAGTGTATGGTTAAATAAGCTTTATTTTGCTCAATCAAGTGGTCATTTTCTAGTACCAAACATTTCGCAGTCCTCAATGGCAATATAAGTCTCCTTTGCGTTTATCTCCAAGTTAAAAGGATTAAGAATGTATCACTAACACTATCTGAAAATAATTATACGGAAAAGAATTAGATTAATAGCCTTCCTAGTCATAACTAATATTTTTAAACCATGAGAAGCTGTGAATGGATCCCAGAACTATAAAAAAAACTTTCAAATCTGTCTACCTTCTATTTAGCCAATGATCCAATCCAAAATCATCTTCAATATGCTTTTTATATTTGTAACACATATTTAGCCAACTGCCTTTGATATTTATAAAAAAAACCTTCACAAGTAAAAAAGGAGGACAGGTGTTGTAATAAGGTTTTTCTTCCTTCTCCTTTGCTTTTGTTGCTTCCTTCTATATGATGCCTGAAACTTTCAAGGAAGAAAGGACAACGAAGACGACCCAAAGCATCATGAAATAAGCAGAAGTAAGCCAAGCCCATAGCCTTGGACCTCCAAGCTCAGCTCCTATAATCAATCGTCTCAACACAAGCACCACGATACATCCCACTGATGTCGCAAAGAATACCAGCAGAGAAAAGCTTAATCCGTTCGCGTTTTCTATGTATAAAGGCTCTCTGTATGCAAAGTAGTTGTATACTGTGTTTATCAGCCACGGAACTCCAATCCCCACGTAGATGTTCACCGAGTTACTGCAGGAATTATAACCAAAAAAGATCACGAAAAAAGATCTTGATTGTTTGAATAGGTTTTGAGATTTTTACCTGCAGGTGATGTTTGCAATGGCTGAATCCGCGGTTAGTTGTCGCTCTGCAGCGATTTTGCTGGCTACTAAATCTGGCCATGAAGTTCCACTTGCGAGTGCTGTGAATGCTATCACATATGGGTTTATTCCTGCAAAACGAAAAAAGAGTTTCAAATGTTCAAGAGCTAAAATGTTGAATCTTTTGATGGACTTTTTGAAAGCTTTGTGTGTGTACCAGTGACACAGCTTATAAGGTCGGTAAGCCTTGTGACGACAAAGGCTACTCCGCTGATGAAGAGAAGAGAGCAGATGAATGCGATCCAACCGTGAGCAATGTTGCAAGGAGGCACAAACGCAAAAAGAATTTTCCAAGGGGCAAGGAGTAATTGCCAAAAGGATTTCACGATTCGAAGATAAATGCTCTCAGCTTTCTTTGATTCTGATGTTTCCAACTGTTTGAGTAAGAATTGGAAGAGAAACAAGTTAAGGAAGATGTGTTGATGATAATGATCAAAAGCCCAAAAGGGGGTATAGAAGAATCTTAAAACACATGGTAAGTTGAAGATTTTTACCATTATTGCGTCCACGAACTGATGTTTCCAAATGTCGAAAACAGTAGAATTCTTTGCCTTACTCCTCTTAGTCAAAGATCCGGGTGGAGTATCTGCCACTGTATGATAGGTGATCCCTGCAAAAGCGTTCGTTACAGGGAAATTTTGATTTATAAGAGTAGCAGAGAATACGCGAATCACACAGATTTGAAAATTACGCTCAAACTGATCTTATATCAATAGAAAGACAACCTACACATACTTAGTACCTGTATCATTATTAGCTGAATGAATAGAGAAGATATCAACAATGTTTCGGTTTCCCGATTCACCAGCTTCTTGAGCGGCTTCCGAATACACTTCATGAACATCATTGTCATCTTTGGATGGATCAATCTCTTCTGGAACCCACTCCTCTGGCCTATCACCTCTTGACCTTCAAATATCAAAAACAAACACAAAGACTTGATCTTTAGCAGGAATCCATTTTGCAGAAAACTAATATTACTGTCTGGAGAAGAAACCCACATTGGTAAGGACAAGTAAGGCCATCGCTTGTCTTGCGCATACGCATGGACTAAAAGTAATCCGTATTGCACTACTGTCAATAATGCCTCCGCAAGTGTAATTACATTAGGTGACCACACCTGTGACACATAAAAAGAAAAAACATTTAGACCCCATGAGTATAAATAAATTCAACAGAATCCTTTTAGACCGCTTTGCACAGTTACCTCAAGGATTATGTATAGCCAAATGTAAGCCCAAAAAGACCAAATCAGCTCAACTAGCCAAACACCTAAGTCGGATATCTTTTTCAACTCTCCAGCTTTTGGCATCAAAACACAAACAGCGTGGATGGGGAAGAGATCAAATGCAGCTGAGCCAACAAGTGTTCCAGGACCAAGACCTATATAACATAACAATATATGAGAACTCACGGTTCAAGTTTTGGAATGAAAGAAAACCGAAGAAAGAACCAAACCTCCAGCATAACGCTCCCCTATGTTCCGTATTGCATCAATGGTAGCTAAGGAAATCTGAGGGAAGCTAGTTCCAAAAGCCAACAAGCTGATGTCTGCAATAGTAAAGTTCCAAACTTTCCTGTATGTGATAACTTCAGCTTTAGTAATGGGTTCAACCGAAACCACTTTACGCGAATGCTTCACGACATTCTCCATAGACTTGAAGAAGCGTGCAGTAATCGCAGACAACCCGACAAAGCAGTAGGCAAGACCGAGAAAATAGAAAACAGCCCTCAAACCATCTGACAAACTACTTTCTCCGGGGAATATAAAGTTGCTTTCACATCTTACATGCCCAAGAACCCTAGAAGATTCTTGCAATTCCTGGGTTTGATTAAGAATCGAGGCCATTGAAGCTTATTAAAACCCCTCCCCCTGATAAGTCAACTGATTTTTTCACCGGGAAATTGGATCTGGCACACGAAAAGAGGCTTGTAACGATTAGAATCTGAAGAATCTTGCGATCGAATAGTAGCAGGAAAAACGCGAAACAAACGGAACATGCAATATACAATAGATTTCTTTCCAGAGAATCCGTAACATAAACTAAACACTTGCAAAGGATCCAATGACATGTAAAAGCGCGGAACCAAACTAATAACAATGGCATGTTCCACAGTGTGTGCGCATTCAAAATCCAGAGGTCACCAGACTAAATAAACAACAAAAGAACACAAATTTCATCATTGGTTCGGTTAAAGTTGAACAAGTTGGGTTTTTTTTTATAACAAAATTAGAGAGACAATTCTCGAAGATGGTCTCGAACAAATCTCAACGAGAATCGCGAATTTAGAACAGAACAATAAGGGAAATCTGATCAAACAGAGTGACGAAATAGATTAATGCGAACGTACCGGAAAATTTCAAAGTGAACGGCATTCACAATCCGCCGATCACGGGAGAAATTTTCCAAGATACAGAAGGCGAGAGGAGCTAATTAGGAGTTGGTTTTTGCAGTGGAGGAGGCTCGTGAGCCATTTATTGCAAACACACATCTAATCTCTGCATGACTCTTCAATAATTTTATCTTACACGGATTTTCTGTCCATCGTATGAAGACCGAAACGTGGTGTTATATAAGTGGATCATCTCATTGACTAACTAAAATATATTTTACGTCGTCTTTATTTTGGTAAGGTTTAAGAATATGAGACCCTACTTATAAATATTTAATTACCTTTTAGTCCATGAACTTTGTTTTATATCATCATTGAAACATCTGCTTTAAATCTCAAACGAGATCAAAAACTAAATAATTTTGGATTTTTACCCTCAAGTTTAGATATATCTGCTAAAACAACCTGATGTATAATTTTTTTTTGTTTTCTTAAACAAACAAACAAAAACATGATTGTCATGATATATATATCAACGCATAAGCAAATCAGAATCATTGAGATGATAGCGAAGATATATATATATATATATATCACTTGATATAGCCATTTAGAGCACCCGTAACGGAATGTTTTACAAGATATCTCAATATTAAAATAATCAAATAAAATAAAAAAATATTTGAGACCCGATCGGATGGCCATGAGAACTTCATCTCTGTCACTTGTCCATTTTTCATTAGTTTGTTTTTAAAAAAAAAAATTAAATTTAATTATATAATTATATTATATCAAAATATTAATATTTTATTCTTTAGATACCCAATGAAAGTTCTGAAAGTTATGCCATCCTCATCGCACGAAATTTTGAGTGTCTTAAGGTTAAAAAATAAAAAGAAAAGACGGAACAGTAGAGATCCGTGTCTCTGCGGAGACACGGAAGACACCATAGAAGCTGATACGTGGCACGTTCTAATTGGAAGGAAATTAAGTTTTTTTTTGTTTTTGCTTCATTTGCATAAAACAACTTTTTCTCTCTCTCGCTCTCAAAACCGACAAGCTCTCTATCTCTCGTGAAGATCTCTCCGCATCTCTGATCTCAATCGATTGAATTCAAGGTTAGTTCTTGTTTTTTTCATCAATTGAATTTTCATCTTTGAATTTTGGAGTTTTGAAAGGTGAAATTAGGTGAAACTGTTTGGGAACTCTTGATAAAATCTGATTTGAAGATTGTCGATTTTGCATGTGTGTAAATATATTGAATTTTTTTTGAAATCGATTCAATTGTCTACTTTTTTGATCAATTTTGAACTCCAATTTCAAGATTTAGAAGTTAACATCTGAGTTAATCTCTGAAATTTATTGAATTTTGAACTCCATCTTGTGTCTTCGATTCTTCTTCTTGCTAGTTTTCCGATTCTTGTTCTTGTTAGTATTCCAGCTCTTGTTCTTCTTAATTCTTCGATTCTCGTTCTTCTTTAGTATCTTGTTCGGTTAGATTTGTTTCTTGTTCGGTTAGAACTTCGATTGAAGTTAATTGATGCTAGCTTTGCTTCTTGTTCTGTTGAACTCTCTATATATGTCTTATATCAGTTGCTTATCTTTCACATGGATTGATGAATGAGACTTAACTAAGGTCTTATAAGAGGGGCACCTTCACTCAAGCAAGCTTTTTAATGTGATCTACTATTAACTTGTGGGAATTTTGGACTGGGTAGAGGCTAGGTTCTTATCAGCTTATTTGATTGGAGCTACTCTTAAGATTTACCAAATGGATTTTGAGTATTAGAGTTTTCTGTTTACAGGTTAATTTAAAGCCAAAGGTTCCTACAAAAACTGTATGTGATGAGCATCTTGAGCTACGAAAAGAAATTTTAACACTACTAAATCTTCAGAAGCAGGTACACCATACGAGACAAGTTCCATATAAAAGCTATTCTCACATAGATTCACAAATATACAGCTACTTGTTTTCCTAACTTTGGCCTGGTCGAAATTTCAGCTGCAATATAAGGAATCAGAAGGTTCATGACAACGTGAAGGGTCATATGCTGCAATGCCAGACACCCCAAAGGTGAGCATCAAACTTGGATTTGGTAATTCTTACTGCAGTTTCATTGGCCTATTGATCTCTCTAATCCTTTATGTATGATCAGGATTGTGTGTTTGCATCGGACCCATTCAGTTTTGGAGGTACATTTCCTTATCTTCTTCTTGGTTTCAGCATTCATTGTATCTACTACTTAAACCATCTCTTATGTAAAGGTTTTTTCTTATTATGTCTTCTGTAAAATTTAGGAGAAAACAGTTGGCTTTAACAAAGGTCCATGGAATGATCCTCAAGCTTACTGAGAGAAGCAAATTGCAACCATGTTCCATGTTCCATGTTCAAGTGCTTGAGCAAGAGTTGACTGAGACAGAATAAGGTACTACCAAAAATGTTCCAGAAAATAACAAAATCTGATTCTTACCTTAAAAATCGATGATTGATTTCTTGGTTTTTGTTGTTCGGTTTAGGCTTTGGAATAAGCTATTGTGAGTCAGAAGGAGACTTCAAAGCTTTTGATGGATCAGTCGAGACCCCAGGTTTGTTTCTTCAATTTAGCTATTATGTCCTTTATCTTTTTTTTATTCTACCTAATTAGTTAGCTTTGATTTTTAGGATTTAGTGATTGGTCTTTTATCGGAATCTTTGATTGATAGCTTGCTCATAACTGGGAAATGTGACATAACCAAACTGGAAATTGTGACATAACCAAACTGGAACAAAACTGGCTATTTAAACATAACCAAACTTATACTTTATATTAACTGACACATAAAGTATACAAAGTATAAAGTATATGTCTTATTTTCAAAGAGGTACTCAAGTCTTTGACTGAGACTTGTTATGTATAGTCAAGTATATACTCAAGTCTTTGACTGAGTATTGTTATGTATAGTCAAGTATATACTCAAGTATCTCTTTGACAGAAAAATAATAACCCTACAAATATTTTGCTATTTATGATGCACAAGATATCATCCATAAAAACCTAATGAAACCAATTATTCTTTTCTCCATCGTTCCTTAGTTTAGGTTATGGGTTCTAGCAATCCAAATAGTTTTAGTCTAAACTTTACTGACCTCTTGAGTAGCCAACAAGAGCCAAACAATCTGGAAACTCTTTCTTCTTTTTCCCCTCCTATCCAAGTTAGCTCATCACAAGTCCCTCTGTTTAGTACCCAATATAGTGATGCCCAAAACCTAGAGGAGAACTCAAGAGATCCTAGACGTAGATGGACAGCCCCTGAAGATGTTGTCCTCATTAGTGCTTGGTTAAACACCAGCAAAGATCCAATCGTGGGGAATGAACAAAAGGCTTCTGCCTTTTGGGAGCGAATAGCAGCCTATTATGCGGCTAGTGTAGCAGTTGCGGATAAACCAAATAGAGGGGCCAACCAATGTAAGCAGAGATGGAAAAAAATCAATGAGAGTGTCAACAAGTTCGTAGGTTGCTACAGCCAAGCTTCGAGTCGGAGAACTAGTGGCCAATCAGAGGATGATGTTCTCCAAATGGCTTACGAGTTATACTTCAACGATCATCAAGTCAAGTTCGCACTTGAGCATGCGTGGTTGGAGCTTCGCCATGATCAGAAATGGTGTACCTCAAAAGCTAAAGACAGTTCGAAAAGAACAAAGCTAGATAAGAGTGGCGCATACTCCTCAAGTTCAAATACAGCATCTCATGGTGAGGAAGAAGCCTCTCCTAGACCTCCTGGTCTTAAGGCATCCAAAGGCAAAGCCAAAAAGAGTGGCAGAACAGAAGAAAGTGAAGCTAGTTCCATGTTAAAGTTTGAGAGGTTGTGGGAGATCAAGGAGAAAGACACAGCTGCGAGAGAAAGATTATCCAAGCAGCGCCTTCTAGACAGTCTCATAGGCAAAACAGATCTTTCCGAGCCTGAAGTCAACCTGAAAAACAAGCTCATTGCTGAGATGTTAGGATAATGATAAGGTACTCTTTTATGTGCTTACATACTTGGTAGAAACTGTAACTTGTTAGAAACTTGTAACTTGTTAGAAACTTGTAACTTGTTAGAACTTAGAGGTGATTAAGCAACGAATGAGATTTGTTATGTGTTCTGAAACTGGTTCTTGTGTGTTACTCGATTTATAAGATTAAAACTAGATTAGTTTGCCAGCTGTTTTGCTGTTATAGTTGTTCTGTGTTACTCTGTTTCTATACACAAGACGTATGAGTGATTGCCAATGTCACAGTTCTTGTCTGGAAAGACACAGTTCTTATCTTCTTTTATATGGTATTGATTGCTCATTTGTTGTCCACTTTGGTTTGTTTTGCTTGCAGGTAACAACCCGTGAAATGTGCAAATTGATCAAGTGGTGCAATGTCGGCAGAAGACAACAAAGAGAATGTCAAGTCATAGATTTCTTATGTAATTTGTTTCTTGTATTATTAGACTTCTATATATTGTAACTCGACGATTTCTTATGAATCAACTTTCATTTCGCTATATCCCACTTCATTTCCAATTCCCTTTTCTTCTAATTATCCTTTTTTTTTTTTTTACTTACAAACTCATCAGTTTCCTATTTTGACAAACCAAAAAACAATTTCACAATCTCATCATTTTATCTTTTCAACATGTCATCTTCAAATTTAGATGAAGAATTTGATCAAACTTTTGATGAACAATTTGATAGTCTATTTCAACAAGGCATAGATAATTATGCCCATCATCAAGAAGCAACAAGTTCAAGGCGCAAACGATCTTATGTTGAAAGAGGACGTGAGGAAGGGCACACTCGTTTATGGAATGATTATTTCAGTGATAATCCAACTTACTCTCAAACTATGTTCCGACGTCGTTTCAGAATGAACAAGCCATTGTTCTTACGCATTGTTGATACACTTGCCAATGAAGTACCATACTTTCAACAAAGACGAGATGCTACGGGAAGATTGGGTCTGTCTGCACTACAAAAGTGTACATCGGCCATTCGTATGATGGCATATGGTTGTGCAGCTGATGTAGTGGATGAATACGTCCGCCTCGGTGAAAGCACCGCATTGCTATGCTTGGAAAAATTTGTGGACGGAATTATATATTTGTTTCAGGATACCTACCTAAGAAGGCCTACAGCAGAGGATCTCCAACGATTGCTCAATCAAGGAGAAGAACGCGGATTTCCCGGGATGATAGGAAGCATTGATTGTATGCATTGGGAGTGGAAGAATTGCCCCACAGCTTGGAAAGGGCAGTATTCACGTGGATCTGGGAAACCAACAATCGTTTTAGAGGCTGTGGCTTCACAAGACCTCTGGATTTGGCACGCATTTTTCGGACCTCCAGGTACCTTAAACGATATCAATGTTCTTGACCGCTCACCAGTTTTTGATGATATATTAGAAGGTCGAGCTCCGAGAGTGGATTATGTTGTTAATGGACGACATTACAACATGGGTTACTATCTCACTGATGGTATATATCCGAAATGGGCAACTTTCATCCAATCAATTTCAATTCCACAAAGTCCGAAAGCATCATTTTTTGCTCAATGTCAAGAAGCTGTCCGAAAAGATGTCGAGCGTGCTTTTGGGATCTTGCAAGCTCGATTTGCGATTGTCAAAAATCCCGCTCTTACTTGGGATAAGACAAAAATAGGAAAGATAATGAGAGCATCTATCATATTGCACAATATGATAGTAGAAGACGAACGAGATGGGTACAATATGTACAATGTATCAGAATTCTATCAAGGACAAGGAAGCGGGACTTCATATGTGGATTTAACATATTCTACAAATATGCCTACCAATCTTGGCAATATGATGGGCGTTCGAAATCGACTTCGTGATACAACACAACATCAACAATTGAAAGCTGATTTGGTTGAACATATCTGGCAAAAATTTGGCACGACTCAAGATTAGATCCGAGAGAATTACGTTCTTTATAATGTTTTTATATGTATCTATAATTCTACGTATTTGTTGACCGTTTATTATATCCAATTTTAAGTTTGAATTTGTTTTTTACGTTTTGTAATACATGTTTAGAAGAATTTATAATGTTATATATATATATATTTATATTTTCAAAATATTCTATAATTATTCTATAATTAATTTTAGTTTTATATTTAATATTTTCCATAAGTTTAATCCAACATTTGAAATTTTGTAAATTTACACAAAAATAAATACTCATTATCAATTAATCATTCTTTTTAATTCTTAAGACATCTTCAAAGTATCACTAATGGAGGATGGTTTAAGTAATGATAGTTAGTGGATGTCTTAAATTAAAAAATTATAAAATTTAATATTAATTATTACTTAAGACACTCATTTCAAGTTGTCTAACGAGGATGCCCTTAGAGATGCNGTTTATTAATTATTGGTGTAAAATGAAGTCTCATTAAATTGCAGTGGATTATTGGTATTCCTCTTTCTCGTGGTCTTCATAATTTATGGTCAATATCAATTTGTGGATGTGAAAAAAAAGTTATTTTTTTCACTATCTTTTAGTTTAACCACATTAGAAATTTGGATAGAGAATAAATGTATAATGCAGGCACATTCATTTTCTCATAATGATCGTTTCTTAATTATTGGTGTAAAATAAAGTCTCATTAAATATGGAGAAGTGTACTCTTCCATTTCTCATCACACTAAACAACCGATTCCCGACGGGAAAAAATCTGTAACGCCTGCGTTCCGGAAAAATTGATTATTGGGGAAAATAATTAATTCGGGTTGTTCCGGGGTAGTATCGATCGATACTAGCCTTGTATCGATCGATACCTGTCGGGGGTAGTATCGATCGATACTATCCTGTATCGATCGATACCAGTCGGGTGTTTCCTTATTGTCTTCTTCCTCTTCTCTTCTTACGGGGAATAAAACCATTCTTTTGGGAAAAATCAGAATTGGTCGTGAGAGAGAGAGAGAGAGGAAGGGAAAGAAAGAGTTTGGTGAAGCTTGGATCTTGCGAGATCAAGAGAGCTTGAGCTTGGAGAGAAGTTTGAAGAAGAGGTTGGAAGAGCGTGGTTTTGGCGTGAGCTAAGGGGGAAGAGAGGGAGGTCTTCTAGAGCTAGATCCATCCTATCTAAGGTGAGTTGTGACCAAATGTTAGCAATTAAGCTTGTGTGGTGCTTTGTTAAGCTTGATTGATGAATTTTGTGGGTTGTCTCGGCGACTTCTGGGTTTAGATTTCGTGAAGGTTGTGAGTCGCAGGGGAGTATCGATCGATACCATGGGTGTATCGATCGATACCAGTCCCTTGTCGGTAGACTCGAGTTGTTTTAATATCGATCGATACTAGTCGTGTTGTTTCAGTATCGGTCGATACCAGTCCCTTGTCGATAGACGTGTGTTGTTTAATTAAAAAAAAAAAAAAAGTACGGTCGTTACCAGAGAGGGTACCGGCTCAGGCTCCTGTGGTTCCGGTAGTTGTGGAGGCTCAGCCTCAGGTGGCAGCTGCGGTTGCTGAGGAGCTCCCATCCTACCTTAGGATGATGGAGCAGATGCATAGGATTGGCACGAGGTTCTTCTCTGGAGGTGTTAATCCTGAGGACGCTGATGCGTGGCTGAGGAGGGTAGAGAGGAATTTCCTCTCAAGTATGTGTCCCACGGGATACCAAGTGGACATTGCGGTCCATTATTGATATGATCCTAGACGGCAACATCAAGGCACCGGAACTAGGAAGAGAGCTAGAGCCCGAGGTTGAGGACGAGCCGGACGAAGCCTTGACCGTACCCGAAGGAGCAATGACACGAGCTAAGGCCAAGCGGTTCAAGGAAGCAATCGGAGGACTCCTTCACCAAGCTCACAACGGGCCAGATTACTTGGGCTTTAAGGAAGAGGTGTTTCACACCACATTGGTGTTGNATAGTTAGCACGAGTTGAATCCTAATTATTTACATTCAACGGTACCCACAACATTATGTATTATTCAATATCACTTTTGGACCTAAGAACTTGAGAAACTATCAATGCCAAAGTTTATAGTAATAAACAAAAAACATAGTGTAAGAAAAATGAAATTTTGATCGATCAATACAAGATTACTGTTACACAGCAATATATCTAAACTTGTTTACAACAAGAATGGTGAAACATTTTACATTTATACACAAAATTAATTAAAAACATTGACATGGACGATGAAATACATGTTAATCTATCAACAAAATCGGTCCGGAATTATAAGATGTTTAAAGCACACTAACAAAATGATGTCCTTTTATCATAACTAATCATTATACATATTAAAAAAACTTATATAAAATTGATGTCCGCCTAAAACTGTTGTTTTAGAAGTTTTAGCCCAAAGCCAACCATGGGCCAGCTATGTATATCAAGAGGTAACTTTATCTTTCTAGACAAACAACATAGAACTACTCATATTTTAAATGGGAAAAATGCATAAAAAACCATGAACTAACGACTTTCAGCAAAAAAAAAGTTTTAACTACGTATTGGACAAAATAAATCTCCACTTTTCGTTGATTTCATATTTTAATCTTATATTTTTGTTGACCATGTCAATTTAGACTCGTTGTGAACAAAGTTAACAGATCACTTAGACGGTGTTAAATCTCAATTAGACGTCGTTAACCAAAACGACACCGTTTTGCATTTTTCCAAAAAAGCAAATCTGAATCAGAGATTTTTTGTTTTTTTTAATCGATCGAGTTATTTTTTTGTTCTTTGTTTTTTTGGAAAAATGAAGAACCAAACTTCAACACAGAGAAGAACTACAATGGATTCAGAAGTTTGTACAACGTTCTATCGCCATTAAAACACAATCAGCAACGGTACCATTTTTTGCAGCCAAGAATTCAACTTATTGTGAGGACGATGATGAACACAAAGAAACTATCTCATCAAGATTTCTGGAATATACCAATCCATTCATCGAATCTGAAGATTCAACAACATAATGAATCGAATACGATTCCAATCAATATCTCTTGAAAGTAAATTCGAATTGAAATTGTGCCAAAATGCAAATCTTGATTCCAAATAGATTCATAGCACTAATTACAACTGAGAAAACAAACTGATAAAATCGAACACAAACCCTAATCCATTTCTAAAACTCGACACATCCTTCGAAATTAGAGAGAAAACTGTTCATAATGAAGTTGTTCATAATCCCCATGTAGTTCTTCTCTGTGTTGAAGTTTGGTTCTTCATTTTTCCAAAAAACTAAGAAGAAAAAAATAACTCAATCGATTCAAAAAAAAAAATTCTCCGATTCAAATTTGCGTTTTTTGGAAAAATGCAAAACGGTGTCGTTTTGGTTAACGATATTTAACTGGGATTTAACATCGTCTAAGTGATCTGTTAACTTTGTTCACGGCAAGTCTAAATTGGCATGGTCAACAAAAATATGAGATTAAAATATGAAGTCAACGAAAGTTGGAGATTTGTTTTGTCCAACACGTAGTTGAAACTTTTTTTGGCTGAAAGTCGTTAGTTCAGGGTTTTGTAGGCATTTTTCCCTATTTTAAATGTAAAACCATATTGTCAAGCATACAATGCTAGATCATACTCTTAATCTTGTGATTCCAGTTTTGTAAACTCGGTTCATTCGATTTGGTTAACCAAATTATTATTATTTTATTTTTTTAACATCTGATTCATTCATTAATTTCAAATCGTATACAAAAGTTTATACATCAATAATGAGCAAATCCAAATACACAACATAACCAAATATTAAGAAGAACGATGAAGAAGTGAATTTCCACGATGCTTTGGATACCGAAACTTTACTCGCCAACGGGTTATTAAACCCGTTTATTTCCTACTCCAGAATCAATCCCAAAACAATGAGATCGTCGTTCTTGGCTATTATCTCTTGGGTGAAACATCATAGTCGTCTAATATTATTGATGATACTGAGTATTTTCTCTTGCATTGATTCGTCGATTCTCCATGAATATGCTATACTCGGATCCCATATTCACTTATCGAGGCACCATATGCCTCTTCGGGATTTAGACTCAATCCTTTCCATTGATCGGAATTGTAAATAATGGGCATCATGAAAGATCAAAAACCCTTTTACGGAGATAACGGGTTCGTCTTGGATCAAATCAGAAAACCAACCCACTCCAGCGACGAACCATGAATGAAACGCCTCCATATCCGGATAAAGTTGTCAGAAACGTAATTGTTTTCCTTTTAAAAGAAGAGACCCAAATCGAGACTATAAAAACAACATGTTTGGACATATGCACACTATTACCTTTTGAATTCAAATCTGCCACCGATACTCTTTTAACCAGAGACTGCATCGACATGATCACAAATTGATAACCGATGATTTTCGGTGAAAACTAGATCATGACCTCCGCCACAATCAAAAGAAAGAGAATAGATCGGGGAGAAATTCTTCTCAATAACAGTATACTCATCCAAAATTATTGTAGAAAGAAGGAAAGATGAAACTAGACTTAAAATCTTACAGAGCCATCGGCAAAAGCCGACGGCCCGAACAGACGAAAGAAGTTAAGAGGTGTTTGTTAAATCGCTTTGTTGATCACCCTATCAGAGCAAGATACGGTTTGAAATTTTCTCGTGTTTGAGATTTTCTCGTGTTTGTCTTACCAAATTATTTTTATTAATATAGTTTTACATGTTGAAAAATAAATATTCTAAAACCACACAAAAAAATAAAAAAAATACTCTCAGTAAAGGAAATTATAANGTTTGAGATTTTCTCGTGTTTGTCTTACCAAATTATTTTTATTAATATAGTTTTACATGTTGAAAAATAAATATTCTAAAACCACACAAAAAAATAAAAAAAATACTCTCAGTAAAGGAAATTATAAATTTATTATGAAATTATTATGGTTGTCACTCCGTAACAAAGCGAAAGAGAATTACGGGTGGGTATATTTGTAATTAAACTGGGCTAGCAACTTTAGTTTGATTTTAAAAATAAAATAATATTACACAAAATAAAGAAGCCCTATCAATTGTGTAGTATATAAGGCAAAACCCTAAGGATTCTCTTTTGACTCAGCCGTCCGTTTGCCGAAACCAGTTTGGAGTTGCACAGCTTTAGCAGGACGACGATGGTAGATCTCCCTTCGTTCTTTTCGTTTCTGTTTTCGTTTGATTTGGATCTTTTAGTTGTTTGTTTACATTATAGAATCAACGAAATAGTTTTTTTTTTTCCGTTCATCAGTGTTTCCCTTCTCCTGGATGCATTTGCTTTAGCGATGAACTCATATCTGACCCTCTTAGGATTTAGGGTTTGTTAGATTTGCTGGTAGAGAGCTATTGAATGAAACCAGAAATTTGCTCAGAGAACAATGGCTTTCTCAATGATGCTCATTGAGTACTCTTCATTTATCTGATTACGCCATGATTTTGGTTTAGGCCCCGAAGAAAGGAGTGAAGGTAGCTGCCAAGAAGAAGACGGTACGATCTTAATTTGTTTTTTTCCAAGATTCTAACTTCTTTAGAGGTTTTCGAACATTCAAATGTTTTTCTTAAGTTTGTGTTATGATTTTTAATTTCAGGAGAAAGTTACGAACCCTCTGTTCGAGAGGAGGCCTAAGCAATTCGGTATTGGTGGAGCTTTGCCTCCCAAGAAGGATCTTACTCGGTACATCAAATGGCCAAAGGCAATCCGTCTTCAAAGGCAGAAGAGGATCCTTAAGCAGAGGTTGAAGGTTCCACCAGCTCTTAACCAATTCACCAAGACTCTTGACAAGAATCTCGGTGAGTCTATCGCATCCTTCAGAGATGGTTTTGGAGTTGCTTCTGCTGTATGTAATGCAATTATTGAAATGTTTGCCATTCTGGTATTTTATTGTGTTGTTTTTATATGATTATGAGAATGCTTAGTATGTGGCTTTTTTTTGTCCGCCCTTAAAGTCATTGCCTCACCATATCCTATATTGATAATTGCAGCAACCAGCCTCTTCAAGATCCTTCTGAAGTATAGGCCAGAGGACAAAGCTGCCAAGAAAGAGCGTCTTGTGAAGAAGGCTCAAGCTGAAGCTGAGGGAAAGCCTTCTGAATCTAAGAAGCCTATTGTTGTGAAGTATGGCCTTAACCATGTGACCTACCTCATCGAGCAGAACAAGGCACAACTTGTTGTCATTGCTCATGACGTCGACCCAATCGAGTTGGTCGTCTGGTTGCCTGCTCTGTGCAGGAAGATGGAAGTCCCTTACTGCATTGTCAAAGGAAAATCTCGTCTTGGAGCGGTATGTGTTAGATCCATCTAGGGATCTAAGTTTCACTTACATCTTTCTAATTAAAACGGTGGGTTTATGTTTATCTCTTGCCCTTACCTTTCAGGTTGTTCACCAAAAGACTGCCGCTTGTTTGTGTTTGACCACTGTTAAGAACGAGGACAAGCTAGAGTTCAGCAAAATCCTTGAGGCCATCAAGGTAAAAAGCTTCTTTTGACAATGGNAGCTCCATTTCTTCTAAAATTTATTGTCTATTTTCAATTTTTGTATTCCTTGACTAAAACGCGGCGTTTCTTGGACGCTACTTACTTGCTTAGCCTCCCCTAACTTCTCCTTGAACGTCTTGTGCCTCTCGTCGTCACAATTTTTCTCCTTCTTCAAATCTGGTCATTTCCATGCACATTACCCTACAACCCATTATACTCCCTCCTTCACTATTCACAAATATCTAATTAAGAATGAAGCGGCTTACTTGGGGAGAGGCTACGTGAATCTGTGACATTCCTTCCCCTTAAAGATCTTCAGCTTTTCATGAAATTAGGTTGATGAGTATGATGAGTCATGGAACTACTATGCACTGGCTTGGCCTCAACCTCTCTTCCGGTCAATATTGCTAGACCCGATGTTACGGTTACACACCAGCCACTCGGTCTAGAAGTGTCGTATGGTTGAAATCGGAGAAAACAATCTAACCGGAGAGACCCAAAATGTCTACGCAGCTGAACCGGTTTGCACGTTTTTCTTAAACCGTGGTGATGACTCAGGCTCTCTCATCAGGGCCGGCTTAACTACAAGGGCCAGCAGTGCACCCGCCCGAGGGCCCATGGACATAAAGGGCCCTAAAAAAAATTATTTTAGAAGTAACGTTAATTTTTTTTAAGAATTTGTTTATTAGGTCGATTGTTTCTATGCTACACAAAACTTTTCATATTCCCACAATTCTCTTTTATCTGATAAACATAAACAATCCTGATCACGAATTCCCAATCTAGTAAGATAGTTGCTTCAGTTGAAGGCTTCTTGCATTTGTGCATCTCCTGGCTTAAACGAAAGTTCAGTTTCTGTAAATTCTCAAAACTCAATTTTAGACTTTTAATTCATGTAAACTACTATGTTTCTTTGTTTTTACACTTATTCGTAAGAAAAAATCATGTACATAGTCTTTGTGTTTGATCGGAATTATTTGGTATAACCGGAGGTCTGCAGCGTCCGCTTCCTTTTAATGTGAGTTATTTCTATGTTTTTACCTCATGAATTTTTAGGAGGCTTGATCAAATCAAAAATTGTGTTGATATGTTATTCTTTGTGTCTGTGTTGAAGAAGGAAGAGCACAATGCAGAACTTGATTATTTATGGCTGTATTTTGTTTGTTTTTGATAAACAATACTGCTTTTTTTTGTATTGGAATAAGTTGTATTTTTTTATGGTTAATGATATGTTAGGGGTTTATTTTTAAATTTTGCCCCAGGGCCTACGAAATGTTTAAGCCGGCGCTGTCTCTCATGTCCCTATTCATGTTGCACCAAAGCCATGTCTTTTTCGAAACTTAGTACGTACCTCATTATTTACAAATAAGCAAAATTAGTAGTTGATCTACGGTTATGTTAAATCGGTTAATAACTTTGTACGTAGTTAAACCATTTTATGATAAAGTGCTCATGGTAGGTAATTGACCTAATCAAGCCAGACGTATATGATAAATAACTATTGAAAAAAAAACTAGCAAGAATTCTCCACAAAAGTAAAAAATTACTGCAAGAGAAAATATTCCCGATGCAATTGTGAGGCTTATTTGAGAGAAAATATTCACTCATGATTGACATAAGGGGTAATCCAAGAAAACCTCAAGAGACAATCAACAAAGCAAGGCAAGGTTGATAAATCTCATAATAAAGCATGTCAAATACGGTAATAAACCATTGAGCTCACCCGTTTATGAGAACTTTCAATCTATATTTCATTTGGCTTGGAGTAACTTAACTTCCCAGCTCTCATGGCAGAGATAGCATCATTATCCTGAAAGAAGCCAAAACACAGGTCAATCTATATTTCATTTCTCCTTGCAGCTCGTGGAAGCAATTGTTAAATCACAAATTGAGGAAGAAGAAACCTGACGGAGGCCACTGCCGAGCTTGATTGTCTGGTTAGTCATGTTTGTCAAATCAAGAACAATATCACCTGGAACCTGTAAAAGGGCAAAAAAACTCATGTTTCAAATATTTTTCTTAAGTTTGTGTTATGATTTTTGATTTTCAGGAGAAAGTTACGAACCCTCTGTTCGAGAGGAGGCCTAAGCAATTCGGTATTGGTGGAGCTTTGCCTCCCAAGAAGGATCTTACTCGGTACATCAAATGGCCAAAGGCAATCCGTCTTCAAAGGCAGAAGAGGATCCTTAAGCAGAGGTTGAAGGTTCCACCAGCTCTTAACCAATTCACCAAGACTCTTGACAAGAATCTCGGTGAGTCTATCGCATCCTTCAGAGATGGTTTTGGAGTTGCTTCTGCTGTATGTAATGCAATTATTGAAATGTTTGCCATTCTGGTATTTTATTGTGTTGTTTTTATATGATTATGAGAATGCTTAGTATGTGGCTTTTTTTTGTCCGCCCTTAAAGTCATTGCCTCACCATATCCTATATTGATAATTGCAGCAACCAGCCTCTTCAAGATCCTTCTGAAGTATAGGCCAGAGGACAAAGCTGCCAAGAAAGAGCGTCTTGTGAAGAAGGCTCAAGCTGAAGCTGAGGGAAAGCCTTCTGAATCTAAGAAGCCTATTGTTGTGAAGTATGGCCTTAACCATGTGACCTACCTCATCGAGCAGAACAAGGCACAACTTGTTGTCATTGCTCATGACGTCGACCCAATCGAGTTGGTCGTCTGGTTGCCTGCTCTGTGCAGGAAGATGGAAGTCCCTTACTGCATTGTCAAAGGAAAATCTCGTCTTGGAGCGGTATGTGTTAGATCCATCTAGGGATCTAAGTTTCACTTACATCTTTCTAATTAAAACGGTGGGTTTATGTTTATCTCTTGCCCTTACCTTTCAGGTTGTTCACCAAAAGACTGCCGCTTGTTTGTGTTTGACCACTGTTAAGAACGAGGACAAGCTAGAGTTCAGCAAAATCCTTGAGGCCATCAAGGTAAAAAGCTTCTTTTGACAATGGGTTAGTTAACCTTTACTTGAGAGATTCTTTTGATCTTTAACTTGGTTTTGTTTTTTTTGGTGTATAGGCCAATTTCAACGACAAGTACGACGAGTACAGGAAGAAATGGGGAGGAGGCATAATGGGATCCAAATCTCAAGCTAAGACAAAGGCCAAGGAAAGGGTTATTGCAAAGGAGGCTGCCCAGAGGATGACCTAAGAAGGATCTTTTGTGTGTTTCGGTCAAAGTCATTTGCTCGGATTCGTATAACTTAATAGAGAAGTTTTTGTTTAGCTGTTTCTTGAAGTACCTTTTTGGTTTATGGATGTTTGCACTTTCTTCAGACGGTTTCTATGTTGTTGAAGCTTTTATCCTATTGGTCTCTCAACTACTACTTCAACTTGACAATGGGACTATTGTTTCATCGAAGCAAAATTTTGTTTTTTTTTGTCGCATCTGATTGTATAATAAAACGAATCAGCACAATCATCGAATATAGTCAACATTGCGTATTATGGGTGATATTCTCTGAATCTCTTCCACGTCGTTGATAAAAATGAATGAAAAAACGTTGTTTGGGTAATTTTTGGCAAAAGACAATAATAAGTGGGCTTGACAATAAAAAGAAAATCATAAGAGGGCAAGAAGGTGATAAATAATGGTCTTGGGCTTTGTAAATTGAATTTCTTAAAATTTACCGAGGTTCCTGCAAGTTTCGAGCCATTTCGGAAACTGACCATTATTTTTATTTATCGTCCTGCTAGATTCATCTGAAAAGATCTGTGTTGTAAGGAGTAGGGACATGGAAGTCAGTGATCCAAGCTGGAAAGAAGCAGAAGTTGAGCTCTACACCATCCCTGCACAATCCAGTATGTCTTCTTCCTTTCTCTCCAATGCCTTCAACTGTAGGGTTTAATCTTTGACGAACATCGTTTAGATCTTTTGCTATTCTAGGGTTTATACGAAATTGTTTTCTTCTAGGGTTTGGGAATTTCCCCCTTTTCGTTCCCCGTCGAAATTGATTGTTGTTTATTCTAGGTTGGTTCTTATGGGATGATATACACGAAATTGAAAGACGCGAGTTTGAGGAGTTCTTCAGTGAGAGCTCAATCACTCGAACCCCCAAAGTATACAAAGAATATAGAGATTTCATCATCAATAAGTACAGAGAGGACACTACTAGGAGGCTAACCTTCACCAGTATCCGCAAGTATCTCGTGGGCGATGTCAATTTGCTTCAGAAAGTGTTTCTCTTCCTCGAAAATCGGGGATTGATCAATTTCGGTTCTTCCCTCAAGACGAGTGATGATCATGTGTTGTTGCTGGAGAGTCAAGGGAAGCATATTGCTAAGATAGAACAAGGGACTCCCCCTGGGATTCGAGTTACTGCAACTCCCAATTCGATGAGGCCTATTACCTCACCGCCCCTTGTTGAGGAAAGAGCTGAGTCTGGTGTCCAATTACCACCTCTTACCTCTTATTCTGATGTTTTCAGTGATTTGAAGAAGCCTAGTGATGGATTGGTTTGTGGGCATTGTGGAGAACGTTGTGATTCTGCTTTTTACGAACATAACAAGGTAATTTCGTTTTTTTTTTTTTTAATGGATTAGCATGTTTCATCTTCTCTTGTCTGTTTTCTTAACAAATGATGCTGGCAGAGTATTGTCAACTTATGCGATAAGTGTTTCAAGAATGGAGACTATGGGGAGAACAATTCCGCAGATGATTTCAAGTTGATTGGGAATTCTGCTGCAGCTGTGTGGACCGAGGAAGAGATCCTCCTCTTGCTAGAATCTGTGCTGAAACATGGAGATGATTGGGAACTCACTGCACAAAGTGTTTCTACAAAGAGTAGACTAGATTGCATTTCGAAGCTCATTGAGCTCCCATTTGGAGAGTTTCTGATGGGCTCTGCTTCTGGAAGACTCAATTCCTCTATCCCCACCGAGGTTGAAAATAGTGGACACTATTCGTCTCCATCCCATCCTGTGGAACAGATGAAAACTGACGGTCAAGAGACGAGGGAAGAACACGTGGATGAAGATGAGCCTCTAGCAAAAAGGAAACGTGTTGCACTAATATCAGACGGTGATACTTCACTTATGAAACAGGTTAAACAATGTGCCTTGTGTTCATCATCATCTTCCATAATTCGGAATCAATCGAATTTCTCAAGAGATAACATATTTACATATTGCGTAACAGGTTGCAGCAATGGCATGCAAAGTTGGTCCCTCTGTCACAACCGCTGCTGCAAAAGCTGCAATCGCAGCACTTTGTGATGAAGCCTCATGTCCAAAAGAGATTTTCGAAACCGGTGACTACACAAATTCAGCAGTTGACGGGTTTGATTCTACAACCCCTCAATTTGCTCATCGCTTTGCTTCTCTTGTCGCTGTCAAGTCTAATCTAAAACTTTCGCTGTACTGATGTTTCACAGAGCTGATGGAGAGAAAGATACAGATATGGAGGAAGAGCAAGTAGACAAAGGTAAATTTTACTATGATCCCATTCGTATTCCCGGTTTTAGAATGAGAGCTTGAGATTTATTTATAATCCCTTATAATAATGCAGAGGAGCTACCTGTAGCTTTAAGGATAAGAGCGTCTGTGGCAACAGCTCTAGGAGCTGCGGCTGCTCAGGCGAAAATACTGGGGGATCAAGAAGAAAAAGAGATGGAACATCTAGCCGCGAGAATAATAGATGAACAGGTAAGGTTGGGTCTAGCATTAAGAAATGGAACATATATATTTGTCACCTCCCAGTGTGTTTGTGTCTTGACTTATCTTTTAATTTATATGATTAAGCTGAAGAAAGTGGAGAGCAAGTTGAAATTTCTGGAGCAATTGGAATTGATAATGGATGCGGAAGAGAAAGTGATGGAGGGTGTAAAGGAAACAATTCTCCAAGAGAGGATTAGCGTCTTGAAATGCGCGTTTGGTGGCGGTATTACCAAACGTTGGGATCATACGTACGTGAAATGATTTTTTTTAACTGTTGGGGTAGATTTGTTTGTCCGTAGGAGGAAGGAGGATGATGATGCTTCAGATTAAAGAATCCCTTTGTTATTATTAAATGGAGAAGCCTTGTTTGACTTTATGAGATGAGTAGGTTTTGTTTGTCGATAATGGATGCAACTTTGTCGATTTGTCTGACCCAATGGATGGATGGATGGGTCTCTCCCAATAAATTCATACGCTCAGTGTGACGTCAATAATTGTTTTTCTGATTTGTTTTTCCCATCGCATTAACAGGATATAACAAAAAATAAATAAAGAAAGAAATAATACTAGTGTAAGAGTCCTATAAAAATGGTTACACCGCCTTCAAAATAAAAAAACGTTCCTTGTCTCTCTGTGACTGTGAGTGAGAGAAGCAAAAGAAACTCGACATCTCGCTCCGGTCGTCATCAATCGAACAACATTCACATGAAGTCGGAATTCCAATACCACCAGGTTCTCTCTCTCTCTCTATCTCTCTCCTAAGTATTTTGAAAATGAGAGTGAAAGAGATGAGTCATATGTTTATTGAAACAGGATTACATAATAAATTCGAGAGGTGTTGAGTTGTTCGCTTGTAGATGGATTCCGTCATCGTCCTCTCCCAAAGCTCTGCTTTTCCTCTGCCATGGTAATTTTTTTTTTTTATTATTCTGGTGAGTTAGAAAGTGTCTAATAATATTACAAAACCAGGAAAATAACCGATAAAATGATTTTGATGATTTGTGCAGGTTACGGAATGGAGTGTAGCGACTCCATGAGAGGTTTTTTTTTTTAATTTTCTTCCCACCCTCCAATTTATATGATGATAGACATCAAAGCAATATTGAATGTTACAGAGAGCTGACTTACCCGTGGGATTGGGATTTTACATTTAACTACCAAGTTTTTTTTTAATTACTAGGAGGTTCTTTGCCCTTAGTACTTTTGTTTTTTTGAGCTAAAGACACTTGGTAACATAGATTTTGTTTTTTGTTCTGTGTTAACTTTCAAGCATTTTAAATTATTAGAAAAAAACAAGTAATTAAAGATTTGATACTGCGTAGAAATGTTGCGAATTCGGATCACTGACTATTCAAAAATATAAATTTAGAGTTTACATTTGATGCAACAAAATTTTCATCCAAATCATGAATCACACAATTTTTGAATTTTCTTACCTGTACATATCCTTTGTGGTAGATTATTCTTAGTAAAAAATTTAGATATTTTAGTTAAGCTTATCATGCTAGGACAATTTTACTGTGGACCTTAGAATCATTTAAAGGTTATGTGTAATAATAATAAGACTACTTAAATGCCTCTGAAAAGCAAGTCATGGAGGGTGTTAGGACCGGTGGGTCAACAAGTCTTATGTGGTTGGTTTTGGTTGGAGAACGACCGTAGACAATTTTAGGTTATTTAATTGCATTTAATTTTTGGTCTTCCCTCGGTCAGAGAGTAACCACCGATCTCTATCAAATTAAGAGATCAAATTAACTACCCGCATTTTTTTTACTTTAAAATTTTATTAGCTTTCTATTTTTAGCATTCTTTGTCTTACATGTTACATGAAACTAGACACCTTCGATCTATGGCTTGATGGCTTGGTTTAAATTGATTCTATCAGGTGTTTAAAATGAAACTAAACCAATATTGGTCCAATACATGTTTTGGTTTTAGAATGCGGAATCAGACTGGCTTCAGCCGGATACGCAGTTTTTGGTATGGACTATGAAGGTCATGGTCGGTCCATGGGAGCTCGTTGCTACATAAAGAAGTTTGGGAACATTGTAAATGATTGCTACGACTATTACACCTCTGTTTGTGGTATGACATTTACATTACAACAGCATTCTTTTTTTTTTAGTAGTCTCTTGTTCTCCATTATATTATCAATAAGAACAGATTTTCTCAATCCCCATGCATGTTGTTAATTTTTTTATGGGACGCCAGCTCAAGAGGAGTACATGGAGAAAGGCAGATTCTTGTATGGGGAATCCATGGGAGGTGCAGTCACTTTATTGCTTCACAAAAAATATCCTTCCTTTTGGAACGGCGCCATTCTTGTCGCTCCAATGTGTAAGGTAAAAACCCGCAATTTAGATTACAGAGTCTTGGGAGATAAGGATATGTTACTCTTGTGAATGCAGATATCTGAAAAGGTGAAGCCACATCCGGTGGTTATTAATCTGTTAACTAGAGTCGAAGAGATCATACCGAAATGGAAAATAGTTCCAACAAAGGACGTGATCGACGCTGCTTTCAAGGACCTTGTCAAGCGAGAAGAGGTCTTAATATATATATAGTCTATGTAATATAAATAATCTCTCACTATGTAAATTTGTTATAAATGGTTTGTTACACAAATGGTTTGGTGGTAAATGCAGGTACGGAACAACAAGCTGATTTATCAAGACAAGCCTAGGCTCAAAACCGCACTTGAAATGCTTAGGACAAGCATGAACCTCGAAGACAGTCTTGACGAGGTTGACGTTTGACTAAATTTGGTTAAGTTTACAGTTTTGTAAACCAATTGGCTCATATATACGTATTATTTTAGGTCTCATCTCACCATAACAAAATTACTTGACCAAGACACGTCAATGCAGTCTTTAATCATCTGATTTGGTTATTTTGCAGATCACAATGCCGTTTTTTGTATTACACGGAGAAGCCGATACAGTGACGGATCCAGAGATAAGCAAAGCTTTGTACGAGAAAGCTAGCTCAAGGGACAAGACTCTGAAGTTGTATCCTGGGATGTGGCACGCTCTGACGTCAGGTGAGCCTGACTATAACGTCGATCTTGTTTTTGCTGACATCATCACATGGCTTGACCTTCGAACCGCTGACTCAGCATTTCTCACTGTCACTCCTATACGAGCTACTACCACTGCTAGTGTCCGGAGGGTTATTGCTAACGGCGTTAGTAGCGGTCAAAGGAGACCTAAACGTTCCTACTTCAATCTGCTTTGTGGTTTGAACGGTGGCCGTTTGGTTCCTCGATCTGCCATGTAAATGTAATAGTTGAGAATTTGTTTCTCAGTCGATTTATCTGGAAAAGAGTGAGTTATGATTATTTGGTATTAAAGGTCGATCTCATGGTTAAAAAAATATATGGCCCAAGTGTGTTTGTTAACTATATTCCCTTTTAAGCTAAGTGTGATTGGTAACATATGTTTTTAGCAACAAAAAAAAAACATAGGTTAATATGAGTTAAATTGGTTATAGTTTTTTTTGGTTTTATTAAAATGCATGTTTTCACTGAAATGTAAATTAAAGCTACTGTTGGACCCCCAAAAGAAAAAAGAAAAAAAAACTACCGATGAAAAGTGAATTTTCACAAGAGTACACAAAAATTAGTAAAAGGAAAAAAGTTTTAAAATACACGCTCTACAAAATTTGGACGTTTAATACAAAAACTATTTTGACACCTAGAAAAATATACAGAGGCATTCATTTTAATACTCCAACTTTCAAAATTCGTAACTTTAACACTGATTCCGTCAGCCTGGTTAATCCGTTCGACGGATGTTAGAAAACGCCGTTTAGACTAATAAAAACGTGGGTTTTTCACCATTCTTATTTTCCCCCAAATTGATTTATACCCAAATATAATAAACCCTAAATCGAGTTTTTCCAAGTCGAGAAGAATTTCTGTAAATCTTGTGGACTATACTGACAGTTCTGGAGCGGAGGATGAAGATATGATGGTCATAATATTTTCCTCTTGAAAAATGGCTCTTCGAAATTTACAAGATTCGTTCGAAATCAACGACCCACCACCTACTGGTCAAAAAGATTGAATTGAACAAACGTGCCCAAAGGAAACCAAAGTCGAAGACTTTGAACAGATTTAAGCGTGTGAGAGAGAGAGAGAAAGACCCAGAAGATGCTGAAGAGCGAGCCATCTCTTTCGATTTACTGCGATTCTGGAGATGGGTTCAAAACCGAAGATCTGATATCTGAAATCGAGGAGAATTTGGAGAGAATGATTTCGATTGGTGAAACTTGAAGCTATTTTATAAGTACTGTGTTATGCCTTCTGAGAATAAGTTTCCGAACTTTTTCAGTCCAATATATCAAACTGTGAGGAGTAAAGTCAATAATGGAGTTCGTCAAAATTTCTCAACTTCAAAACGTAGAAATCGATTTAGGGTTTATTATATTTGGGGATAAATCAATTTGGGAGAAAATAAGTAAAGGGCATTAATGGTTTTTTCACGTGCGAAAAACTCATGTTTTTATTAGTCTAAACGACATTTTTTAACTTTCGTTCGATGGATTAATGGACTGATGGAATCGGTGTTAAAACTACAAATTTTGAAAGTTGAAGTATTAAAATGGATGCCAACGTTAGTCTGTGTATTTTTCTGGGTGTCAAAATAGTTCGTGTATTAAACGTGGAGATTTGGTAGAGATGGGGTATATTTAAGTTTTTTTCCGAGATAAAACAAAAAGAAACTAGGGACTAGGGAGTGAGACAGACAAATACATATGTGGACAGCCTAAGCGCGTGTGGCTACTTTGTCCAGATTATTCCTACAGATTTAAATGGGCCATATATTATAAAAAAACGTTAGGCTTTAGGGCCATAAAGTTAGAAGGCCCAATAGATTGATAGGCCGAGTTTAATTAATTCTATTGTGTACCACCGATGGTCGTGGTTGTTGTTCCTGTGAGATCTCAGGAAAACGAAAGCGAGATTTATCAGGTAAAACCCTAATTTCTTCGGATCTGCCTTCCGTGGGAATCTGCTAACTCAACTTTTTTCGTATTCTTTAACTTTGATAGGCTCAAGTGAAGTGAAGTGAAGTTTGTCGAGACAAGCAAACATGAGGTATCTCTCGATGGGTTCTAAGCTTTCTCTCCGTTTTGTCGCCGTGCTTAATTAGATACATCTCTCACTCTTAATTTTCTATTTTATCTCGCAGTAGGCCAATGGAAGAAGACACCAACGTAAGTATACCTTTCTCGATTTCGTCTATGTCGTAAAAAAACCTAATTTTATCTAGTGTTTCCTTCAACATTTAGGCAATCTTTAGTGCTTGACTAGGAATGACCGCTATAGATTTTCACTGAATTTTTGTTGTTGCAAAGCTCAGCTCTCCTCTCCTCCTCCACGTTTAGACAAGTGTTTGTTTGTTTTCATCTCTCATTTCGATTGATGTCTTAGAGATGGGCCTTCTGTTGCAAAGTCATATTTGAATCTTGATGGTGTTCTTTATATAACTCGATCTTGCACTGCTTTCCTTTTTGTTTGCATGTATTCTCTCCCTCAAATGTTGTTCCTAGCCATCATGCTTGATACTGTTCTTAGCAGGGAAAGACTGAGGAGGAGGAATTCAACACCGGGCCTCTCTCTGTTCTGATGATGAGCGTCAAGAATAACACTCAGGTATAGGAGGAGATGCT
The DNA here is from genome assembly GCA_002933915.1 of Eutrema heterophyllum. NCBI lineage: Eukaryota > Viridiplantae > Streptophyta > Magnoliopsida > Brassicales > Brassicaceae > Eutrema > Eutrema heterophyllum. Next base: position 2,034,171 of record PKMM01029352.1, read on the forward strand.
CATAAGCCAGATGTTAGATATTGTATATGTTGAAGTGGTTATCTGGTTATAATGGAAACTTGTTGACGAGCTCAAGGTTGTATCCAGGTGTTAATCAATTGCCGGAACAACAGGAAACTTCTTGGGCGAGTGAGGGCTTTTGACAGACACTGCAACATGGTTCTTGAAAATGTCAGAGAGATGTGGACTGAGGTAAACAGAAAACAGTTTGTTTGTTTTACTCGTGTGTCTCTTCATTCTACAGACAAACTGACCCTTTTTGTTGGTGTAGGTTCCGAAAACTGGAAAAGGCAAGAAGAAGGCACTTCCGGTGAACAGAGATCGGTTCATAAGCAAGATGTTTCTTCGAGGAGACTCGGTGATCATCGTCCTCAGGAATCCAAAGTGAGAGAGGAGGGGGAGACTTAAGAGGCAGGCATCTAGTTCCTTATTTGTGATGAAAATGCTAAATTCTTGTAGGTATGTTTTAATTTTGACTATTATGTGTCTCGTTTTCATGACCGAAGTCGACAAAATCTCTTTTGAGGTGTTTGCCCTTAATGTCATTTGTGTTCAGTAACTTCAGTTTATCTGTGTGCGCATGTCCAGAGCACCAAACTACGGTTAATAGCATTAAGAGAAAAACAAAATAAAGGTTTAAACATAATCAGTCATTGACACGAGGAGCAAAATGGATATCAAAAAGGAAAGGAAAAGAAACGAGGCTGTCTCTATGATTCCTGTTGGTTTATATAAGAGAGCTTAAAGCAGGCTATTTATATATATTTTTTTATTCTGTTGAAGAAGAACTGGAATCCTGCTTTTGGTCGCCAAAGACACGTTGACGGAAATCTTTGACCATAAGTGGGAGTCCTTGGCGTAGAGCCACCTTTGGTTCCCAACCAAGAAGCTCTTTGGCCTTTGTGATGTCTGGTTTCCTCTTGTGTGGGTCGTCCTCTGTGTTTGGTCTAAACTCTATCTTGGCGTTCGGGTCAATCGTCTCTTGAACCACCTGCGCACCCACAACACCATTCACTCATTTGGGTCAGATACAAAGACCGAGAGAAACCATGCGTACGTAACAAGAGACCAGAGTAGAGTAGAGAGAAATAGACCTTTGCGAGCTCGAGCATGGTGAATTCACCAGGGTTACCGAGGTTAAATGGCCCAACATGTTCTCCTTCCATCAACCTCATCAGACCCTCCACCTATCACAAAGATTTCACAGTCAAAGTTTACCAGTACACAATAACCAACAATGTAAAGGTAGTGGAGAGACAACAATAGAGATGATGTTTTTCAACTCAAGAAAACATGGTATATATAAATAAAGATCTAAACTAAAACCACATTTTGGTCCTTTTTGCGTCATGTAATATCCATCCCCAAAGTTAATGTCACATTGTATAAAACTTAACCATTGGCCTTTTTCATGGCCTCAGGTAATCCTTGCTCACATCAATTTAGTGAATCCCGGTCACATTACAATACAATCTGATTTGACATCAAACTAACTATCGAAACCTCAAATATCAATTCTCAACCACCTATATTGCATCCTAGTGAGACCACTATATATTTGAATTTACCATGCCAAAACTGAAATATACCCCATGAAAGTAACAATAGAACAAAAAGGTGCTGCCATTGGCAAATTGAAGCAGTAGGGCTACACTGAATTGAACTTTTTCCTTGTTTTTATTTGATTATTACTTGTATACTTTAGGAGGAAAAAGTAGAAAGGCTAACCAGATCAGAGACAAACTGGAAACTCCTTGTCTGCTTACCATCACCATAAACAGTCAATGGTTCTTTTCTTAATGCCTGCACAATCATTACCATTTCATTGTTTGATAAAGTATTAATCGACACTTAAATGTTTCATTAATCATTCATTTATGCCAGTTGACTAAATCTAAACCCTCCCTCCCCCACCTGCGCAACGAAGTTGCTAACCACACGACCGTCGTCGATACACATCCTTGGGCCATAGGTATTGAAGATCCGAGCAATCCTAACCTGTTTGTGTAATCAGTCAATTTCTTTTGTTTTTGTTACAAATCTGTATCAGTATTTCCTATATATCAACGATTATGAATGATGAACCAAAAAAAAGACACAGACCTCAACATTAGCGCCTCTGTGGTAGTCCATGGTCAAAGTCTCCGCCGTGCGCTTCCCTTCGTCGTAACAACTCCGAACACCTGTTCCAATTGTGCCATATTCAAATTCAACAACACAATTCTCAATAATCGAGGATAGTACAATATAAACGATGATTGCAAAAGACGACACTCTCAGGTAAAAAGAAAAACATCAAATTAAAGGAGAGGGAAATATCCTCTAAGAAAGGGACACGTCTCAGAGCCGTACGGTTAAATGACCCACTCTATTTACGGTTTGACCAGATGTGAGCAAAAAGGAAGCACATAAAATATCTCGAAATGTCGTCGTCGTTTTGAGATTCCGATGAAGAAAGCAGAAGGGAATTACCGATGGGATTAACGTTGCCCCAGTAAGTCTCAACCTGAGGGTGTTGCAGAGGATCTCCGTAGACCTCACTTGTACTCGTCAGGAGGAATCTGGCACCGACTCGCTTCGCTAGACCCAACATGTTCAATGTTCCCACCACATTCGTCTTGATAGTCTTGACGGGATTGAATTTGTAGTGAACCGGAGAAGCAGGGCATGCCAAATGGTAGATCTGGTCTACCTCTAGAAGGAGAGGTTCCACGACGTCGTGCCTGATCAGCTCGAAATTTGGGTTTCCGAAATGGTGCATCACGTTCTCCTTACGCCCCGTGAAGAAATTGTCTACGACGATCACGTTGTCCCCTCTCGCGATCAACCGGTCCACCAGGTGAGACCCGACGAAACCGGCCCCACCGGTCACCACCACCCTAAGCCCTTTGCGTTTCAGCCCCAGAGGGATTTTCCCCCCCGCCGATCCCATCCGGCTGCTCATGTACTCGATGCTAGGTTTCCTCTGCGCCGGGATATACGATCTCATTCCGTATCCGGAAAGCGGATCCGCGTACGCAATCGGAATCGGTCGGTTGGAGGACCCAGAGAAAACTGTGAATCCTAATGTGGCGATTGCAATGCCGACGAGAACGAACACGAGTCTCTCTTCCCGGAGCATGTAACGGATCGGGCGAATCGCTACGAACCACGGCTTCATTGGCTTCCGATAGTAAGCTTGCGCCTCTGGTTGCTCCATCTCGTGTCGTCGGTATGTCAGCTCGGACGCCATCTTCTTCTTCTTCTTCTTCTTCTTCTTCTTCTTCTTCTTCTTCTTCTTCTTCTCCTCCTGGATTTTTGGATCCACGGTCGAGGTAAAGAGAGAGGGAAATAATTCGTATGAGATTTTCTCGGAGTGTTTGATTTCCGAGTCGAACTCGCCGGAGACTGAGTCGGACCTTAGGACGGGAGTGAAATGCGAATGGGTTTTCTGTATTTAAGTAGAAGAGGCGTTACAGTTTGAGCCTCCTTCTCCGCATTTATTACGACAATACCCCTGCAATTACTATGGTCTTTTTTTTACCTTTTCTTTTTTCTCCTTTAGGCGTTTTTCAGATTTGAAAAGTAAACGTTTCTTCAAAGAAATTCGGACATTAATTACCATCTTCGTCCATTTCTTGACCAATTACAGTTTTTTTTTCTTTTAATGTCTTTAGAAAATTTAATTAAATAATTATTTTTCGGTTATGTATCTATTACTAATTTTGAATCAGTGTATTATATTATTCATAAAATTAAATAACTACTGCTTTTAGTTTTTGGCAACTACTGACTGATATTTTCTTTGTTTTTTTAGATTTTTGCATAAATGATAACTTTTGTATTCATTGTCATTAAGAAAAACTGAATTAAGTTTTCTAAAGATTATCCTAAAATATGAACTGGAAACTGTGGTCAAAACATTAACACACCAGTCCCAGCCACCAATTTTTTTGTTTTTTTATAAAAATTAATTTTGTCTGAACCTGCCCATCAAATTCACAGCATTGATTTTGTTGTTGAACATGGAACTGCTTAATATGTAAGCTTTCAACATAATTACCAATAACTAGGTTTACAAGAGTAGTATGTGAAGTAATGTTTTATGGAAATTGGATTAATTATGAGCAGCTAATTTAGTCTTTTAGAACGACTTATACTATTTAGCCATCATTTTCTGAAATTTAAACATTCTTAAGAAGCTATCATTTTAATTTTTTTAACACTATCCTTAGAATTACTAATGGGGTAAATATCATCATTCCTAACATTATGGAAAAACCTGTCTGGTGGTGTTTTTTTTATTTAGTGAAAGAGTAGTAACTACAACTTTAAAGTTTTGTTTCTTTCTTTCCATAATATCATCCACAAAAATAACAATATGATTGGATCCGACATTCCCTTTTAGTTATAATGACCACTAAAATTCAAATTTAGATTTGTGCTAGTGATTTTTGCAGCCTATATAATTAGGTACCATATATTATTTATTTACTAAGGTTAATTTAGATTTTGTATTGTATAGTAGTTTTTTAGTTCGTACTAAAATTATAGATTTTGTCAGGAAGTTTTCTGGAACAAGATCGTTTTAATATTGCCAATGTCTCATCAAAAAAGTCTATCCTCGTTACAATATCAATGCAGAAAAAAACATTGATTTTTCTTTGTTATTTTAAATATCAGATCTCTTTTGTGATATAATCCATCACAAATTAGTATAAACCAGGCAAAAACAAAAACAACCTAGTAAATAATAGTTTAAAAACAGAAAAAAAAGAACCTAGTAAACAACCAACCAATGCTGGTACCTTGGATTAGAACTTCTAATTTCTGTTGTTGCTAAAAAAAGAAAACGACGAAACAAACTATTATAGAGTTCACAGAGTACTTAAGAAAGTCAATAAGCGCCTAATTGGCACGCAAAGCAGTTCGGTGACAACTTTGAGTGATTTCAACGTTCATTTCTTTTTTTGAAAACTAAAATTTCCCATTAATGATGATTCACCTACCAAAAAATATATAAGTATTCCACCTAAAAGGTTGGAATATAGTACTAAACGTTTATTAACAATTGTGTAACACTCCTACAAAAAAACATGTCTATCACAACGGCTATGTTTGTTGGAAAATCGTTGTAAAATGGATTTTGAGACGAATTAGCGATGATTGACAAATCGTCGTAACGGGATCGTCGTTATTCGAAAATCACCATAATATCGTCGGGAAAATTGGGACGAATAAGAATCGTCGTAAACAATTTGTCGTAATGTCGATGGCAACTTAACATCGATCTTACGACCAAAGTTATGTCGTTGAAAAATTATATCAGATTAACAACAAAAAATTAATTTTATTGTATCGTCAAAGTTGTTGATAAATCGTCATAATAGATTCGATGGTAAATCGTTGGAAAATGAAATCGATGGTAAATCGTCGTAAAGCGCAATTCGATGTAAATCCGTCGTAAATCCCATATCGATGTAAATACGATGTTATTTAACAACGATTTCCCATCGATTCTCAATATTATTTTTGTAGAATTTCGTTTGAAGTTATGATTTATTTATATAAATTTTTTCAGACTTACCAACGATTTTGCAACGGAAATTTACAACGTTTTACCAACGAAATAACTTTACAACGATTGAACAACAATTTTACAACTACTTTACAATGACAATTTTCGATGTAAACTATTATGTGAACCTATAAGAAAACGTGTTTTACCAAACTTTTTACTTTCGACGTGATACCATCATTAATTAGTATCGATTTCTGGTCGTTGTAAATTCGACGATAATTATCATCGTAGTTACAACGAAAGTCTCAAAAATGTGATTCGTCGCAATTTCGATGTAATATAGCATCGATTTTACGACGATTTCAAAATTCGTCGTAATATCGATGCACACCCGTGCTTAATTTAAGATGATTTTACGATAACATAAATTTACTATGATTTTACGTTAAAACCTTTTTTAGTTTTAAATTCGATGCAATTTCGACGTTACTTTACATCAATTTTATTCCGTCGTAAAATTTCATTGCAATGAAACTGTTTTCTTGTAGTGTAAATTAACATTCATAACGTTTTTACTTTGCTGAGAAACGTGACATAACAACGATTTAGGTGGAATAAAAATGTGAACTCTGGTCTTATTCAGGGGTCTTATTGATGTAGCTTTGTATTTTTAGTACAAACATATTGTTATTGTACAAATATATTTTATCATTACGTTTTTTTCCTTATGGGTTTGGTTGGAATAGGGTTGGGTTTTTTTTTTTTTTTTTTTTTTTT
>PKMM01029352.1:2042525-2081223 GCA_002933915.1 Eutrema heterophyllum
AATATTTACATTTTATACCACATATATTAAATTGTTTAAAAATCAATTTTATATTTCATTAAACTAATCATAAAACAAATCAATGATACTATCTTTCCCTCTCTTCCTATTTTGTCTTCCAATTATACCATATTAATTATTTTAATCATTATATTCTCCATATCATCTTTGTTTGATCACATCTTTGTAAAAAATTGAATCATCACATCATCAACCTAATAAAAAAATCCAGATTTTTTTCCGCAAATGATGTGATTAATTTTTTTAAAAACCAACCTAAATTACCCATTTTATGAATGAAAAAAAATTATGTGTTAAAAGTTTCGTATCGGCTATAAATATGAGTAGAAGCCACTAAAATATATGATAAAAATGATAAAAGTAGGAAAGTTAAAGTGTTAAGTATTTTAAAAAGTTTGTGAAACTATAAAAAGCTTAAGTTGTTAATTACTTTAAAAGTTTTAATAATCGGTAATTTGAATATATAAAGTAATTGTAAATTTAAAAATAGTTAAAAATAATCATTACGTTGATAAAAATCATTACATATTTTAGTATATACAAATATATCTCAGATACCGGATGATATAATTTCACCAATAACTATAATAGATTTGTATATAAAATTATATGAAAATTTCTTAATAGTTATTTCACCCCGGGCATAGACGGTGTATTACCTAGTTGAAATAGTATTTAGCAACTTCATCGATTAAAATATTATATAGCACAGTCTAAAACAAATTATGTGGTTGCTGTAGCCTGTAGGTATTGAATTGATGATGATTGTCGGATGCTGTTCAACTATTATGTTTGTTCCTTCTCGTTTTTGATGTTACTTATTTTTTTTTTTTTGTATATAGAAATCAAATACGTTAGATGGGATCAACACTCGATGATTGTTTTCTTCAAAAAAAAAAAACATTCGATGATTGGACCATTTTAGTAATATCAGAAATTTGATGCATATAGCACCAAAATGATATAAATAAAGTAGTAAGAAGTCGAATTAATAACGCAAGCTAAATAATAAAATTCTGGTAAAAGGGCTCAATCCTCAATGGGCTGTACTGTTCTTGTTGAACATGCTACGTACCATCTCACGATTAAACTACACTAATTATAAGCTGTAACGTTTTTGTGAGGAGGAAACAAGAAAGCATTAATTTCTGCACCTTGAGGCTGTTGAAGAAATCTGGATCCGCATTTTGGGCTGAATGTAGGCTTATATATCTGAAACATAATAAACCCGTCAATTTCGAATTTGGGCTCAACTAGTTAAGCAACATTTCCCCATTTGATATATCCGCCTCAATAATTTAAAATTTCAAATCATCTGCAACATTGTAAAATTATATATATACAAAACAAAAGCGAAATTAAAAAAAAAGAAAAAAAAAAAGAAAAGGCATCTGCAACATAGAGAATAGAAGAACTAATTATTATGAAATCATAAATTCATGATAATACCCGCGAGTTATTAACCGGACCACAATCATATTATTGGGATAATGACTTTGATAAATATCAAAGCGTAGATTACAAGCCATCGTAAGCAAGCTTGTTAAGGAGAGCGAGAGCATTGCTGCTTAAGTGCATACACTTGGTAGCCCTCCTCCGAATCATCCTGACCGTCGATGATTCAATCGACGCCTCCTCAAATCCATCGAGACACGTGTCCTCATCCGTTAGTGCAGCGCTTAGCCACGTGGCGAGATCGCTCATCTGCCGCTGAAACTCTTGGGCGTCCAGTTTCCGGAGAACGGCGAGCGACTTGTACAGATTGTCGAGGGAGTCTACGAACAGCTCTCGGCAATCCGATAACGCGATTCTCTCGCGTTTCCCAACCGCTGATCGCCGCGTTTTCAGCAAGAGTCTTAGGATCTGTTTGGTGTCGGTTATGGTCACCGCGACGCCAGCTCGGGCCCACTTGCTCGAGTTGTTTTTTGCGACGATTGCAAACGGCCATAGCATTCTGACGCAGAGGTGTTGGTATCGCGTTACGTTGCACGCGTTTTTAACGTATCTGCTGTACCGCGTCGTCACGCTACACTCGTTCGTATCGTCTGTGTGGTTGCGTCTGGAGGCTAGCGACGGATTTGGGTTTAGTGCCAGAAGAAGAAGAGAGAGAAGAGCAAACGTGATAGAAGAATTCATGTGTCTGTGTTTTTTTTTTCTGAAGTTATTTAGAAGAAAGATCCAAACTTTAAGAAAGTGGACGATATTTTAGATTGAAAGAGAGAGAGAGGAACGACTATATATATATATATACACCAAGGAGCCGATGGTATTAACTTTTTTAATTTGTAACTTTTAACCTTTTAATTAAGATACTAGGACGTGAAACTGAAGTTTAGAGCATGGGGCGGTCCATTTGTAGTAATCATTACAAACGATATAAGCATAATATCCATGGTTTTAAGTCTATTACCCATTTTTAGGTTTAGGTCTATATATGGTGTAGTTTTAAATTTTGGTTTTGATTTCTTTTACCATTTTAAGTAGAACTACCACAACCTTCTAAAACTAGATTTACGTCTTTTTTTAAAAAAAAAAAAATTATATTTTGAATTGGCTTAGGAGGTTGTGTGACTTTGGTATAAAATTTTTTTTTTTTTTTACGTATAATTATACCACAAAAATATAATTTTGGTCGCCAAAGTGACGCACATAATTTATTTGGGGTTTCCCCCTTTTATATGACATTCTCCGAGATATAACCAAAAAAAAAGGGAAAAATTACAGGGGTAAAATCAACATTGCAGAATCGTACAGAGTTGAATGGCAAAAATATTAGGCGAAAACAGGTTAACACAAATATGAAATAGTAGAACAGTTAATTAGATTTTCTTGTCGTCATTTTCTAAATAGTGTGATAATTAAAAAAAGGAAGTAGAATCATCGGGCTTACCAATAATAGCAGTAAAGAAAGAGGCTAATTAAAAAAAAAGGGTTGTAGAGGAAGCAAGAGAAAGGTGAGAAGCAATAATGAAAGTTTACAAGACTATGAAAAGTCACTTGGAGTCGACGGATTGGTAATTCTTTAAGCTTAATTTTTGATCCCCTAATCATTTAATGTTGTGAATTATTAAATTTGATTATTGTTTGTCTTGAAGCAAAGAGGGAAATTTTAGTTTTTTTAGAACATTTTGGAATGTGGAGTTCGTTTCACAATTATAACTAATAATCATGATAAATTAATATATTTTGTCGGTTTTGAGCGTTGGCTCAGTGTAAAAATTAACAAAATTTGATAAGATAATAAAATAAGATTTTTTTTTCAAATTCCTATATAAACATAGTTCCAATAATATCATAAATTAATAATTATATAAATTTATGCATATATACCTTAGATATTCCACTAAAATATGACTAATGTGCTGTTTGTTTTACATAAAGTTGAAATCTCATTGGAACTCATCTCTTAATTTATTACATCCATAGTTTTTATAGTGTTGTTTTTTCGATTTGCATCCAAAATTTGTGAAATTTTCTAGATATGATAATTTTTGTATGCGGTTTCTAAATATCTTGTAGTATTGTTTCTAATTTCATTATAAAGATAGTAACCACAATTGCTTTTTTTTGATGTCGTAACCACAATTGCTTATAAATTTTCAACTTATGAACATGCATATTTTTGTAAGGATAATCCAGTTGCTATTAACAACTATTCTATTGTAATTGCTAAGATTATTAATTATAATTTTAAGTTTGTGCATATCATTTTCACAATCATATTCATTTAAATTCTTAAATGTAACATTTTTTATAAGAAAATTATAGAAAATTACATAAAAATAAGATTTCTCTATAAATTAATTTATCAATTAATTAATATTTCTATAAATTAATAAATTTTTAAAATCCCGATATTATTAATTTATAGAAGTTTTACTGTATATACTTTGGGGTCTGAATTAATTCATTCAATACCAAAAAAGGACCGGTTACAATATCGTTATCTAAATCGGTTGATTCACATTTAATATGATGTGTGTTCGCATTGAAAATCGAGCCCACTGAGTTATAGCCCAAATTCACGACCTAACCACATTTTTTTTTTTAATGTGCGTCACTTTTGGATAATATCATCAGGGTTGGTTCGAATAAAAGACAACATAAACATCAGGTAGAATAGAAAAGAGATCGTGTAAAACATAAATGTCGTGTAATGATTGAGCTCACATGAATTGGAAGGTCGAAATATGGTTATGGCAATTCACATGATCGGGATGGAAACAAGAGGAGATTTAGGAGAAAAGGGGGATGAGATAAAACCTATGAAGAAGAAACACATGAATATACAAATTTGACATAAGATCATAGCATGATTGCTAAAAAACATTAAGAGACATAATAATAAGCATAAAACTTATTAAAATTATTATATATCAGTACAAGAACTTTCAGGGCTCTAGCTGATGAATGACTGCGAGAGTTTTGGTTTACGATGGTTAGATGCTAATAATATATGTTATGTTGAAATATGATAAAACGGTATATGTGATGAGACTGAAACCAAGGGTCAATTTTATTTCCTATCGAACATTCGTGGACAAGCAAGAATTGAGGAGTCACTCTAAGCTGATGTATGAAACAAGACAAAGTTGATGATGTGATGAATCTATAAGCAAAGATACATGAAATTGGGGACCAAAACAATCATCATTTCAAAACAGGGAGCAACCAAGTGGGTGTTTTTTTTTATAGCCTAGAGAATACTCTGTAATATATATATATGATCTGATCTGAAATATGGAGGAACTTTTGGAATCATAACAAGGACCTCCCTATTGATGACAGATAGAACGGACAGCATCTGAGAAGTTGCTGCCACTTTCCAGTTTCAACAAATCAAGAGAAACAAGGGAGAACTGATCATTGACTTACTCGCTGATGCATGATGATTGATCTGCTCCTGCGTGTTCTTGACCCATTTTCACCCTGCAACCACATTTTTTACCTTCCACAATAATATTTGACCGCATAAATGCAGAACAAATTAATATTGTTCAATCATCAAAAGATATATCTACTCCAGCGGAGTTGAGAATCTGAATAAGTTTTAGACAATCTCTTTTCGATTCACAAAAGTAAAGCCAGCTAGAGCGCTAGCTAATTGGGGTTATAGACAGAGACAAAAGTATCACAAGGTATCATTGGTTGTGAAGGGATTTGTGAAGGACAGAGGTGTAGTCACCAAACTGGATGTCAGAAGGCGGATGGAGATCAAAGACATACGAGACCGGTCTGGAGACTTGCAGAGGCCTCTGGATGGTGAATGTGTCTGAGAATTCGCCAAAGCTTATTGAATTGTGCGGGAAAGACTCTCCAAGGAAGAAGAAGCTGTCTCTGGCTAGCTTCTCAACCTTAAGAAAAGAATAAAACAAAAAAGTTAATGGAGTAGACAAAACAATGGAGAAACTGAAAGCAACAAGACTATTTTACCTGTAAGTGCGAGAAACTGATGTTGTTCATAGTGAGAACTACTCGGATTTCGTAAAGAGCATCGCCGAGTATTCTGATTGCCATGTACTTAAAGAAATTCTGCAGAATTGTTTTCTGTTTCTCAGGAGTTTCGGCGTATCTGTCTGGGTCAAGGAACCACAGCACGCATTTCACTTCATTCCATGAGATTGGGTTCTCCCCTCCTGCTTTTGAGATGATGGTTTGGTAGGGATGATTGAGACCCCAGAAGATTCTTGTGTCCGCAAGTGATGAATGACAGAAAAGCGTCTCTGAAGAAGATGAAGTAGAGAGTATTCTCCAGGACGGATAACGGTTAGCTATACTTGAAGTGAAATGCATGTCAGAGTCATCGAACACAAGTATACATCCCTCAGAAGAAGTTGGAAATAAATCCAGAAGAGGCAATGTGGAAGCGTCATCTTCTTCTGGAAGGCATGGGGGAGGAGAATAGTATGATGTTGTCTGTCTTCGCATGACATGGGAAAACAAACATGATTCTCCATTTCGACATCCCTGCAAAACCGACTCATTAAAAGAGAAACTGAAGACAACCCAACTAGGATGGTAACAAAATGAACCTGCAATGACGCGAAAAATTTGCAGGCTGGTCTTGTTGACTGAAGAGTATGAGAGAACGTGCACTGGTCACCTCGGTTGCAAGAGCCATTAAGAAAATATACACAGACTGGGACCTCTCGATCCGCAGTGTAATCCTCAGGTTCGGTTGCTCCATGGCCATTGTCAGATGGTGTGCACTGAGTTCTTATCTGTGGCAAATGAAAACAGTAAAAGATCAATACGATGTAAAGAAGCAACGTTGTTTCCAGCTCTAGCATCCATCACACTCTTATCATTGACAAACTTCGCACAATGAGAAGATCAATAAGCCTGTAAACGCCAATGCTAAATACAAGAAACAAGGTCGGCAAATGAATACCTCTTTGATAATATTGGCCATGTTTTTTGCAATAGCACTAGCTTGGAATGCGTTAGGAGGAACAAACGGAACCGATACACATTTTCTTACTTCAAGGGATGATTGATTGTTATCTTCATCTTCAGAGTGTGGGTATCTATCCTCAGAGGGTTGGCACTCAACAAAGCATGTGTGATCAAATTCGTATGGATTGTAATAGGTTGGTAGAGAGTCAGAAAAACTGATGAATTGAGGTCTGAAACGATGAAATGAGCTAAGTATATCTTCATCTGTAAAACAGGAAAAACAAGGGGCTATTAGCATGGTTATATATCTATAAATTGTTTTACATGAGTAAAATGGAAAGTTTATCGGAAAAATAGTTGATGATGCACCATGAACTTACACATCTCAGACACATGATAGAACGATGACCGGGCAATATTGTGAAAATCACACCACTCTTGTTCAATTTCAGGAGACATCAACTTGAGATCTTTGTCTTCCTCCTTCGACAAAAGTTGTTTCAAGTTTTCAAGACGATGCTTATCCTTCAAGGAGAGAAACATTGGTAAGACGAACAAGAATAAAAGTTAGTTCTCCTTGGGAATATGACAAAACTATTTTATTACCTTAAATACACGCTGCCAAAACTGAAAAGCACATAGGTTTGCCATGAGTACCACCTCCCTCCGGCCACCAGAAATGGTCTTGCTGCTGTCCCCACCAAAATAGTGGTCAACATACTCCAGAAACTGTTTTAGAATACATAGGTGTAGATGTTTAACATCATGATCAAAATGTAATGCAGAATTGCAAAAATATTCACCAACAGGAAATACCAGTGAATCATCTCCAAAAGGATGATTGATAGGAAGCGGTTGGGTATCCATCATGACACCTAATAGAATCCCTTCTCTTAGCATTCCCATTTCACCAAACTTGACAACGAGAATGGATGCATCAAAGGACAATGGGAAGCTAGCAAGCAACCGTCCATAAAATGTGGGTTCATAGCGTCCCCTAGGCGATTTCCGCAATGCTCGTATGCTTAGTAACATACTCAAAGCATCATCAATGACGTCTGGGTTTGGTGGATCCATAGCTTTTGCCAGCAACGCTAAGTAATAGAAAACAATTACACTCAATTCAACCAACAGAGACTGATTAGACAGACGCAAAAACATTACAGATACTGTCTTTTTGTTTCAATCTATTGTACTCCTAAATCATATAGGCACCTATTTTTTAAAAAATAAATGAAAGAATATTTCTACCATAAGCATTTAGCTTCATCTAAGGTACCTTATTGTCAATGTTCAATTACTATATCTACAAAGTACAAAGCATTCAGACGGGAACGTGTAATAGGAAATGTATGCGATAAGTATTTATGCAGTATCAGAAGACCTAGCAAATCTGACTATCCTTACTAGTTCTCAGGCAACCCAAGTTTGACCTTGTCTCTTAAGTAAGAAGTGAAGCATTCTCTATACAATTATAACATTATTACCGTTTGCGTCATTAATGGCTCTGGATTCTGTGCAGCAAATATGGAGAACTTGTTGTCTCAATGACAGCTTAAGTATAGCTGGGGGCTCATGCTCTTCAAGCTTGTTGAAGAATGCACTTGGCACCAGGCGATACACCTCACCATCACATGTTCGACCTGTCCTCCCTCTCCGTTGCTCAGCCTATAACTCCACATAAAAAAACATATGTTAGGACATCCACTTTTGTTCCATACATGGTATATTTCAACAATACCTGAGATCTAGAGACCCAAACAAGCTGAACTGCATCTCTTTTCCTGGATGCATCCCAGAACACTTGCAGAGACCGGCACGAGTCAATGACATAGGCTACTTTGGGTATTGTCACTGAAGATTCCGCAATATTTGTAGCCAATATTACCTGAGAATAATAGTTTGTGAAAGTTATATTAACTATTAAATCACTGAAGCCACAAAATGGTAGTTGCAACTGATGGAATCCGAACTTGCATCAATACGAGTTTAATGTCTCCCCAATAATATGATAAGACGTCCACGCTAAAAAGTACAAAACTACACCAGCGAGCGTCATTAACCCATATGCTCAACAAAATGATGTCTGAACACACAAGATGTTCAACACCCTACATTTGAAAATATAAGTGTTTGCATCACTCTTAAATTAAGATCTTCTCTAGTTATTTAAATTTCAGTTGAGTCCTCTCACCTGCAGGTCACAAAGATAATGCACAGAAGAAGAAACAAGTTCAAAGGGAAACCTTGCGACGGGATCTGCATATCTTCATAGCTGCCAGGGCTTGCTCAGTATCAATGCTTCGGTGCAATATGTGAACCTCAAAAGATGCGTGAAATGGTACCAATTGGTGCCACTGCTGCTCAAGTGAGTAGTATGTTGGAAGGAAAACCAAAATACTCTTCTCAATGTCTGGTTCCTTTTCATGAATATATAAGATGAGATCATGAATAAGATTCTGCAGTTGAGGTTTGATTTCAGTATCAGCTGAAGGACTTGGACCAGGACAGTAAGCTGACAAATCAGAACTCACACCAAGCAATCCTGCAACCTGCTTCATGAAACAGTGTCACATTCAATTAGCAGGGAGAGGTTCGCCGTCAAATAAGAAAACCAGGAAAAAAGGTCATACAAGTCCTTCCACAAATACTCTGATGGACGCAGAAAATTTGTTATTTTCATCAAGGTGAAAGTGATGGTCACACACCGAAAACATTTTCCATTGTTTCGTTTTCACAATATGTAACATCATTGTTCTAGGCAGGGTACCACAACTATTAAAAATATTCTAAATTAGTTCTACTAGTAAGCATACTATGATAAGCATGAATAATCTAGTTCGCTAAAACTAAAACTTCCTCATTTAAATCCTAGATGGAAACAACAGGAATCTAGTTTTATCGATAAGCTCGTTAGTTCATCTCCAGGATTGATAGAGATCCAATGTGTGATATTCAGACGGAATGCACCACCAGACAAGAATTCTTGTCTCACATTGGGGTGGGGAGAGCCAGGCAACAATGAAGCAATATCCTTCAGCAAAGGAAAGATAGATAACCAAAAGTAGTCATTTATAAGTAGCTATAAGTGGAAGAAAATCAGTTGGATAATTAAATAGCAACAGATATCAAACATAATCTCAAAGAGTTTAACCTGCTCAAGATATAATACTCTTCTCTGGAAAACTGTTCTCTGGTCAGGGCTAGGAATAGCAACCACTTCTACCCGTTCACCCCTGCCGAGTTCTTTAAAGTAGTCTCTGTACCTTGTAATATCAGCAGTTGCAGACATTAAGACCACCCTGTAGAAAAAATCACATCAACTCTTTAAAGACCGTGATCTCAATTTGAACTTTTTAGGTAATTACACGGTTGAGGTAATGTAGTATTGAAGTGATTTCTCTTTGATCAGCAAACACAACCGAGTGGATCAGTTTAAGAACCTTAAAAAGAGCAACATCATAAATAGTAGAAAAGGGCTGTAACCTGAGGTCATTATTCTTCATGAGAAACTGCTTAACACAGACAAGAACAAGGTCGGACTCCACAGATCTTTCATGCACTTCATCAAGAATGATAACCTTGTACTTAAGTGCATTCAACCCTTTGTCTAGCATTTCATCCAACAGAACTCCAGCAGTTTTGAACAGAATTTTCGAGCTGCATGCAACAATTTATTTATTTACTAAAAAAGAAGAATATTAGCATGAAGATGAAGAAAATGCAGTGAGACACGAGTGTCATAGGTACCCTTCAGTCAATATCTTTGATTGTCCAATGTGGTAACCAATTTCTCCACCTAAATCAGAGTTACGAGATTTTGCAACCATCTTAGCAACAGCTACAACCGCAAATCTCCTCGGCTGTGTACACAAAATGGGAGCCATGTTTGCTTCCAGAAGGAATTGTGGAACTTGCGAACTCTTCCCTGAAGCAAAGAAGGACAAAATGTGGGGAAATCAACCAGAGCACGGATGAGATAAATCGAAATCCAGTTATTGATTACAAATCAAGACAGTTGAAGCTGTATATATATATTGCCCTAATTTTACAAAAGCACCATCCATTTACAGAAAACATTCAAAATCCGGTGTAATATGACTATATAGAAAAACCCTACGAGCAAAAAAAAAGAAAGTAACAAAACGAGTGATCAACAAAACCAGAATCGACGGAGCATTTCTATAAACAAAATGAACAAGAAGGGGAAGGGAAAAAAAAAAAAACAAACGGCAACGCATATTACTTCCAGTTATAGAATAAGTCGTCTGCGAACAAAGTAGTGAATGTAGAATAACAGAGACAAAAGCAAGCGAACGCACGTACCGCAGCCCGGCTCGCCGACGATGAGGGTGACGCGATTCTCGAGGATTTTCTCGATGATTCTCCTCTTCATCGCCACAACTGGAAGCGAAGCGAAGTTCGACGAGGGTAATGGAAAGGATTCCGAAGAGTTGCAAGACGAAGTCGGTGAAGAAACCGCCATTGTTTTATAAAGTAAAAACACAAAACTATCTCTCTCTCGCTCTTGAACGCAGACGCAGTATACTAGTCTAGTCTGTATTACGCCAATCACCACCTCCTCCTTCTCTAGGACGCTTTTAGAGCCCTCGGGGAGCGTTGATCTGGTGCGACGAGTATACACTCTAGCTTTCTCGAAAAAGCTTTGATTTCTAGTCTGATTAGTTGACTTAGTCTGACTAGTCCAATGAGATATCCGTTGTTGTGCGGGTGTATGGTGCTCCAACGCACACCTGAGAACTTGCCGCCATTTTACCGTACGAAACCGGGTCCCACTTTTAGGGTATGGGAAATCTGTACATATATACTACTCGAGGGCAAAAAGTGCCGCCAATGAAAAAATTGAAAACCATGTTTACGTTTACAATGCAACTAACTGAATCAGCCCACTTATAGCCCATTTAAAAGTCCACTAGAAAACTATTTCGGGTGGAGAAAACCCGAACCGTTTTGTTGGAAATCAATCAGAGTCAGGCGCAGTTTAGTTGACGGACGAACATCTCCTCCTCCTCCTCCTGGTTTCGTTGAAATGGCGTCGGGATGGGGAATAACGGGAAACAAAGGGAGATGCTACGATTTCTGGATGGATTTCAGTGAATGTATGTCTCACTGCAGAGAGCCCAAGGATTGTTCACTTCTTCGTGAAGATTACCTCGAGTGTCTCCACCATTCCAAAGAGGTACGACTTCTTCTTCTTCTTTTGCTGCTGCTGCTTTTCTTTAATTGGAGATGCCGTCATATTTCTCCAAGATTTTTTTCATTGATTTGCTGGTTAATCATGGTAGCCACTATTCCCGGTTCGAACAAAACCCTAGATCACGGGGTTGGAGTCATTCCAAAATCTTAAATCAGTTCGACCAAAACTGAAACGAGTCGGTTTCGTTTTGAATTTTGTACCTAATTACCCTGCATCTCTCTGCAAAATCGTCATGGTTTAATGCTAGATTCTACTAGTATATAGAGTGACATTGATTGTACAACATACTGGTTCCTCTTGGTATCAAATTAACGAATTCGTGAAGAGGTTTCATATTATTCACTGAGCTTAGAATCAGCTCCACACCTTCTTTGATTTGGCATTGTGCTACAGAGTTCAACTCTTTTTGCTGAGACATTGGAAGATAATGCCTTACACTTGGTCTCTTGCTTATTTCTCTACAAAAATAGGATGTATAGGTCGGGTCATTTTCCGGAACTAAGCGGGCAATATCGATGCTACTGTTTTAAAACCAATGCAATATGTAAACGTGCTGAATATCTGTGCATCTTTCCCTGGAAGCAGTTGTGCATCTTTCCATGCTGTAAGCATAGTTCAAGTAGCAGATGATTCATAATTGGATTGATATGAGGCATTTGTTTGTGTACCCTATTGCAGTTTCAAAGAAGAAACAGGATATACAAGGAGGAGCAGCGTAAACTAAGAGCAGCCTCGAGGAAAGGTGAAGAAGGCGGGGATGGGACTCATACCCATCACTAGTCAACAATCCCCCTCCGGCTCCAAGTTTCCATCTTCAGCCCATTCCAGACAAGAATAAATAAGGTTCATGGAAGATTTTGTATGTGGTTCAAAACAGAATCTCAAAACGCTTTGACCGTTTTTCAGTTTGCAATTTATCAAATGATGCTCTGCTTTCTTTTCATGTTCATTGTCTCGACTTTGAGTTGCAACATACCTTGAGACATATTATGGATATTTGCAACATTTGTTCAGTTTAACTCCATTCAACCAGGAAACTTAAGTGCTCGAATTTTGGCAAGATTTGGTCCAATCTTCTGTTTAGTAACAACGGTTCTTGGAAAGCTCACAATGTACATTGGAAACCAGTTATAGTTACATCATAAACAAGTTTTGATCGATCAAACAAGTCCCCAGTTTTCTTTTATACATTGTTCATACGCCTGATAGAATTCTCCAGGCAACTTCAGAGTTCAGATACACAACTTCTCTCAGAAGTGTCTGTGCCAGAAGCTAGAGATCGTGCGGTGATTCGACGGGACATGGAAATGTGGAAACCAATCTCTCTCCCAAGCATTAAATTGATCGGTTTCTGGTTCACGGTGTCCACCTGATGAGCTCGGTGGTGGATAAATGAAGAATCCGACGTTCTGATCTGGCATTGGTGGCTGTAATCCCCTTCTTGTCACAGAGACTAGAGGAGATGTGAGATTGGGACCATTGGCATGATGTTGCCTCTGATGATTAAAAACATGATGCTGCGTGTGAAGGTGTTCACGCATTTGGGTGCTGCTTCCTTGGTGAGCGTTAATTGCTGGTGAGGTTCTTGGATTAGACCTACATTGCCCAAATCCAAACAACATTCTAAAAACTTGCTACAAAAAGTTGAGAATTATGAGAGCAATATAGAGCTCCAGAAGCTAACCGGTAACTAAAGAGAAATGGGTGCGGATGAGATATGCCCCGTGGTGCTGAAGAGTCGATTTCACCATCAATCACATGAGCATCGGGTAGAGAAAACGATGGGGAATGATGATGATGATACTGGGGAGCAACAGCAAGCTGGTGAAAATGGTCATTAGAGTGGCTGTTCCAGGGATGGTCATCTGTGTTGTTGCTGTTGTCGCTAGTTCTCGGGGTAGCAACTGGGCCCGGTCCAACGTATGCAAGATATGAATGATTCAAGGCAGCGGCGTGGTGTCCATGGAACTCATTATGATCTAAGGAGAAGAAGATAAAAAGCCCTCTAATATTTATCAACGGTTTGCTAGACAAAATGAAATGATCATATAGAGAGCAATCGATCAATCAGCGTCTGACTTACATGTAGTGGTTGCAGGTTCCAGTTCCCTGAAACACACAACAAAAGCATAGAAACAATAAGGAAGGGGACACTTAAGGAGATGATGACGTAAGTCAATTCAAGATTTCGGGTTGTAAAGACCAAAAGCTTGTAAGGAAGAGCATTCTCCTTGCAGTAGCAAAGAGAGATGATAGCAAAATCATGGTAGAGGTGTACACTTACTCGAAAGAACCTGCTTGAGAGAGTTCACCAAACGGGCACCAATGGACCCGATATTGCTGCAAACACCGGAAATTTTTAGGATAAACGATCTCACATAGTTGATAGAATCAAGGGGTTGTATGATAAAAGCACAGTTCTCACGTACACGAAAAGAAAGCATATCGTGGCACAAAAGCTTTTACCATTTCCGGATAACTTAAACCATACAAATCTTCTTCGGGGATCCAATCTTCCATGACAAACTCTGGAATCGACCGAGTAGACCCATTTGCATACAACCACTGACCCTTTTCGACACTCCGACAGTTAGGGCATTGCATGGCTCCTTTCATGTTAAAAGCAGATCCAATGCAATCTGCAAGAAACCAAAAAAATGGCGCTAAAGCTAAAGCCATATATAGAAACAAAATCCAGCAGGCACATAATAGAAACTTGCAAACCATACATATCTACACAGCAAGAAGAACCCGATTCACAAGATACTAGCCACATTTGTTAGAGACTGTCGCCTTATTCGCATTTTCTTGGATTCTCATCCTCATACAAGTCATGGCGATTTAAGCTTCTAATGAAAGCTATATTCTCTCATATGCTGATGATGTTCATTCGAAATCTCACATGGGTTATCGTCTAAATCTTACCATTATAAAAAATGCATAATAAAGGGGTACTTTGACTAGCTATGCACAAGGGAAAGGAGGCTGTTAAGTCATAGATTGATTCATTCAGAAAATTACACTTTGATTTATCGTCTAAATAATGGCATTGAATTGGATCCGAGAATAGCTATAACCAGAAACTGGATCAAAGCAATCCTGATAGAGGAAACGCAAAATCCCCAACAACCCCATAAGAAAGGAAAGTTTGATTGGTCGAAAATGAAGGAAGGGATTGAAATATACCCAAATGGAACTCGTGACCACATTGGAGCTTAGCCCTGGATCTGGTACCGTCGCCGACCACCAAGTCGAGGCAAATCGAGCACGAGACTTCAACAAGAGACGAAGAATCCTCGTTCCCGCGTTTACCAGGGACACATCCACCGTCATCTGCGGTGGAATCCACCGATTGGCTAGCAACCCGGCGATCATCATCTTTAGCTCCGGCCATATCTCCACCAGTCTGCCTCTGGAATCGGAGGGAACCCACAAAAATCTCGTTTGCGAAAGAAAAAAAAAAATATTGTCAAACAAAAATCCACTGATAAACCATCTCCCTCGCTCTCTCTCTCTCCGACTTCGTCTACCTTCTCGAAAGCCGATGCGGTAATAATCTTACATATCTCTATCCTTCCTTTGCCCTCTCTCTCTCGTCAGACCTGTTAAAGATGACGTGGTTGAAAACCAGACAATGACATACATTGGGCTATACATTTCTTTTTTCCTTTTCCTTTTTTTCTCGGGCTCTGGATAATTTATCCTTTTTTTTTTTTTTTTGCCATCTAATAATTTTTATTGAAATTATAAGCACGGTCTTGTGTAATCTAAACTCTTCCGAAACAAAACCGATGGTTTACGAGATAACCTCAGAGTCTAAGCCCAAAAAGGGAAAACGAAAGTAAAATCTACCCGATAAACGAAACAAGAACAAACAAAGGAACCCAAAACCAGAGCAAACAAAAACAAATCACCCACAAGACAAGACAAATTGACCAAATCAAAACAAGAACTAATGAGCAATCAGAAATTTGTAGGAGAACACGAATCATCCTCACAAACCAAACACCTTCGCGAGACTTCTTCTAGAAATGGAGTTTATATAGTTTTTTTTCGATTCGGATACATGGAATGGAACCCTTTAGTCTCCTCAACCAACAATATCCATCCTGAAACCAAACTAATTTTTTTTTGTTTGGGTAGACAAAAGCAAACTAATTGTTAATTTAGTTTAAAATAACAGTATTCCGCAGTCTCTTTCATATGAGCTCACGAGTTTTTAAGTTTTGATCCCTTATTTGTAGTTGTGAAGGTGTAAGTTTTGTAGTTGAGAAAGATATAATATTATTACACACAAATACTGATGCCAATGTAGATCGATTGTCTTGAAACGTTTCACATCAAGCCAAATTATTTCACATAACCGAAATAAAGACTTTGCTTTGACTGATAATTGAGCAGCTTTGGTGAGGTTTCAGACCTTGATCTTAGGCATCTTCACGATCATCACCGAGCAATGAGCATGATGAGCACAGTAGTCGCTCACGCTCCCAAGAACCGCCCTGTCGCAAACCAAACCGGAGAAGTGATGATAGTCAGGAGAGCCCGAAAAAGAATGGAAAAAATGGGGTATAGTTGAAAGATTGATAGAGGCTGACTGAAAAATACCTCTTGATAGCTCCATATCCATGGCTTCCCACAACAAGAAGAGAAGCATGGTGTTTATCTACAACTTCACATAGTATGTTTCTTGCATCGCCTTCAAAAACTTCGATCATCACGCCATGAACCTACGTAGCAAACCTAGAATGATTGAGAAGGTAGCTAACCAAAAATAGATAATTTGTTGAGACAAAATCTAGTGTGCTTCTAAGCTTGAAGCTTTTTTTTTTAATAAAGGGATGTTGTAGAGAATTACATCACCTACCTCATCTAACAGTCCAATACATGAAAAAAAGAAATCAATTTGGAATGTATTTCCTCTTCAAATTTTCATGAAATCAAACAAGGAAGGAAAGTGTACCGATTTGGTCTGACAAATTCCTTTGGCTTGCTCGACAACCCTAGCAGCGGTATGCTTCAAATCTGCATCAACAAAAGGGACAACCTCCGCAGTTCCTAACACATTAATTAACCCAAATTATCTCCCTGATGACTCCTCCTAACTAAAACAGAACCTTAATCGAGTGTCTCGATCCTTAATCGAAAGGGAATCAAAGAGCGTACCGGGACCAGCGAGACCAACGGCGGAGACGGCGTTAGGTTTGGCGTGGACGATGAAGAGCTTGAAAGGAAAATTCGGAGCGTACGGAGCGAAGAAACGATCGAGCGTCCACTCCAATGCGTAAGTGCTCTGCTCGCTTTCGTCCACCCCGACGACCATCACCGGTTTCTCCTCTCCGGTAGCCATAAATCTCTCAACTGTTCGCCGGCGCCGATCTGTCGCGTGAATCTCTCAACAAAGAAGCCTAGAAGATTCCAGAGAAAGGGAGCTTTTTTTTGTTTCTTCTTTTCCCGTCTATTTAAAAAAAAAAAAGAGAGAGAGAGAGTTTGCGTACAAGCACTACTGAAAGAGGAATGCGATACTTTGATGACGTGGATGGTCCTCGTTACTTTATGCCTTTGATTCGTAAATTTCTGATGCCACCGAATCTATCTTTGATGATGCCTCCACCAAATATATATATATTTTTTTTAACCCTTGTTACTGTGTAATTAAAATAGGCGCAATAAAGCTAGTTATTTTTTGTTTATGTTTTTGTTGACTAATAAACCTTGAAAACGTTAAATTCAGATAGAAATTAGTTTAAAATGTTACCATTCGTCGTCAATTCTTAACAAATTTGGTGGGTTGAACATGCATGAAGAGTTTTCATTGTTTTTCTTAAACATAGCCTATATGTATTATGTATATATTTGATATTCCAATTTCTCATTCAAAATTGAAAATATGGATAGTTACTCAGCGTTTATTTATTGTTCACCCCTTGCTAATACTTTTTTGGGATCTTCTTCTTGAGTTAATTTTGCCCTTCCTCCAAATTACCCAACCTTGCAACTAAAAGTCAAAAAGGCGTTCCAAGAATAAACATTTCGTAGACATCTTCCGTGCATAATCCCCATCACCACACTCACAGTATAATTCTAGTAAGCGATTACAGAGAAAAACATAGCTGTATAATCATTTCCCAACAACGAACCCATGAATAAAATTATTAAGGTTTATGATAAATCAAAACCCAAATGGTAACCCTTTTACAAAAGAAAAAAAAAACAATTTATAAAATATGTTTGAACCCGATCATTACATTACATATGTAAGTTTGCACTTTGAATTTAACGTGGCCCAGTATGAGTTTTCCGATGTAATTCTGGCGGGCCGGAAGGCCCAAATAAGGTTCCGTCAAGGATAAATGCGCTGGCCGAATGCATTTCTAACAAAAATTACCAACCCTTAATGAATGGAGAATCCGAACAGCCAAGATTGTAAGATATTATATAATGGAAACATTTGAGAATCCCATTTCAGAGATAGGTGTTGATCAAAACTAATGATACGTCTTTCTTTTCTTTTTGGGTAGTTAAAAAATTAATAAAAAGGCCAGGGTTACCCCCTTCCTTTGTGAGTGGGAGTCCATGGGTTCGAATCTCTTGGTGCAAGGTGGTGGGCGAGTGGTAGGGCGAGCTGCGGGATTAAACACCCGGCCCCGTGTTCGATTTTCCTCCCTTTGCTATTAAACATTACTTTGTGGGAAATCTGTCAGTTGGACCTCGGTCCAATTGGTTTACATGGTGGTCCATAATGCAGACGGTTGGGCCACCCGTTGGCACTTAATTTGGTTGATATTAAACTGAAGTCAGGCAGTGTGGTAGACCTTCGGGATCCGACCCTTAGTGGTCACAGTAATCCACTTTGTAGCATTCCGGTGCGTTCATATTCGGGCCGACTGAGATAGCCGATGGTGTTTATCAAAAAAAAAAAAAGGCCAGGGTTCGTCGGTAGTCCGATCCTGGTATATATTTAATTTCCTGATTCTTCATTATATGTAGTATAATTTAAATATGTTTATACAGAGAGTCGTCTCAGGAAAGATGGATCGAACATTCGTTTCTACACGAACTTGACTTTTTCATCTCACTCCTACAATCATATCATTACCTTCTTTAACAAAGTTTATTCTTTGCTTAAAAGCATACAAAAAAGGCCAAAAAAAAGAAGTGAAAATGGTATGAAACAGAATTCATTTCAGATAATTTTTTTTATGAATTTTATTCTAACTAATGGCATGCCATTATTCTAACATATAAATAATGGCATGAATCTAACTACATCAATTGATATATACTTTTGATATTGAAATTGCGTAAATAGGTTTAGCTTATTCGTCATCGAGTTGCAATATATAAATCATACTAATGAATATGTTAAGAAATCATGATTTTACGTGGCTATATATAACATACTAAAATAAAATGTGAGATGTGAAATATCCTACGCTCTCGATAATGTAGATAAAACGAAAAATAATTTATTTTAAAAAAAAAAAAGAAAAAAAGGGAGAGAGAAGGAGGAGATTTGGTGGTAACAATGGCTCAAATGTCATAATTTCTTAAAAATTTCTTCCACACGTCATTTTTATTTTGTATTTTTAATAAATATTTATTTTTAAATCAAAAATAAATAAAAAACCCAAAAAACCAAATGAAAAATCGAGAATTACAACCCAACCAGTTGGATCCGACTCAGATCCAACAATCCGACCCAAACCCACTCTAATTCAGTTTATTAAAAATTGAAAAAAAAAAAAATCCTCCAATTTCTCCACGAGACCATCGCTCTCCCCTCCCCTAACTCCCTCAAACTTCCGATTGATTCAGACAGAGCTCCATTTCGACAACCGAATCCGACAAGAGCGAGCCTGAGAACTCCCACCTCCGGTTCCCTCGCCGTTCTGGTCTTCGATTTCGTCGATTCCTCGCCGGGAGAACTCCGAAATCCGGGGTAACTGGAACAACTTAGTTCAACTATGGATAACTGATAATCATAAGTGTTTTTTTTTTTGAATTTGCAGGACTACGATAGTGATGCTGATGATGATGAGAGCCAACCAGAGCCACCAGATAATATGTTTTTTGGTCCAATCGAGTACTCCAAGTCTTGCAAGGTCGGAAGTAGGTGTAAGCTGAAACCGATAGGAAGGCGACAATCATCGTGAATATAAGTGAGTTTTTTTAGTTTGGGGTGAAGGACTTGATGATTTTCTTGTTGTGTTTAACTTTGTTTATTTTTTTATGCAGCTGAGGAAGAGGGTGGTCATAAAGAGAAGAAAGGAAAAGGAAAAGGAAAGAAAGAGAATAAGAACATGAAGGCGAATGAGCCCAGTGTCACTCCAATACCAACCGGAGTGAAGAGAAGAAGGGGAGAGTCTGAGGGGCTAAGGACACCGTGGGTTGATGAGAAGAAGCCTGAGAAGCCTGAGAAGAAGCGGAGAAAGAAGTAGGTGTTTTTAGTAGTTTGGTTCTTTGGTGTTTAGCATTTTGGTTGGTACTTTGGTCTTTCGTTTTTTGTACTTTGGTACTTTGGTATTTTGGTGTTTTGTATTTTGGTACAACTGGTTTAATAAGGTTCAACTAAGATCATCGTTGACCAATCAACTGGGTGAATTTGGTACAACTAGTTCAATTAGGTTCAACTTAATTAAGTTTCGCGGAACAAGTGGGAGTTGGTACAATTGAGAGTCTTAGAAAGAAACTTTTAACAAAGAGACATAAGATTGTCTTACAAAGCAACAGAAAACAAGTGGATGTATTCAAGTCTTAGAAAGCAACAGAAACATAAGATCCTTCGGAAAAACGAATACAAAAGGATCTTAAGCCGCATATTATCAAACATAAACTAAAGTCTATTTCTTCTCCCCGAAAGTTTCTCCCTCAACGTATGGATCTTGTGGTCCTTCTTGGCTAAGCTTTCCTTGATCTCATCAATTTCTTGACGCATTCGCTCAACGGCCATACGCATCTCATAGAAAGATGCAGGACCATAACAATGGCCTTTGAAAGCGCCGTGAATCGAACCTCTTACGTCACTCGTTGGGCAATGGTAGTATCTTCTTCCTTCTTCCCCCGGAGTTTTAGCCACCTCGACTGTCATTTGTTTACCGCACCAACACTTTGAAGGAATATCGAAATTAGCGTCTTCTCTTGCGTAGAGATCCTCGTAACTTGCTTCTGAGGAAGAACTCTGACTGGCACTGATTGGCATTGTCACTGTAAAGAAAAAAACATAAATAGCTATACAGACATGTTCTTAGTACTACCTAGTTGAACCTAGTTGTACAAATCTGAAATCCTCCATGAAATGATAAACCCAAAAATTGAAACAATAGCTCCTTCATAAACTAAGCAATCGCTAATACCATAGACCCATAAATCGCGAATTCCTATTTCCACAAACTCAGAAATCGAAAATCCTAGCTCTATATACAAACCCATAAACCTCGAAATCCTCTATAGAGAAAGGTGAAATTACAAACTTAAAAGCAAGCCAAGGAGAAATCGAGACTTACCTTTGTCGATTGTTGAACTCCACCTTCCAAATCCAGAAATTTCAGAACTTTCCCTTTTTTCTCTCAAACCCTAGAAATCGCTCTCCTCTCTCTCTCTCTCTAAATGAAAGAAACGAAAATGGTGAAAATGAGAGTGCGTCGACAAAAGTAAAAGAAAAAGGAAATTGCCAAAATTAAAAAAAAAATTAAAAAGAAAATGAACCAATTGGGAAAAAGAAGAAATATTTTAAATATTAAATTAAAGTATTAAAATCATCCCCACGTGTGTTATAGTTATTTATTAAAGTTGGTGTGATTTAAGCATGTCCCCTAGATGTACAGTTGTACACCAAACATCATAGTTGTACTTTTGGCGATATTTACGTATTTTAAGTTGTACCTTAATATAAATGATTATGTTGTAGTTGTCCACATGATTTCCCACAGTTATGTACCATTTAGGAGGTTTTCATAAGACAATTTGCACGAAATCGTATTTTTCACCTCTTTTCCATCATAAGAGGTGAATATTAACAAAGTATTCCTTATACTATAAGGAGTACTTCATGTGAGAACAAGCATATGTATTAGGAAAATGTTTAATTCGTTTTTATTGATTAATAATCGTTTCTTTATGTATTACGAATCCTTTTACACCTTAATTTACCATTTTTAATATTAGTTGGATATTATATTAATAATTTTGATTGTATAATTATTTTGTTCGTAGTTGTACTAGTTGAACCCGGTTGTACAAATCCGAGAAATACAGCAACAAACATGTTCTTATTTGTACTTAGTTGAACCTGGTTGTACAAATCCGAGAAATACTGATACATACATGTTCTTAGTTGTACTCAGTTGAACCTGGTTGTACAAATCCGAAAAATACTGATACATACATGTTATTATTTGTACTTAGTTGAACCTGGTTGTACAAATCTGAGAAATATTAATACATACATGTTCTTAGTAGTACTTAGTTAAACCTGGTTGTACAAATCCGAGAATTAAAAAGAAGAAAATATGTTTACTCATCAGGACTTTCGGGCTGCAACCACCTCTCCAAGTTCATGCCAGGGACAGACTTGTTTCTCCTCTTTCGGCTACCTTCTCCGGTAGATGAAACCGCGTTTCCTGATTTCTTCCTGATCTCTTGGTGTATTGCGGCGGTAAGGCGAACAATTCTTCAATTTCAGCAGGAACCATCCACTTAGACTCATGCGGGACGACATAAATCGTTCTGTAATATGCCAACGCCCTTGTATCAATCAAGTAATATTGGGAACAGAGATCATAGATTTGGATATTCGCGGGTCTCCCATCCTTCCTCACGAGGTTTCTCGTTGCGGCTATTGCGTGGACACACGAATACTTGTCTATATCAAAACATCTGCAAGAACAACTTTTCATTTTCAGGTCCACCAAATAACTCTTCCCATCGCGTCCCATAACGTTGTATTCAAGCTGGAAGCTATTTAGCTCAGTCACCAATAAATGCGATGCAGTTGCACATCGTGTGTGCAGCTCGTTCTCCACATAATTCATATCTTCTCTACTAACATCGAATAAATTATCTCTTCCATAGATGCAGTCTTAAACGATATAGCGTATACGGAATTTATTGAAACCCATTCATGCTCTTCTGTATAGTACCCTCCATAGTCAAAATGGATGTTTGTGTGCATCTTCCTCATCGCCTCCTGGAAATAGGATAAAAACACAAATTACGAATTACACAATTTGTCAAAGTTATTCCATTTGTACCAGTTGTCCTAATATCTCTCAGTTATACCATTTGAACCAGTTTTCCTACTATCTCTCAGTTATACCATTTGAACCAGTTGTTCTACTATTTCTCAGTTATACCATTTAAACCAGTTGTCCTACTATCTCTCAGTTATACCATTTGTTCCAGTTGTCCTATGTCTGCAGATTTCTAGATTTGGGATCGATTCTAAATCGGAGTTTCCTCTAAATTTACCACAAATTCAACACAATTTAACAGCTAAATTCGATAACTAACTTATGGAAATATTTATTCTTCCCATTAAATATGATTACAAACCAAATGTGCTACCAAAACAACCAAATTTAATTTCAAATCTCTAAATCTAACAAATCCCCAAATCCCCTATCAATGAACTCACTAAACCCGA
Source organism: Eutrema heterophyllum (assembly GCA_002933915.1). Lineage (NCBI taxonomy): Eukaryota > Viridiplantae > Streptophyta > Magnoliopsida > Brassicales > Brassicaceae > Eutrema > Eutrema heterophyllum. Next base: position 2,065,805 of record PKMM01029352.1, read on the forward strand.
TGGAGAAAAATAAGAAACGGACGACAACAAGAACGGAGAACTCGTCGGAGGGGACGGCGGACGTGGTTGGAGGAACTCGGTTTGAGCAACAATGGCGAGGAGGAGGAGCTCACGGGAAGAAGGTAAGCGCTTTTTTTTTCCCTTTTCTAGCTCTGTTTTTTTTTCGTTTAAAAAAAAACAATAAACAAATATTATTAAGGACATAATCAGCATTCTATATACTGGGTGCGGTAGATTAGTACGTGGCACAGCAAAATTTTGTCTTTAAACAAGTGGCATCTGAGAAGTTCCCTCAGACGTGGTGGTGAGAAATAATTGTAAAGACAAAAAACAATAATTAAAGGAAGACTTGTTCTTCTTCCCTTGGCTCCTCCTATAAAAAACCCCATTCATCATGGATTGTCTCCATCCCATTCCAATCTCAGATTCAAATCTTCTCAGTCTCCGACGACCTCAATCACCATGGCCGGCATCAAGGTTCACGGAGTTCCCATGTCCACCGCCACCATGCGCGTCCTCGCTGCTCTTTACGAGAAGGATCTCGATTTCGAATTAATCCCCGTCGATATGAGGGCCGGTGCTCACAAGCAGGAGCCCTTCCTTTCCCTCAACGTAACTCCCTCTTTCAAACTTTTGGTTTTCATTATATCACCTCACCATGATTTTGCTCTGACGATGATTTTGGTTTGATTCATTTCAGCCCTTCGGTCTAATTCCTGCTCTCCAAGACGGTGATTTGACGCTGTTCGGTGAGTTTTTTTTTTTGTTTTTTCCCTCAAAAGTAGTGGGTTGTCACACCATGATTGCAAAGAAACAAAATCAGATCTCGTGATTTTGATTGTTGATAATTCGACTTTTAGATCACAGAATCATTAGGTCTTAGTCAAGTATCGGATAACCCATTCATCTGAAATGACAGATTTACTCTGCCTGTGATTGTGATCTGATCGACTCAATCTGGCGATTTTGCTTAAAGATTGTTGGTAATTTGCAGAGTCAAGAGCCATCACCGAGTACATAGCAGAGGAGTACAGTGAGAAAGGTGAGAAGCTTCTGTGCCCAGGCTGCAAGAAAGTGAAGGCAGTCACAAATGTATGGCTTCAAGTCGAAGGTCAACAGTTTGACCCAATCGCCTCAAAGATTGCCTTCGAGCGTATCTTTAAAGGCATGTTTGGCATGACCACCGACCCAGCCGCTGTGGAAGAGCTCGAAGGGAAGCTCGTCAAGGTCTTGGATATCTACGAGTCAAGGCTCGCCAAATCTGACTTCTTGGCTTGTGATTGCTTCACTTTGGCTGATCTTCACCACCTCCCAGCCATCCATTACTTGATGGGTACCGACTCCAAGAAGCTCTTTGAATCTCGCACTAAGGTTAGCGACTGGGTCAAGAAGATCACTGCCAGGCCAGCTTGGGCTAAGGTTGTTGACCTCCAGAAGCAGTAACAAGACTTTGTCGTTTTTTTTTTTTTTTTTTTTGAGCTTTCCCTCGTGCCCCAAATAAATGATTGTCTTTGTTGCTTATTATGCACAATTTCTTTATGCTTGTGTGTTTTCAAGTATTGTATCGTCTTCCTGATTCTGCACAATTTCTTTATCTTTTCTTCTTTTTGTGTGTTTGCTGGGTTTTGGCATCATCAAACCTAGTCAATTTAATATGTGCAATAAAACAACAGGGCCTATGTAACTGAAAGACAGCATTCCGCTTGCAATAAACTGAACCGGAAACGAATTTATATATATATATATAAATGCAACACTACTAGGAGGAAGCAGCTGAAGAAGACAAGTTGCTCTGCAATTGCGTGATACATTGGGAGCCGAGAAAGGTGGTGTTGCCCTTGAGAAAACCAGAGTACCAATGAGCAGAGAGTTTGGGAGATCTCTTGCGATGAGGATCGCTGAAATTCACAGAGTACAATCCAAAACTATACTCGTATCCGCTCAGCAACTCGTACAAATCCATAAATGACCACACGAAGTAGCCTCTCGTGTCTGATCCATTCCTACACGTAGTAATCTCTTGTTTTCTTTATAACATCGACAGAAAAAGAGAAGAGAAGATGCAGTAAGAAACACTTTACTTACCTAACGGCTTTGAGAACAGCACCAATGTAAGCTTGTAAGAACTCGACCCTTGGTGTGTCCTTCTGTTGCAGATGCAAATCTTGCTTCATCGGTTTACCTACTCGTTTGCATTGGCAAGAGAATTGAGCAGACTAAGACAAAAACAAGAGAGAGAGAGAGAGAGATCCGAGGAGAGAGAGAGAGACCATTCTCAAGAATGTAGACAGGAGGATTGCCATAGCTCTGCTTTATATACTCCAGGACACCTTCCATAGCCCATGGAGCAACATCATACTTGCCCAAACAAAAACAAAACAACTAAGAAAGATGGACTGGGAACACGTAAGTGGTTGAATACTTAACTCTATTAGGAGTTTGGCATCTGAAATTTCGTCATCCTTGGAGCTTGTAGAAGGAGTAAATCCTATTGCAAATATGCTAAAGCCTACGGAACCTCCTTGCGTATCCTGCGCATTATATATAATATGTTGCCATCAACTCACACATTCAAGAGAGGGGTATGTAAAATACATGTAGAAGCAAGCATACCTTGTACTTTTGCTTGTATAGTCTTGAAGCAGAGGCGTGCGCAAGCAGCAAGTTATGGGCTACGATATATGGTTCAGTTGAGGAGTTCCCTGACAAGCAGCTAGAACAACGACCAGGCGGTGTACCCCCATTGTCGTAACCTCCAATAGTGAATATATTAGCCTCGTTGATGGTGGTCCAGAATTTGACGTGGTTCCCAAACTCTCTAAAGCAAACATCTGCATAAGCAGTAAAGTCTTTGCTGCAAAGGCAAACAACAGCAAGTTTTTTTCATCTAAGTTTTTGACCCAAAAAAAAAAAAAAAAAATGTAAGAAAAGAAGCTAAGTAAATGCGGCTTATTTTGAGCAGCCTACATGATTCTGCGGTTGATCCATCCTCCATATTCATCCTCGAGATACTGAGGATGATCGTAGTGGTACAGTGTAACATGTGGTTCAATTCCTGTAGCAAGGTTTCCAGTTAATAGGAAGTAGAACCAGAAAAAATGGGTTTCCATTCCAAGAGTGAATATGAAGACGGGTCTTACCATGGGTTACAAGTTGTTGGATGAAGTTCATGTAGAAGTGTAGACCATTTGGGTTAACTGGACCTCGTCCATCTGATGAGAAAAGAGCTCATGAACTTGTTGATCCCTATGAGTAAGAAAACGGGGAGCATGACTTACTCGGTATGAGCCTAGACCAAGAGATGGAGAATCTGAATGCATCTAAGCCAGTTTCCACAATAAGCTGCACATCTTCCTGCAGAGTGAGAAAAACCCTTTGATGTGATAAATAGGTTGATGTAATAAATAAGCTCATGAAGAGTTTGCTTGTTGCATAGAAAGTGAAAGAACCTTGTAGTTGTGATACCCATCACAAGCTATGTCTCCATTATCTATGTTACCTGCCAAGTTCACAAGCTATGACTTGAATTTCCAAAATCGATGTTATAATAAATTCCAAAACTGATGTTAGAGAGTGTAAGAGCATGGTTCAACTAAAATCCAAACACCAAAAAAAAAACAAAAAAAAAAGAGAAAAAGCTTACGAGAGTGAACGTAAGTATCCCAGACGCTAGGCTTTTTGCCGTCTTCATCAAAAGCTCCTTCCCACTTTTTAGAGACCAAACGTTTCTTCTTCAGAAAACAAATCATCAAAAACAAAAAATTGTATTTACCCTATATTCCAAAAATAATAAATTCGATGTTGGTAAGGCCTTTCTGAGGATGCAGGAAAGCCTCTCTTACATTTCCTAGCTTTCATCGGATCTGATGTGATATTGCAAATCGTAACCAAACCCAGAAACCCACTGTAAACCGGATTACCCCCCATCTCAACGAACAATTAAAAAAAGATGCGCATCCAGGGAATCGAACCCTGGTCAGTACCGTGGGAGGGTACTATGATACCACTACACCAGATGCGCCACATGTCATTTATCTCGTTACAGTTAAAATTTTAGTACAATGTGTATGATTCTGGATGCTTCTACTCACGCCCAAGAGGAAAACTAAATAACAATCATTCTTCATTTCAAGGGCATCTTACCAAATGAAGTGTTTTTTTTTTTTTTTTTTGGAGAGAGCGTGAGAATTCGAAACGTGTCAGAAGCCATTTTTACAGATCACAGACAGGTGTCCAAGACTTTTATTTCTGTAAATATTACGCTATAAATTTGATCTGATAGTTTAAAAAAAAAAGTAAGTCCTCGTTGTTGTTAATTAATTACCTCGTTGGACGGACCGATTTTAAGTATGGTTGATTATTAGCAGGTGTTTATGCTACAATGATTATTAGCTTCTGTTTCAAGAGGGTTTGACGTTGGACTCAAGGATGAGGATCCTTTTAAATTCGTCTATACCTTTTCTTTTTTTAAGGTTAATTAAATTCGTCTATACTTACTTCATGTATAATACATTTAACAATTACCATGGTAAATAACTTTATAATGATAAGAGAAATTGAAAGGAAACGATGAGAGATAAACATGGCTCAGTGAACCGTAAAGTTTTTGAAACAATTTTTTCCTTTTCTGTTTTTGTTCAACGAAACCATTTTATTTTAAAAGCACGATGATTTATTTAATGTATATATATATTTGAAACAAAAAAAGGTCCATTTATCCAAAGTCGAGAACAGTAGCTGTAAGTAAAAATATCAAAGTAGATAAAATTTGTTATTTTATAAATAAAGTAGCACACGCAGATCCTAACTAGCATTACAGCAAATACGATGTGATGATATATATTATTAAATACCGAGAGTGTAATTAACTATGTAGTCACGGGGCCCAAGTCGGGTCACGGGGGCTAAAGAAGGAACCGGACACGTGGCCGTTCAAGAGCTTGAGCGTGCCACTGTCGGGCTTAACACATCTCGGCGTTTTGTACTGATTAAACGACCCTCCTTGGCTTATTATCAAATCCATGAGTTTCTCGAACGTTCCTGGTTTCACCACTCTTATCTCTAACGCCCCGATCGATCTCTCTTTCGTCCTGCATTGTCTGTAGATGTAGTCAAGCTCTTCCTCAACCGCAATGCAACACTCTTCCATCAGCTTCGGCTCGAGCTGTTGATGATGATGATGATGGCCATCAGGTTCGAGCCCTTGGATCTCCCAGAAGAGCACGTAGTGACCTGGCACTGATGAAGTGTCCGCGTAGCTCGTGTATTCCGCGAGGAATGCCTTGTTGTGGAGTTTCTTCTTGGCTAACGTGATGCTCCTGTGAAGATCTTCCTCGTTGGTTTTGTCTAAATCGATGCTTAGAACCACGTTTCTCCTGCAGATAAACCGGAATTGTGGTGCTTTGTTGTAGAAACCAGCCACTTGAAGAACATCGCCGATTCGGTAACGGTACAATCCTGTTCCAACAAATCAATCAATGTTAAGGATCAATATATATATAAGAACAATTTTGGTCACCGATTTATTTTTACTTTACCTGCGAAAGTTGTGACCACCAATTCATAGTAGCGTCCGAGTTTGACGTTGACCAAGTCAATGACTTTATCACAGGGGACTTGATCATCGTCGTCTAGGTCAAGCGAGAGGGTCCCGTTTTTGCCGAGAGGGATAAACTCGAAGTAGCACATGTTAGGCAAGAGTGTGAAAACGACGTCGGATGGTTTCGAGAGTGGCTTCACGTTGACTCCAAAGTAAGTCTCAGAGGAAGCATACATTGGACAAACCAATGGAATCTTGCCTTGGCTAAAGAACTCAAGCGCTGGTATGTATTGGGCCATTGAGCCTGTCACTACTGCTTCAATGAACTTTGCTTTGGGCCAGAGCTGACAAAGAATCCCTTTCCACGACGAGCGTCCACAGATTTCTTCGATCTCGTTTGCTAAGCCTGGATTTGGCGGCGTTAAAAGGCAAGACATGGCCATCTGGCACCCTGGATCGGTGATCATGGGACTGAGATGACCCGTGCGGATGTCTTTACAGAGCTGGCTCCATTTTTGCTCCAGATAAGAGATTGCACGGAGAAACGCTGAAGCAAAGACAGCTCCTAGACGCATGACTTTGTGGCGGTGAATCAGAGCGGCTAGTAACTGACAGTACATGCTTTGGTTGCTGTCTTCACAAAGGATGGTTTGGATGGGACTGGTTATGTCGTTGAATGGATCATAAGGTCTGCATTGGAAATGTTTGCTCTTGTAGTAGCTTGTGAGGACAGCTCTGATTGGTAAACCACAAGGAGTTGATGTTTCAGCTTTGACGAAATTTAGGTACATTGCTTTTCCTTTGTCAAGTCCAGTTACATACCTGTCAGCCAAGAAAAAAAGGTATATTATAATAAAGCTGAGTTTAAAAACAGAACTAGAAGATGATGGTAAGAGAGGTAAAAAGGAAAAAAAAAAACTAAAAGATTCTTGAGGTTTAGTGAGTGCTATTCAAAATTCTCAGAGAATCTTTGGTGGGGACATGAAAATGGCGTGTGGATAAAAGATGATGGATGCAAACTTTATAGTACATGATATGATACCACTAATTGCCAAAAAAAAAACACCAAAACCAAAGCATAAAGCAAACTTCCTTAGTGAAACCTATTATGATGTGATTTATTGGTACCACGGGCAGTACCTGTATGAGTGTATCCATATTCCATATGTTAGTGCTACAATGATTATGAAATTATATTCACACCGAGGCTTCTTGGTAGGAAAAACCATACGTTTATTTTCTTTTCTTTTCAATATTTCCAATGGATAATAACATTGAGGAATGTGATGTGTCCTTCCACTTCCATACGTTAATAGTTTTGAGACATATCCATTATCCTACAACTACAGGAACTGTCCTAGTGGTTCTTTTTATGGAATATGAGATCAGCCACTTTGTTTTATCAAGTTAATATTCCTGTGCGCACAAGATGTATATCCTTTTTCATTCTAAAATATTTCAGAAAGAAGATAAGCTTTAGAGAGCATCAAGGAGAGGGTGTTAAAGGGAGATCATAGAACATGACTGTACTGAATATTAACGAGGGATAATTTTACTAACTTGTTCACGATTGGAATAATAAGATTGTAGAGAAAAGCGCGGCGATCAAGATCTTCAGAAATGGTCGGCATTAGCTTTGGCTCTCCACCAGAAGTCCCTGAGCTGCAAAATGCAAGAAAGACAAATACATCTCTTCAGCTACGTACACAAATAAAAATAAAGGAAGAAGAGGCAGAAACTAAGAAAGATTCAGGCAGAAATAGAAACCGACCTGCATAATATTTCAGTGATAGGATGACCAGTAATAAGAGAAGAGTCTTCTCCATTTGCAATTCTCTGAATGTAAGGACACACATCTTTGTACTTTATGATTGGCACAGAGTGTTTAAACTCCAGAACGTCCTTAGAGCCTTTCATGTACTTACTCAAGTACTGTGTGTCCTTGTTTCGTTCTAAGATCCCACATAAAATGTTATCTTGAACTTCAGCAGCTTTCGAGGTGATCCTCTCGAGCTCTTTTGATGCATTGTCACCTTTGTAGTTGTAATCAAGCTTCGTTACATCCATTTTTCAGATTAAAGAAGAAGAAGAAGAAGATGAAGAAGAAGAAGAGAGGTAATGAATGCCTCAGGACCCAAAGCAAGGAGATGTATTTATAGTGGGTTTAGCCATATTTACATACCCAGTGGATATTAACTTTGTCCTTGCAATATATCAGTTAAAGGAAAAATTTTTAAAAAAAGAAGACCAGTGCTGATATCATCAATAATGGAAGCTCAGCATCAAGGACAATACGTATAAGAAAAACATGTACTTAAAGAGACTAATAAAACAATATTGCGTAAACACATATATAGTGCTTCTGTCTACTTTTTACTCTGAACCAAATATTTTTAAGTTGACTTTGCGTCACATAACACATCTTCTGCAGGTCATTAGAAGCTCAAATAGGGAACCTTAATGGATACGAATAAGAATAATCTACAACAGCCTGAGTCATGTTACAGNATCAGTTAAAGGAAAAAAATTTTAAAAAAGAAGACCAGTGCTGATATCATCAATAATGGAAGCTCAGCATCAAGGACAATACGTATAAGAAAAACATGTACTTAAAGAGACTAATAAAACAATATTGCGTAAACACATATATAGTGCTTCTGTCTACTTTTTACTCTGAACCAAATATTTTTAAGTTGACTTTGCGTCACATAACACATCTTCTGCAGGTCATTAGAAGCTCAAATAGGGAACCTTAATGGATACGAATAAGAATAATCTACAACAGCCTGAGTCATGTTACAGCTACCAAAGAAGAGTCATTAACATTTCTCAGTAAATGAAGAGACTTTGTTCGATCAGCATGAGAAATAATCTCAACCATCCATTTTATCAAGGAATCCCAAAAGGGGACCACAATTTTTGTATGATCAACCACTGTCATGATCATCAAGCTTTAAAACATGATGCGTTTGGTGCTCGCCGCATCTGATAGTTTAGCGAAAGTCCACCACTAACTAAACAATTGCTGACGCTGCTCTGTCCTCAAGAGGAACAACTCTAACCAGACATTGTGGAGGCTGTTGGGGTGGATTCTTTTTCCATACGCAGAAAGGTTAGTGACAAGCAAAGCATACAAAAAGCTAGCTAAACTTGGATCTCTCTCTGTTATTTTGGTGACTCAGTTTAGCATATAATGTATCGCACTATTAACCCTTTTGGTAGTAATCCATGCATAGTGATTCACTTCTCACCAGTCCCATAAAAAGAACAAAAACAAAAGAGATCTATCTAACAGTCTTTAAACTCAGATACTATTGGTTCACAGCCTTATCCACAAGCTGGATGTGTTCCCTCTTCAGATTCCCTGCTTAAAGCTGACGACTAACACCACAGAATCAATCAAACGCACATTTTTTTACTCCGTGGGTCTTTAAATGTAAACCATGTAACTGCAAGAAACCATATTGTGAACCCTATGTCTAAGATGAAAAGGAGAAGTTAAAAACATTGAAACATCATACGAAAATACATGGCTGTTCTGATGTCACAATCAAACTTTTGACTCTGTCAGAGTGATATATTTTTATTGTTCCTGTGCAAGTTGTGAAAAGGTTAAAAGCTTCACTTTCTTGGCATTTTTGTGTAAATGGAATCCACAATCAAGAAAAAAACAACAGACAAGTTGTTATCAACTGTAAGAAGATGTTGTCTATGTAAGGCAAATCTGAAAGGTGACTATGAACATCTTCAATAGTAAACATTCCTTTTCTTCTCATGAGAGAGAGAAAGAGAAAAAAAAAATTAGATTCAATGGATGCAGAACACTGTATATTATATGTATCACGACTATGTAACCACCGAGTCTTATCTTATATATTAACAGAAAGAAATAAATGAAGATAGATGACTCATGGTAAGGAACAAAAACAAGTAAAAGAAATAAAAATAGATAGACAAGGTGAAGCAAAAGCCAATGAAAATAAGCTCACGTATTCCTTTTTCTTGCTTCAAGCCTTCATTTGCCAGCCCCAACCGATGTTTAAACAGAGACAGTTTTCTAGCAATGCTAAATAGAAACATCACGACACCATAAATGTTTATACAACTGAATAACTCTTTGTTTACTTTCTTTAGGCAATGATCAACAGTACACAAGGACAGACAGTGACTAAAACCAAGAACACATCTTAAGTCATCATGTCCTACTTAATCACTGTGAAGGTTAAGGAAACAGTAGTTGTAGCCAAAAGTTTTTTTTTTTTTTTTAATAAAATCACAGATGATCATATTCCAATATGTGATAACAACAGAACAATTTGAAAAAAATCACATGATCGAGTGGCAGTTGGGACGGGTAAAGATATTAAAGGCTGGTTCGGGTCTAGGAGGATGTACGTGCATTGGCAGAACTATAACTTTTTCTTACCAGGGGCAGAAACAAAAAATACTAAAAAATCAGTCTATAAATTACCAAAAAATCTATTGTACATTTGTACTCCATGTTCATTCATAGATTAAAACATTTTTATCATGATTTCATTCGTTACATCTTCAAATATATTTTTTCGATATAATAAATGAGACAATCATTTAAAAATTGACCTTAACACAATCTTCATTCCAGAAAACCATCTCTCGATAAGAAATAAATAAAGTCAAAACTAACTTCAAAAGCTTATAAACCAAATGATAAGAAATATGTTTCTTCGTTTTTACCATCACATGTTTTAGGTCTCCAAAAAATTTCAAATTAGTAAACAATGATTATCTTCTCATACATTATCAATATATATGTCTCGATAAATTTCTCTATGAGATCAAATCATATCATCTATAATTCAATCCAAAATTTCTGCTATAATGAAGGGTGAAGTCGTATAGAGAGAGGAGCGAAGCTTTCTCGTGGGCAAAGAGACGAGCAAAAAACAATTTCATGTTTTGTTTTTATTTTTATGTTTTGTTTCTTATCTTTTATGTTTTGCCAAATAGAAATAGGATTAATCAATAGTTAATTGAAATAGGATTTATGAAAGTTTTGGATTACTATCTAAATTAGGTTTTAACTAAATTTGAGCCCAAACTTTAATAAGAAAACGAAACGTAAGCCCATCTTAATACATTATTTTTGCTTTTGATTTTAAAGTTTTTTAGTTATTTTTTTTATGGGGTCAAAAAAACAAAATTTAATGGGGTCATTATGATTCTATTTGAAGAAAAATATATTTATTTTCCTTAATTAGGTGGGGTCAGCTGACCCCTCCTCCCAACCTAGTTCCGCCCCTGTGTACGTGATTCGGCCCAGAAGCTATTAAACAAGTCCTGATGGTGTAAACCTATTAGATGAATCAGCAGGAAGTGAACATGGACAATGGTATTCATATTCTTCTTTGGATTTTCTTGGTAACACATGAGCGAACGTATAACGAGAAAACATAAACATTGCACTTGAGAATAAAAGATAAGAAGGTTTTAAACCCTCGTGGTCTCATTAGACAGCACGAATCATGAAGGGGAGCTAGTAGAGTCCTTAGTGAGCTTCGTAGATCTTTGATATGGTGTACCTTGGTCTTTTTTTTTATTTGCTTTCTCTTAAGATTCAGCTTGATACCACTCCCATAACGGTCGGATCGACTTGTCTTGATCATATATAGCTAGGTTCTATGCTACATGATCAAGTTTAATGGCAAAGAAGTAAAAAAAGAAAGATATTACCATGGATTCAACAGAGTAACAGAACAAAAGTGAAAAGATAGGTTAAAGAAGCATATATTCTACACCGCGTCAAATCAAGGGAAGCTAAGAACCTAATTTAAGAGCATAACGATTATGAGCTACCGAAATTTAGAAGGAAAAAAATGCTAAATATGCTATTCTTTCTTCTTTTAGTACATGATGCCAATTGGAAAACAAATCAAATTGTTCTTAGAGATGAGAGCTGTCTAAATCAGTTTTTTTTTTCCCTTGGTGACGACATCAATAACAGCTTTTGAAAAGAAAAAAATAGAGTGAAATCTCACATGTATTCACTCTAGCGTCAAAAATGTCTTGATCATATATATATTTGTCATCTAAACCCCATATATTAAATCAAGTTAAAACGGTCTTGTGGTTACTTCTAGAAGTAGACCATACCGGTTATGTCCAACTTAGATGAGAAAAGATATAGCAATTGTACTACGAAAATGTTGTAAAACTGTAATAGAAAAACGTTTAATTTAAGGACGAACAACATTCATAACACATGTATTTGGAAAAAGAAAAAAAAAAAAGGTCAAAAAACCAATGTATAAATCACCATGATTAGTCAACTGTTAGGTCTGTAGCTTATCTCTAATAAGTCTTGAAAAACAAGAAGAGAAAGAGCATCATCAAAGGTTCACTTATGCTTTCTGTGTCTTTGGTCTTCTTTGAGTTGGTAAGGATTATATGAAGGAGCCAACCAGAGACCCCACAGGACGGTCAAGTGTAGACACAGTAACAAAGCCGAGGATACTGGTGTTGATGGATACACGTTCCAGCACAGCTCGATACCGAGGAACAAGATCAAGCTTTTTCAGTCAAAACAAAAACAAGAAGACGGATTAGGGTTTAGGTTTTTTTTTTACTGTGGTTAAGGGTAAAGAACACTGAGAATGATTTTACCGCAGCCAAGTAGGAAACGAAGTTCTCCATAGCAGAAAAGGCAGCGAATAAAAGTACCTGTTGTGATCATACGAGTATTGGGTCTGAGGCTCAATAATGTCAAGAAAGAAGAAGAAATAATTGGGGTTTTCTTTCGTTACCATGAGTAGAACTGGTAGTGCAGGGAACGAGCACATACAATGCCAATGAAATTCCCAACAAACATGGTTGTCACGATGTCTGTTAATCAAGTGGAAAGCCTGATAAGTTTGGGCAGTAGACAAATAAACCACCCCAACACCCCCCCCCCCCAAAAAAAAACAGTAAAAGCTTACGTTCTTTTGTAAGAATCTCCGAGGTTGAGAAATCACTGAACGAGAGCGAAGATGGAAGCGTCAAGAAGAAATGCTTAGAATGCATGAAGCCTATAATCCCGCCTTCTTGCCTACGGAAGTCAACATATTCGTTATACACAGGAGATACGAACTGTCGTAGTACAAAAATGCAGCTGCTTCATGAGAAATGACTTTGTGCTAGTAAGAGAAACCGGCTCTGTGCTTCCACTTACTTGCACCATTTAAAATTTGCAAACGCCGCAAGGAGACATAGGTGAGAAATGAGCAAGCATACTGCAAATTCTTTGGACACAAAAACTCTTTCTGGAACAAATTTGAAGTTAACAGACCTGTTGAGAGCTCAAATTAGAGTTAGAGCTCAAAAGATATAGGGAATTCAGAACCCATTAACAATTTTATCAGATTTAGAGGGAGAAGAGAGAACGATACCAGAAGTGAATAAAAACACGTCCAAGATCAAAGGCGTTTGCAATGTATGAAACCGGATATGTTATCAGAAAGGGCAATCCCACGAATATCTGTATAGACCATTCAGTGACCAGTTGAATGGTACTTGTTGCATTGTCAAAATTATAATTCGCTGGATACTGCAACTCACCTATATACATTGAATAAACAGTTAACAAGTTTCCAGCTTTCCATGGAGAAACAATACTAGGCATAAAAATTGGTGACTAATGGGACGTCTAAGAGATATAGAGGGAAACCTGAACAAGAGCTGCACCAGCTAAAGCAGATACCACTCCAATTATATTCACGGCCTGTGAATAGTAAAACTTGACATATGAAGAATCAATGCTAGACGAAGAATAAAGCAAATCCATAAACTAATTCTCTTCCTCAGACATACCTTTAGTAGCAAGAGTAACAAAGGCGGAGCATACAAAAGTACATTCATCTTTATAGAAACAGCTCCGCTGTATATATATATAAAAAAAAAAAAAAAAGGGTAAGCAGACTAGTCAATCACAAGGATGGAGAAGAAAAAGATATTCATAGCAAAAGCAGCGATCTTACCTGAAAACAACCATGCCGAGATGCCATTTACGATAGAGAAAGAGAGCTATTGACGCATGGAGCAGAGTCATGGCAAAACAATCATTAAAGAGACGGAGAACAAAGATTGAATGTATTCTCTTGGATAAACAAAGTAGAATTAGCGCCCACCATGGCACCTGTAATACGTAAGGATACAAGAAGTATTATCCCTGACTAAAGTCACCAGAATTATGTACTTGTCGTATCATGAATGGAAACATAACAGCAAAAGATGCATTATACCACATCAGACTTGACATAGATGAAGAAGACGATAGCCAGATTGAAAATGTAGAGAACACCAAAAAGAATCTGCATTAATAAAGCGAGAGGTCAAATTCAACAGCTCCCCGGAAAAGAGAGCCAAATCTAAAGATACCTGAGCAGGGTAGACTTCCCCTCCAGTTAAATGCTGCACTGCAGAGTAAACATAGAGGAAACCTGCCGGATAAACCAATGGCCCTGTATCGCCTTTCAACTTCCCATAGTCTCTCTCTCCCCCAAGAAACCCACTAACCTAACTTTTCACGACTAATTAGAAGAAAATAAACCCATTTGACTCCACAGAATGATCAAGTACCAACACTAACCTGTGACATGTAAGCATCCCAATCGATCTTCGTGTCTGTTCAAGCAAAAAAAAAAAACCATGTCTAATGCACATTTCGAAAGCAAAAATGTAGGAAATTAGATCTCACATGGAACATAGGCGATGATAAGTGCGACGAGGATTGCATCAGCCAGAGTTAAGGCGAAGGCGAATGGAATTATTGGTTTTTTAAACAGATCGGATCGATTCGTCTCCTTCCCATGCCGACGGCTACGAGAAGCTCTCAAGCTTGCCTCCATATTCACCGGTGATGAAACCAGAACAACCGCATCAGAAAACAGACTACTTATGATTGACTTTTAGTTTTAGCCCATAGTAATTTAGGGGTGGGCACCGACCTGATATGTCGGAAATTTTACTATTTGTGATATATTTTGTTTTTATCGAATATTTAATTTTGTGATTTGTTTTGCTCCGGAAAAATACCGATATCCGAAAATTCGCGAATATCTAACTTTTGCAGAAAATACATATTATAACCTCAAGTTAAAATAACATTGAAAATAAGATTGATAATAAAACTGTAAATACATTTGATTTGCAAGGGTATAATTGACAAATTAATAGATTTCTTAATTTGTGTGCTCAGCTCTAAAACGACATATAAAAAAAAACGGAGGGAGTATGAACTACAAAAGAAAAAAAGTGAAATTATCTAGTTTTTTTTCTTATTTAAAGAACTAGATAAGTATTCGCATATATGCGGATTTGTAATTTAATATTTTATAACCCGTGAAAAAAAATAGAAAAAAAATTAGATCATCCGTGAAAATATATAATACATAAATTTAGAAACGAAGTTCCCGATGAAATAAATATATACCTTAAATAAAAAATTTGGTGAAGCATATGCCGTAAATAGCTTTGGATATGATTATTAGACTTTTAATTTTTGGTGTGTAATTGTCATAATACCAAATTGTGGTTTATATAAAAGTGATAAATTAATTAGAATTCTTTTCTTTTTAGGATTAATTTCTTTAATCTAAATGAAAAAATAAATAATTTTTTTTCCTTTTTATATTAGTTTTGTCTTTTTAGGATAAATTTATTTTTTAGTAACTTTACATTTAAAATTATGAATCGGTTATTAATCAATAATTGATCATTGTTTGATTTACCTTTCCTGATTTTTAAGTTTTTTTTATTAATCGATTTAAAATTTTTCCAACTTTGATTTGACACGTGTCGCGATTAGGTGAGTTAACAACTTTGAAATATTAAGTTTTATATGATAAGATTTTCTTATTTTAAA
>PKMM01029352.1:2081594-2114844 GCA_002933915.1 Eutrema heterophyllum
TATATATATATAATCTAGCGGATATCCGACCTTCTTAAAATTAGTATTTGTGATTTGTTTTGTTTTAGACGAATACTTTATTTTAATATTTGCTTTGCTTCGAATTTTTACAGATATCCAGATTTTTCGAATCGAAACGAGACGAATACCGAATCAAAGCGAATTTATTGAATAATTTGCCCAATCCTACATCGTATACCCCAAAGTTACTATTGGGCTTATTTTCTTGAGTCGGTGTTTTGTTTGGAAGAAAATACAGATATTAAGCGATCAATAAGCATCGTAATCGTCCACATACTGTGTATGCATCAGACATGGGCCATAAAATAAGCACGTGTCCACACTTTGTCACAAAATATCCAAAAAGAAAACAATTAATTCGCATTCCACGTGTACACATCTCTGTCAACAACTCGCCACGTGTCTCTGCAACACCAGAGCCTCCAACTCTTGGCTTCTTCTTTATAAACTTCATCTCCTGATTATTCTCTTTGACCAAGCTTCTTCAATCATCTCATTTCTCAATCTGAAATCTCAATATCCTGTGCTGGACGTTGTAATGGACTCTCAGGACATCAGGTACCGTGGCGGAGACGACAGAGACGCCGCGACGGTCACGGCCGCTATGGCCGAGACGGAGAGGAAAAACGCTGACGACAAGAGCAAAGGCAAATGCGATCAAAAGAGGGCGATGGCGAAACGCGGTCTCAAATCGCTGACGGTAGCGGTTGCGGTTCCTGTGCTCGTGACGCTCTTGGCGACGTATTTCCTCGGCACAAGCGGCGGCTACGGGAATCGAGCTCGATCCTCGTGGTGGATCCCACCTCTGTGGATCCTACAGGCCACGAGTGTCGCGTCGAGCGGTCTGATGGGCTTGGCTGCGTGGCTCGTGTGGGTAGACGGTGGGTTCCACAAGAAGCCCAATGCTCTGTATCTTTACTTGGCTCAGTTTATGCTATGTTTGGCTTGGGGCACTCTGATTACGTTTCGGGTCGGGTCGGGATTAGCCGGGCTTGCGGTGTGGTTGGGTCAATCTGCGGCCTTGTTCGGATGCTACAGGGCCTTTAACGGGATAAGTCCGGTCGCTGGTAATCTGGTAAAGCTGTGTTTGGTTGGTGCTGCGTTTGTAGCCGCCGTTAATGTAAAGCTCGCAATCGCGTGAACGTGGTGGTCTTTGGGATACGCTGTGGTGTTGTAGAGTGATGGTTAAGCGTTTTTATGAGTGTTTTGTGATATATACATAAAGATGTCGTTGTGACTCAATCTTCTCATTGTGGAGTAATCGACATGAACATGATAGTATTCTCTTTCGAATTTTTTTAAGCCACCGTTTCCGTAATTGAGCCGAGTTAACCGAAAACCTGAAATAAATTAAAAAAAAAATAATAATAATAAAGAAGAGGAGAACCAAGTGGTAAGGCACTCCAAACCCAAACAAACAGAGGTATCAAAATTATTCTAATTGATTCAATGTAGTAGTTGATTCAGTTTTGGTTCTGATTATTATGTAGAGACTTGTACAAGAGTTGTATATGATCATTGCAGTGTTGATTCATTAATAATCATGACGTGATGTAAATGGGCTCGAGTCTCGTGCCAACGGAGTGGCCGTGCCTATCGTGCAACAGTCTCGACCCATGCCCTGCCACGTGTTGAAAACGGTCCATTAGCAACAACACACTTGTCCTAACTCTCGTCGTCTCTCACAATCCAATCTCATCCGCCTCTTTTTAAAGACGAAATTCGTATGCGAAGATTTGACAATGGCGGAAAATGAAATAGTAGTCGAAGAGCAATCAGAGGAAGTGACAGCATCTTCTTCGTCTTCGTTAACGGTGGACGACGACGCTGAGACGAAGCTCAAGCACTTGGATTTCGTCCAAGCCGCGGCCATTTACTTGGTCGTCTGTTTGTCGACGCTCTACGAGTTCGCTAAAGACAACGCTGGTCCTCTCAAACTCGGTGTCGACAACATCGAAGCTACCGTTCAAGCAGTACTCTCACCATTATACGACTCATTCCATGACGTTCCTTTCAAGCTTCTCCTATTCGTCGATCGTAAGGTAAACAATTTCAACTTGTTTTACCCCCTTTCCTAATCCTATGGTTTTCAATGTGGATTTGCTTGCTTGCAGGTGGACGACGTGTTCTTCGATGTGGAAACATACGTTCCCTCTTTGGTGAAGCAAGCTTCTAGCCAAGCGCTCACGGAGGTGCAACGCTCCGGCGTCCTCGACAGGACCAAGAGCATCGCCAGGAGCGTCCGCGACAAGTACGAGCCAGTAGCGGAGTATTACGCAGCGACGGTGTGGCGGTTGCTGAATCGAGTGCCGTTGTTCCCGGAAGTTGCGCAGCTAGTGATCCCAACCGCGTTTTACTGGTCGGACAAGTACAACAACGCCGTTCGTTACATCGGCGACAGAGACTACTGCGTGGCAGAATATCTACCGATGATTCCTATCGAGAAGATATCTGTTATATTGGAGCAAGATCAGTGTCGTCGAGCCGACTAGTTCCACTAATGATGGCTCAGTGAATGAAGCCAAAGATTCCTTGTTCAGATCATTACATGTACTCTGTTTTTTTTATTTTAAATTTCCCTTCTCCAACTGCCATTTCAAGATGCGATCTTCTTTCCATTTAAAGAATTTGCCTTTTTAATAACAAAAGGATAAGAGACATCTCAAGGAACTGTTTTCTTCACTGCTGTTATACAGACACGAGACGCAGAGAACAGTGATCGTTTTTTAGTAAGGAGAGTGTCTGTTTTTCTTGCGGTTCCTGGGCGGCTTAACGACCAATTCGCTTGAAGTCCAAGACCGAGTGATCTCGGCAGAATTCTCATCGGACTTCCAGCAACATAACCGCCCATCTTCACCCCCCGTCCATCCGAATAACCCTGCAGCTCCTCCATACTCACATGGCATTTGCAGAACGCTCCTCACTACTTCTACGTGACCTCCACCAAGAATAGCTTCAGGGGAACCGATTGATCCAGGCCGTTTATACTTCACCGGAAAATAACCGATGGTACCTGCGCAGGTTCCGCCGATCACCCATAAGTCTTCACCTCCTGGACAATGGCAGTCAACAAAATAATCAACCTGCAAAAGAGCAATGAGAAAGCTCTCCAGTCTTTTAGTGACCATTAGGTTTCTCTAGTGTGTTAATGTTTCATTAGGAGGAGGGGAGGAATGAGATTTTTACATTATCTTGAGTCCAACCATCAGATGCGAGTTCCCGAGCGTTCTCTAGGTTGACTTCACAGCTTCCATCTTGCCAATTCCAAATACTAGAAAGGAGTAAACAAATTAGAGGCGGCGCAATTAACAGACTAACTAGTGATGGGCAGGAGTGCGCGCACGAAAATACCTTAGAGTTTCTATATGAGTGAGACACCAGAGTTTTTGATAGCAGTCTCCAAGGAAACCTATTTTCCCAATTGAAGTTCCCACGTTGATCACCTAAAGGTGGATCAAGGCAACAAGAGTTTAGTATTCTCCATGTTACCTATGCAGCGGAAAAGAAAGGTTAATAATCTTAAAAATACAACTTACAGATTCCAGATGATCATCGTCATTGATATCACCTTCAGTGTTAAACAGACATATCAATCCGTCCACGGAAGCTGAGAGAAGTTTGTTCCGATTGTTAGGAACAAAGTGTACCTGTGATTCATAATACAAAGGAGCGATTTATAAACAAAAACAAAATTTGAAAAAAGTTAAAGAACACACACGCTATAGAATTGACTCCTATTAGCAACAAACTAGTCTGACTCCAGAGATGTAAAAAAAAAGAAAAAGACTATAAGCAGCACACCTGAGTGACGTCGTCCATGTGGGATTCCTCTAAACAAGCAACTTGCTTTGAGTTTCTCCAATCCCACAGAAGAACCTGCACCATCACTCCAGATTGTAACACATAGAAAGTGTATTCCTTGGGAAGGTTTAGAGATAATATAAAACAAGGCCCTTTAGATGCCCAACCTGCTCTTTGCATCCACCAGCCAAAAGATTATCTCCAGCACCTCCATAGGAGAAGCTAAATATCTCCTGATCATTCTCAGCATCAATACACGAAACCTGAAACACCCGTGACCAAAAGCATGAACTAGATCAAATCAAATAAGCGTTATAAGGGAAAAGGAATCCATTTACTGCTATGATCCAAGACAAAAGAAAAAGACAAAGATTCACCTGCTGGAGACTACGCGTGTCCCAAGATCTGATTGTCCCATCGGAGGAGCAAGAGTGCAGAACGTGAGGAGACGCCGCCGAGTCCGAGGAAAACGCAATCTGATTGACGGTACCTGAGTGACCTTTACATTCGCCGTAGTATTGACCTGTCACCGGCGAGTAAAGCTTCACGGTGTTGGTCGATAGCGACACCGCGATTGCTGTCCAATCGATTCTGTCACACACAAAAAAAAGAGCTGGGTTCTCTCTCAATAACCCACTTTGTTTGGATTCCGAATAACCGGAGAGAAGATTCCTTACTTTGGGACAATCTGGAAGACGTAGTCAGAGCCAAAGTTGGTCGGAATAGAGTTCTTGAGACCAAATTTCTTCACCGAAGAAGAGTCTGAAAGTTGACGATTTTGCACCTCCACTTCCATCTCCGACGCTTCTTCTTCCATGTTTTTGGTTTTGTTTTTCACAGTTAGGGTTTGTTGATCCAAACGAGGATAAGCTTTAACTCTCTAAACGTCAATGTTATATGGCCCATTTTAATCTGCTGGCCATTTATGACCCAATATCACTTTCCATTACGACAGCTAAGATTGTTTTACTTGATCAAACCAAGAGACCGTCATCCGAGGAGGCTTGATCTTCTTCCAAGTATCTGCGAAGATAAATATCGGCTTCTGTTCTCCTGAGCTTTGCAATCAAAGGTAAGAGTCAAGAATAGCCGAGGTGATTACCGTAGTCAAATAACACATTAGATTCTCGGCATTGTCACTTCGTGCACCAGAAAATATCCAGCCATTCTCAGTTTTAGCATCAGCAACCGAGGAGTCTAAAGGCAAGCCAAGGATCCTAGGTGCTGATGAACCAAGATATGATATCAGTTGCCCAAAATGTGTCCAAGAGTCAAACCAAAAAGAACATGTTTTTCCATTACCGATTTTGCATGAAAGGAAAGTCATAGCCAAATGTTTCAGCTTGACAAACTGTTTCCACATAGCTGATCCGTTACTCTTTGGAGATAAATCCCAAAAGCTCCTCTTGAGCTTATGGTTCCTACACTAAGCGACCCACAAGGATCCAGATTCCGAGAAAAGAAGCCATATAAGCTTCGGTGCAAAAACCTTGTTCCAAAGGGTCAAATCTTTAAGTCCGAGTCCTCCCTCTTGTTTTGGAGAACACACTTGATACCAACTCACTTTAGCCTGCTTAGGAATCTCACAATTACCCGACCAGAGGAATTTACGGCGAAGGTAATTTAGAGATTTGATGCATCGCTTTGGAAGAACAAACGCAGAGCACCAATACGCGACAATGCTATGAATCACCTAGGTTAATAACTGTAAGCGCCCAGCAAAAGAGAGATGTCTAACCTTCCAAGAATGGAGCCTAGATCGCACTTTGTCAAGCAAAGGCTGGTAATCAGCACGGGCTAGGCGACCTGGGAGAAGAGGAAGACCAAGGTATCTCACCGGCAGCTTACCCAACTCAAAACCATATCGCAATCTCAGAGTATTCATTTCCACCGTTACCGGACCAACTAAAAATAGAGATGACTTGGTACGGTTCATGGACATGCCTGATATTGTAGAAAAATAATCCAACAAGTCCACAATAGCCGCCAAGGAAGAGTGTTTTCCGTCAAAAAACACCATCACGTCATCCGCAAAGACTAAGTGCGAGACATATGGGTTTTTAGCCTTTGGATGACTCCCAATCTTACCAGAGAGAAACCGCAGGTCTAAGAGGCGAGAGAAAACATCCATACAAAGAACAAAGAGATACGGAGAAAGCAGACAGCCTTGACGAATCCCTTTAGTGCCTTTAAAGTAGCCACATAACTCCCCATTCACAGAGACTGAGAACCTCGTTGTTGAAATACACTCCTGAATCCAACGAATGAAGCGAGGAGGAAATTTGTGGCTCGAAGTGTATCGAGGACAAAAGACCAGTGGCTTTAGTCAAAAGCTTTGTGAAGGTCGATCTTTAGCATTCCCCTTGCTGAGATACCTTTTTTGTTATAACCTTAAGTCAACTCTGAGGCAAGCAGAACATTCTCTACTATGTGCCTTCCTTTTATGAACGCAATTTGATTTTCATAGACAAGATCAGGGAGAATACTCTGACATCTGCGGGCCAAAAGCTTGGCAATCACCTTGTATATAGCATTACATCAAGATATTGGTCTAAAATCAGCCGGACTATCAGGATTTATTATCTTTGGAATCATTGAAATTACCTTTGAATTCCAATGTGGCTCTAGTTTTCCGGAGATAAAAAAACTCCATCACTGCCTCAGAAACTTCATAACCAATCAAGTTCCAACAGGCTCTAAAGAATTCTCATGTATAGCCATCTGGGCCAGAAGCTTTGTTCAATGGAATGGCGTAGAATTCAGCTTTGATTTCAGCAAGAGTGACCATCTTGTCCAACTGCTGTCTTTGAACCTCAGAGCATATGAAAGGGTGAATTGATTTAATATAACCAATTAAAGAAGCATACTTAGGAGACTGACCACCAAGCAAAGAAGTGTAGTAGTCAACACAAGCTGCTTTAATCCCTGCATGATCAATTACATATATCCCATTTCCAAGGCACAATTTTGAAATGCAGTTTATAGAGAATCTTGATGCAACACATCTGTGGAAAAAACATGTGTTCATGTCTCCGAGTTTAGCCCATTGAATACATGATCGTTGTCTAAAAAAGGTTTCTTCAGCACAAGCCAGTTCCTTCCAACGAGAGTGGCATTGAAGTTCCCACTTCACAGCATCAGAAGAAGGCGAGATGAGTAGAGCAGACTGAGCAGATTCAAGAGTTAACTTAGCATCTACCACCCTGTTTTCAATACCCAAGTAACAGTCTCTGTTTAGGTCTCTCAGTTTACCTTTAAGCTGCTTCAACTTCTGGCTTACTCTTGCCATTTTCGTTCCCCAAGAGTGAGAAGAGAGCCAAGAATTTTCTACCACAGTGTTGAAATTCTGGTGTAGTAAGAGATGATGATAGAATTTGAAGGGCTTTTGACATAAGGCTCACCCTCGTTTAGACGAATACATCAAGAAGCATGCTTAGAAAACAGAGGTGGCCCAAAAGTTATACTTGCAGAAGAAAATCTGAGTATCTAGTGATCATTACCCAAAGCACGGTCAAGCTTGTTTGCAATCGGAAATGTCGGACAGTGATTCCACCAAGTGAAGATAGGACCGTGATAGGGAAGGTATGCCAAGCCCTTAGAAGACATGTAGTTTTTTAGATCTCGACTACTGGCAGACACCTCCGCAAATTCATCTGTGTTGGAGTGCTCAAAAGAGTTCAAAGTTTGGTTGAAATCTCCTGCCACTAACCAAGGAGATGAGCGAACTGGCGAATCAGTAGCGAAGTTGATAAGCTGAGACCACAACTGGTGTCTTTCTCTTCTCAGATTTGAAGCATAGACGAAGGTTACGACGAAGTTACCAATCGCGGAGCCATTTGATGAGGAGAATAGACATGTAATTTGTTGTAGAGACTTGGCGAAAATTATAAGAGAGACATCTGGTCTCCAAACAACCCAGATTTTCCCTAAGTAAGAATACATGGTTGGTAGAAACTCTCCATCCCGGTAAAATGAAACTCAAAATATCTAACGATCTTACAACGTGATAGAAACATACTGATCTCCAATCCGATTATTCATGTTCTTCAAACCCTACTAAGTGCTTATAAATTGGTCGCTCATGTTCTTTTAACTTTTAAAAAAACTTAGTCTTTGCATCGATCTTAATAGTTTAAAAGAAGAAAAAACGATTTTGAGTTATGCATAACGTAATTAGGTCAAGTGATGTCAGTGGCATGTGGGTCTAATTCAAGGATCCCTTTTCACTAGTCGACGTATCCTAGTTTTGTCTATCACTAGCGATTGAAGGTTCTAGAATTACTTTTGATTTCAATATAAAATTTACCAGATATTTATCAACAACAAAAATGTCTGTAATATTCATGTGTGTATAAATATACATAAAATAAGATCGGTCAAAACATAAGAGACATTAGTTTGCACACATCAATTGGTTGAGGTTGAGCAAATGTGATCAATCCTAAAAATTCACTTAATATCATTTAAACAAGCAATTTAGCATGTCAAATGGAAAGTAGTCGACACTAAATACACCCTTTTTCAACACCGAACAATTTTTATCACAACGAGACGCACACATTTTTCAGTCAGGTAAAAACCCAAAAATCATAGATTTTCTCTCCTAAACTCGATCAAGATGTAAGTCCAAAAAAGCATTCAAGACACAACTAATTCACCGAGGTTGGACAATATACCTACCTAATTCTCAAACAAAATATATATATATATATTTTTTTTTTTTGCTAAGTATTTGAATTTCATTAGAAAATGAGAAGGTTTGTAAAAAGTTACAAAAAGCTACACAAACTAGGGAACAACCTTGCCAAAAAAGAATAAAAAACAAGAAAGAACCTAAAACAAATAAACTACGAGTTGGGAATATTATTCATACGTGAACCAAACTTGCATCAGATAACGAAAGGCTTTGCGCCACTTTTTGGCCAGAATAGCGTCGCGAACCACACGATCGATTGTCTTATACAATGCTTGAGGAGTGGAAGAGATGTTGTTGTGAAGCCTGTTGTTCCTTTCGGACCATATACCATAGATGATTGCTTGAGCCACCAATCTTCTCAACGTTCGTGGAGAGACGCTTTCCTTGATTCCAAGCCAACAAGAGAAAGCAGCCCAAGTGTGAAAAGCCATAGGGCGGTATCCTAGCCTCTTGAGCGCTAAGTCCCAGAGATCCTCGCTTACTTCACACCTGAGAAAAAGATGATCTCGATTCTCCTCATAAACGTTACATAGGCAACAACAAGGACTGATTTGAAGTCCCCATTTGACTAGACGAGCTCTGGTCGGTAGCCGGTCTTGATGAACGACCCACATTGTAAACGCATGCCTTTGAATAGCCCCTTTGAACCATACAAATGAAGTCTAAGGCTGAATGGAATATCTAGGCCTTAGCAATTCCCAAGTGTGCTTTGCTAAGAAGGAAGCCAATTCTCTGTCATTTGCAAGCCAATATAATGAATCTTCAGTTGTTGAATGAGATGGGAGAACAATTTTGGTGAGGTAGATTTGCAGAGATTCAGACGCAACAAATCTTGCTCCTCTGAAATTCCAACCAATCAGATTGCAAGCATCTGAAACATAAGCGTTTATGGGAATACCCAGCTCTCTTGGTCCGCCTGCACCAAACAAAGAAATTATAGGGCCAAGAGGGGTCCAATGATCCATCCAGAAACTCACATTATGTCCATTTCCAACTTTAGCTCTTAGAAAACGAGCAGCCATGGGGGCGAAAGAGAGGAGAGCTTTCCACGTCCAAGACCCTATGTTTTTTCATCACAATTCCAGAAGTTGTCACCTTAGACTGAATCCATTTGTTTAACCAGATTAGTTTTAAACAAAGGGTCTTGTTCCACATCTGAAAAATCCTCTTCTTTAGGAATTTTCAGGTAAACACACACTTAACCAAGAAACTTTTGCCACTTCCTTTTAAGATACATCTCCACCCCATAGGAACCGAGAACAAAGACTCTCGATGTTCTTTAAGCAACCTTTGGGCAGAATGAAAGCAGAAGTCCAGAAGTTTATAGTCATATAGATGACTGATGATATCAATTGAATTCTTCCAGCAAAAGAGAGGGCTCGAGATGTCCAAGATGTGAATCTGTTGGAAATCTTGTCTAATAGCAGCCTGTAATCACATATTTTAAGCTTTCTATGCATCAATGGAAGACCCAAGTAGCAAACATGCATTGAACCGAGGGTGAAGCCAAGACTGGAAATGTCATTAGTTTCAGTCTAGTTCAATCCTTCGATGGAAAGGTCAGTTTTGCTCTTGTTCATTGATAGGCCGGACCAGCGAGAGAAAGATTCTAGCATTGCTGCAATGTTTTCAAGAGAGTGCTTCTCACCGTAAAAAAAGACCATAATATCATAAGCATAGGCTAGATAAGAAACCTGAGGATCAGAGGCATTCGGGTGGAAACTAATTGAGCCGCTATTATATTTGCTTATCATCATTTGCGATAACACTTCCATCACAAGGACAAAGAGATAAGGCGAAAGGGGGTCTCCCTGCCTCAGTCCTTTAGAACCCTCAAAATATCCGCATAGCTCTCCATTTATGGCGATAGAGAACCTAGTAGTTGTCAAACATTGATGGATGAGGTTGATGAAGTGAGATGGAAAATTCAGCGCATATAAGGTGTTGATGACAAAATTCCAATTCACTGAGTCGAAATCCTTTTGGAGATCAACTTTGAGCATAGATCTTTTGAAGATTGATTTCCAATTATATCCCTGCACCAATTATGTAGCAAGCAACACATTCTCTACTAAAATGCGGCCTGGGATGAAAGCATATTGAGTGTTAGAAATTATACATGAGAGGGTTTGCTTAAGCCTATTTGCAAGGAGCTTAGAGATCACCTTATACACTGAGTTGCAGCAGGCAATGGGCCGAAATTCAGTGATTTTTGAGGCATTAAGCTTCTTAGGAATCAAAGTAAGAATGGCTGAGTTACATTGTTTGAGGATTTGCCCAGAGGAGAAAAACTCAGATACTGCCGCAATCATGTCGAGACCCACAGTTTGCCATTGAGTTGTGAAGAACTCAATAGGATAGCCATCTGGGCCATGCGCCTTATTTTTTGGAAGAGCAAAAAACGCTTTTTGGATTTCAGAAGCAGAAAAAGGGGCTGAGAGAATTGCAACTGTGTCTGGTGAACATCTGTAAGGCACAAGAGAGGCAATATCATCAGGAGAGGCGGATGATGAAGCCGAAAGATCCACAGAAGCATATGAAAATAGTTGATAGCATGTTGTTGGATCCCATCCAAAGAGTCAATAACAGAATCGTCTTCATCCAAGAGAAAGTGGATCTGATTATAAGATTGCCTTGATTTGATTGCTATGTGGTAGAATGCAGAATTAGAGTCACATGTATCTAACCATTGGACCCGAGATCTCTGATGCAAGAAGGACTCTTCTGCCTTAGCAAGAGTATGCCATTTCAGATGAGCGTCTTTCTCCATTTGAGCAGCAGAAGGAGAGGGAGCAGCTAATAACTGTTTTTGACAAACCAGAAGATCAAAGAAGGATTCTGCCACTCTTTTCTAAATCTGAGAAATTTTCTCGGCTGAAAGTTCTGATCACACTCTTTAACTCCTTAAGCTTCTTAGAAATACATAACATTCTAGAACATGAGAAGTTCAAGGAATTCCAGCAGGCTCGAATGATCTCTGCAAACTCGGGATGCTTGTTCAACATAGAGAAGAACTTAAAAGGGCATTTCTGTTTCGGCTTCTTAGCATCAAGGAAGAGACAAGAAGGGTTATGATCAAAAATTACAGGCTCCCCAAAAACAGCAATAGACTCAGGGAATGTCACCATCCACGCATCATTTACTAAAATTATATCTAGTTTCTTAGCAACATTTCCAATACCATGATTGGTAGACCAAGTAAAAGTGCTACCGCAGAAAGGAAGATCAAAGAGAGAGCTTCTTTCCAAGCATTTTTTGAAGTCTCTCATGCCTTTTGGGGATGTGTGTTGATCGGCAGATGAGTATTCAGAAGGATGCAAAGTCTCATTGAAATCACCTAGAATTGTCCAAGGTTTACCAGCAAACAGAGGAGAACTAGCAAGGCATTCCAATTCAGACCAGAGAACTTTTCTTTCTTTTTTGCAGTTAGATCCATAGACAAGAGAAACTGCAAACTCAGAAGAAACAAAAGGAAGCTTGACAATGCAATTGATCAGCTGTAGAGATTTAAAGATAACCGTGACATTGACTGAAGGATGCCAGAGAAGCCAAATCTTTCTCAAATCAGAAAACTCGTAGTTACTTTCAAAAAGCCAACCCGGAAGAGCTCGATTTACAATAGATGAGGCCTTCCTAAGGGAGACATGAGTCACTATGAGACCACCAAAAATAGGTTTGTGAAGCTTAAACCATTTCTTAAAACCTCGTCGCTTTACATAATCGTGAAACCCTCTAATATTCCAACAAAAAATATCCATAAAAAGGGGTAAAAGTTAGAGTATTAAATGGCCTCCAACCCTAGTCCTCGATTTTGATTGCTTTTTAAGTCTCTTTGAGATTACCTGGATGAATTTTTCGTTTCCATCATCAGGGTTGTCCTCGTCATTTGATAAGGTCTCCGAATCAGAATCAGATTCTCCACTGGAAGAGCTTAAAAGTGAAGGAGATTGAAAATTGGTTCTCATGTCAACACATAAGCCTCCATTTGATAAGTCCATAGAGTAAGCCTTTGAGAAGTCTTGAGAAGCGTCTTTTCCATTTACAGTCACCGAGTTTGCAGCATGCATACTACTAGAAGCATCCCCCTTTGAGATCTTATTTGGTGAGACTGCTAGAGGAGACGTAGCTTTAGATGAAGTAGGTAAAGAACTGTTCACCTTAGAAGGAGCTCCACTATTGGTCTTGGAGTTTGAGGATTAACTGGTTTGTAAACAGGCTGAGGAACGATTGGCAGAAGACTTTTGATTAGTGTCTTGTCTTTGGACTTGCCTTTTTGGCTCTTGGACAAGACTCTGAATTGTGCTTGACCGATTGGCAAATAGAGCAAGTCGCAAGAGCAGCAGTGCATCTAGAGATTGTATGGCCAACTTTTTTGCAGAAGCTGCAGAGCGAAGGAAGCCAAGGGCTTGAGACTTTATTCCTTCAAATCTCTCATGATTCAAATTGAGCGTTAACTCCATCGGGTAGAGGCTTTCTCAGATCAATAACAATATAAGCTTTGGCCATTTCTATGTTGGTCATGTTTTCAGGTTCTGGATGGAGACAGATCAGAGACCAATCATTCACGCAATTTCCTGCAAACCTTCACGATTGAAGAATTGATGAGGAACTCCGGTGAAGTCCAACCAAACAGAAACCATTGCGAGCTCTGGTTTTTCTTGTTGAATACTCGGAGGCCACTTGGCAACAAACATCGTTTGCCCATCCACTTGCCACAAGCTTTGACTCAGGATGCGTCGACGAGCAATCGGACAAGGGACTCTAAAGAGGAAAGCGTGGCCCTCCATCTTTGAGACCGATATATCACGCCGCTGCCGACTCCAAATGCCGTTTACAATGGCATGAACAGCTCCGTGTGGTGGTGGTTCCTCATAGAATTGGCCAAGTATGAAGCAGTCCCATGTCTTCTTGTTCTTTTCTATGACTGAGTTAGGTATTTTCACGCACGCCTCACCCGATTCGAGAGTGAAGGGTGTCTCTTTGGGTTCAAGTTTAACCGATGTTCTTTTGACAAAGTCCTTCTAAAGCGGGGCCGGGTCACGAGAGACCTTTGGTGCTGGTGGAGGAAGTTTCGGGAGAGACTCTGTAGGACCTGCCGGATGGAGGAGCTTCAACATTTTCAGGTACAGTAGATAGGTCAAAGACTTTCACTATAGCTGAATCAGATTTGGGGATTTCTATTTCGTTGGCCAAATTTGCCGTTGAAGCAGGGATTTGGGCACCGGAATCAACGAATTTGGATGAGAGAACTTCGATTGCATCTAAACCCACTCCCTTAAGAGCAGAGGTGGATTTATCGGCTGAGGAAAACCCAGACAATTTTTCTTTAGATAAAGCGGAGGAAGGGGATGAAGTGGCAGATCCAGTGGGGATAATGCCTTTGGAGTGTTTTTTGGGGGGTTTCTTTTTGGCCATGATGGCAGGAGGGAGCCCACGCCAAAATCGACAAAGGTGAAGAGAAAAAAAAAAGGATCGCAGTTTCGAAGAGAGAACACTTTTTCGGAGAGAAAAAAAGCTCTTTGATGTTTACCAACTCGGTATTGTTACCCTCAAACTATATATTAATCACTATAAATCACTTATAATCAGTTCTAGCTATACTATCTGACAACAAAAAAAACAGTTCTACTACAATCCTTTACCAAATTGGATTAACAGGACACTAAAATATTCGTCGCCGACTAATTTTTTGCAAATATTAGAGGATCCATAAGAAGCCCAATATAGTCTCATGATCAGAGTCCACTAGCCCATGTAATTAGGGTTCTTAACAAGTAGATATTCATATAAATTTGTGTTTAAAACATCAATGTAATGTAACTTTGAGAGTTGTTTCAAAGCAACTCTCCTCCTTTGTCTTATTGATATTAATCAAAAAAAATTTCTTGCTATTGATGACAACTTAAAGCTTCTTCATTTCCTTTTTTTTTTACATTTGGATAAAGCTCCTCATTGAGCTATTTTTATTTCTATCTTTATTTTCTATCTCAATAAAATTCTATGAGCATAAATCTATTATTGTTTTGAATCCACCAGCAGCAAACATAGAGAATTTAGATCAACACCATAATCATACAAAAGAATATGTTGAAGACACACGTCCTCTCTCTCAATCTCCCTAGCCGAAATCTCTAAGAATTTCAAATATTTCCAAAAGCTCCTTATAATAATATCTTATATGTATTTTTCTTAAAACTATATTCTAATAAAATCTTGTGACTTAGGAATAAATGTATATATAACGATTCAACGGCTTAGTCGTATACAATAAGCTATGCACAATCATTCTCTACTTGCTGTTTCAAGTGCCCATTCTATGCCTATATTATTTTCTCATGCGTCTTTAACCTGAGATCATTTATTTTATACTACCAGTTCAAGTATATTTATGGGATTTGTACATCATATAATCGGTATATATGTATAATACACAAAAATGTGTATGATTCATTTTTTTTTCAGACAAATTAGTCTCATCGTTATCAGTACATGTGAGCACTTGACGGAGAAAGAATGTGAGATCTCATCGTTAAACACGAACTTGATGAGAGAGTAGCCACTTTTACTACTCTTGGAACTCGAGTTTGTGTTCTCACTTGTGGGCAGTGTTTTTAAAACCGGATCGGACCGGCGGTCTGACCGGGTTGAACCACGAACCGGAAGCATGTCCGGGTTGGGTTAACTATAAAACCAAGAGTAATTGGACCGGTTTAAAAACCGGATTAGACCGTAAAAAAACCGGAATCCGGTGATCCATCGAACCGTATCAAACCGGGTTCAATTATAAAAAAAACTTAAAACATGATTTTTTTTATATTTAGTTCTTACGCTATAAGCCAATATTCGATATTTTTAATTATTTTATCTTTTTAAAACAGTATAATAAAGTTTCTATTAGATTATAACTTTTAGTCTTTTACGATTCTTTTATTTTTTTTCCTTTCCGAGTCTCTCTGCAAATCATCGCCGCACATTAATTCAAAGTCAAGGTATTGCATATTATGTTTTTTTTAATCATTGCTACTCTATTTTATTTCAGTTTTGTTTTAGATTTAAATTATTGAATTTTTCTCAACTAATATAATTATTCCAGTTTTTATTTAATATTTAATTATTTAGAGGTTATATATGTTGAGTATATATATAATTATTTAAAAAATATTATCAAACTCGGTTGAACTGGTCGAACCATATTAACCTATGACTCAAGAACTTTTCCGGTTCGGTTGCCGGTTCGGTTTTAAAAACATTGGACAAAACGTATGCAATCTAAACCTCATACGATAATTGCAAATATACCCCAAATTAAATTAAATCAAATTATTTCAGAAATAGTAAAATAAATCTGGAACAATAAGCAAATAATTTAAGTAAGAACTGATTTGATTTGTTGCTACGTAAATAGCACAAGTCAAACTAAATCAGAACCTTGAACCGGGTAAACCAGGATTGAACCAAAAATAATTCAGCCATTTAGTCAAAGAAATCAGAATAAATTGCAGAAAAAAATAGATTGAAGAATCAACAACAAACTGATAAACGAATCAGATCACCACTAACGCATGAACGATAGAAGAATTTGGATTCATGTCTATCGATGGCTGGAACATAACCTGCTCTAATCAAAATCTTTCACAATTTTTCAGTCTTTTAAACGAAAATTAAAGAATTAAGACTGTAGAACTACGATTTCTACGATATGGCAAAACTGAATAATCGGAAAATATATTGATATAAAACAGAATTAATAAACGATAATCGATACCAAAATACGATGAAGAAAGAATGGTTTGTGCGGAGTCGAGACACTATTTCCTTAATTCTTTAATTGCCCGTAGTGTGACGGTTTGATGCAATCAGAATCCCATGATACAACCGCACGATTCTTTTGTTATGCATCACCCAATAACAAAAGCTGACGAACCTAGTACTGCGTTATACTTTCAGACTCAAAAGAGAAAAACAGAAGAGAAGAGACGTGAGAGATTATGTTTAGATCTTTCATCTAAAAAACCGTAGAGAAAATGAGGAGGTTTCTAGGCATTCAAATAGCCTTAAACCGAAACGTTTTTAGGATTGAATTCTGTGTTAATGATGATATTAATCGCTGCATTAAACACAATTTAAGAGCTTAATTGTTTCTTGTTGACTAAATCATCCAAAGAATACAATGCGGATTTGGGCAAAAAAAAAAGCTATTGGGCCTTCGGTCCCAAGCGCATACCCGGTTTGACCCGTCTCTCTCCAATATACATTAGTGTCCACCCAAGTCTTTTAAATCAAGGGTTACACATCATCCTTTTTATACTAAAGGATTTCAATCCAAACTTCCAATGTGGGACATTTGCTAGTTTTAACACTTAGCCAAATTTTGCAACTTTGCAAGCTTTCCAAGTCACCCACTTTAGACATCTATTTCTCATTCAAATCAACTCCGATTTTGACAAGTGGATACACTACGTATAGTGCTCACATCGACAATTGCATGGTGCCTAAAATCCGGTCATTCCGACTGACTTCTCCGTCGGAAAATCCACCGGAAAAGTGGTCAAAACCACTTCGTCAAAAACGAGTTCCAACAATTCCTTGGTGCTAACAGCAAAGGCTTGCTTAGGGCTGGGCATTCGGGTATTTGGTTCGGTTCTGCGTAGGAACCATTCGGTTCCGGGTATTTCGGATAGAGAGGTTTAGGATCCATATAGGTAACAGAATAATTTCGGTTCGGTTCCGATCCGGTTCCGGATATTTCGGGTAGAGAGGTTTAGGAATCGGAAAATATCCGAACCTTTCGGATCTTAATCGGTTCCGGTTCGGTTTCGGGTATTTTTTACCCGAAATGCCTAAAATATACCCGAAAATATATCTGAAAACCCGAAAACCCGTAAATTTTAAGGAAAATATACCCGAAATACCAAAAATATACCCGAAAACCCAAAATTATATCCAAAAACTCAAAAATATACCTGAAAACAAAAAAAACTGAAGAAAATATACCCATAATACCAAAAATATACCAAAAAAATGATATATATTTAATATTTTTGGGTATATAATTATATTTCGGGTAATTCGGATACCCGAAATATTTTTGGTTCGGTTCCGGTATTACCCGATACCCACGGGTATCAATGAGTAGGATCCAATGGGTAATTTAACAATTTCGGATCGGTTCCGGTTTGGGTATTTCAGTTCGGTTCCGGTTTTTCGGATATTTCGGTTCCGATTTTTATGCTCAGGCCTAGACCTGCTGTTAGATGATTATTCAAGTCTCAAGTTGCAGATTTAAGTTCTCCTCTTCCTTTTTTGCTCTGTCTAAAGGTTCAGGAGGCAGTTGCATTTGTCATGGCTCAAAATAGACAGACCTCCGCATCGAAGTTTTTTGTTTCAGATGGTAACCGAAGAGTTAAGCTTAATTTGAATATAGCAAATACTATTCACATTTTCCTAATCCATATTTTATTTTCCAAACTATTCATAGACGAAGTGAAACTGCCAATGGATGGACAATTTGAAGCCTTTGGTAAGTCAGTAATTTCTACAATATCATCTGTTCTCGTACTCTCCAAAAGGAAAATCATTATACGCTAAGCACTGATGTGACCAGACCCTAATCAATATCACATTCATAATATGATAAAAAAAAAACCCTGAGATTTGGCCCTCAATCATGTTCTTTCTGCATTTCGGTTCTCACTTGTTGTTTCCCCTTTGCAGAGTTAAGCGACGATGAAGTTGAAGATGTGAGTTTTAAACAGGTAAAAA
The DNA here is from genome assembly GCA_002933915.1 of Eutrema heterophyllum. Taxonomy (NCBI): domain Eukaryota; kingdom Viridiplantae; phylum Streptophyta; class Magnoliopsida; order Brassicales; family Brassicaceae; genus Eutrema; species Eutrema heterophyllum. The sequence continues at coordinate 2,099,875 of PKMM01029352.1, forward strand.
AAAGAAATAAATCAATTCTCTGTGTCTATGTTTTATGTGGAGTTGTCATGTGAGCATCTCATTGTGACTTTGCACACACAGGCTTGGGTTTCATACTTTTGGAGAAGAGCTAAGAACCATGACATCGAATCTGATCTAGCGGATGAGCGTCTCCAGTATTGGATAAACCAAGGGACTCGATCAGCCACGTCACAAGACGCTGTTGATGGTACGCACTTACTCTCACTATCATTGCAAGAAAAAGAAAACAATTTTTTTTTTCTTTTTCATATGATACCGGTCATATGAAATGCAGTTGAAAGAGGATTAATGGAGCTGAGGAAGCTGAACATAGAGTCACAGCTTTGGCAAAAATCAAGAAAAGGGCTTGACCATGACTCCAACCCTTCTTCTCATCTTGAACTTTCCTTCTGATGTTCTCTTGACTCCCTTCTCTTTTCCAAGACATCCACTCTTTACTACACACCAACACACCTAAAATGATTGGACTTGTGATTTTTAAAGGATTTTTTATATATAAAAATATTATATATACTCAAAGTTTAAAATATCAATAAAATTCATAGATGACAAAAAAACAAAAAATAGATACACAAAGTTATGTATTTACAAACATAACGGGCCTGTTCTTTTACATGACGATGCGTTAGCGGGCGATAGAGTAAAACAGCTTTGGCGGAGAGAAGATAACACGCCGGTGAGAGGAAAACTGTCACAGAAGATGAACGCCGATGAAGATTGGAGTGTCACTGTTATTTTCAGCGTCTAATATCATGCCGTCGGCGACTCATCGGCTGTTATCCGAGACTATTCTAAAACTATTATTTTTAAATTATGTTGTCGATTATCTTGTTGTTCCATCACCGCTGACGTCGTTTTGCTCCGTCGCAGCCGCTATCGCAGCGTCATGTAAAAGAACAGGCTCAACGTATATTGTTAGCTGCCATTAGATTAAAAACACTGAAACTCAAATTTCTAAGTATTTTTGAAGTTAGAACCAAGGATGCCATGTTGGATCCATCATAAATAAGTTGAGAGGAGACAATGCTGCCTCCACCAACTCGTTCACTCCTCTTTGCACTGACAGCGGCGGCTCCACCGTGTTCTCATCCTACAAAACCAAACCCATCGAGAAATGTTTCATCTTATATGATGATAAAGACAAATGATGATATATGATATAAATGATGCAATTGTAAGTACCTCTTCGGAGAAGTACTGTGGGGCTATTCCTCTGATCCGTCCAATGACATCTTCAACATTGGAGTTAACTTTGTGCTTCCAAGAGGTATTCTTCCAAACCAAGACAGCAATTCATCACCGAAAAACATCGCCAGGTTGTAACGCAGATGAGAAGCTAGTTTTCTGGATTGGCTAATGGTGTCCCAAGAAGCGCCTCTATTATTGAAATAAGCTCTGTTTTGTTCTTCTCATCAGTTTTCGTTTTCTTTCCTCCACAGGCGGCACTCATATGAGTATGTGATAATACGGAAGATGTAATCCGCCTATATATGCACATGCCATGCCACAATGTATGAGCTTTGGACCCAACTTCATCATCTTCGGGGCTCTTTTGTTCTCCCCTTTCAGAACATTAACTCTTGTTTTTGCTGATGTCAGGCTCTGCTTCTTGCTACACATGAACCTCTTTGAAATCCCAAAAAAGTCGTATAGCTTTGGGGTAGTCAAATAAAGTTTATGAGAAAAGAAATAGATTTCATCATTGCGACACGATAAGTAATCATATAACGCTGGAGGAAGTTCCTCATTGAGTTCAGCATTGTTGTTCGATACCCAATTCAAAGTATTGTAGATTTTCCTCCATTCTGAGTTCATTTTGTTCACCCACTTTGCATTGCATAGCCATCATCAATAGGCGATAATAATTCTACTTGATAGTTTTCTGAACGGACAGTACCTTTTCATGACATTCACCATTCCTAGCAGAACTCTAGATAGTTAGATTTACAACATTTTCGAAATTTCCAAGACATGAGTCTCTTTTGTCTTCCTAATAAATTGAGTTTAAAGACGACTCTCATTACGAAAATGAACAAAACAAACACCAAGCGGAACCAAACTCCAAGTGCCTTAAGAACATTAAACAACTTCATCGAGTGAGAAAAAAGCTTTTGCAGCCAATACTTTCCCCTTCTTGATATATCATGGTTTTTACCCCTTTTAAGTCATGATATAAGTCCGTTTTATAGAGTATTTCTACTATTTTGTAGTGTTTTAGAGTCTTTTACAGGTTTTAGCACGTTAGAGCTTTTTGGTGCATTTTGGAGCAAAACAGAAGTTCGTGTAGCTAAGTACCCGATTTGAAGCCTCAGTATCGATCGATACTGACTAGTATCGGTCGATACTCACTGCAGCAAGACACAAGTCGCGACTTTTATGAAGAGTTGAAGAATTGCAAAATTGCCCAGAAGACTTTATTATTTACAATTAAGCCCAAAACGTGTTTTAGGAGTTTAAGTTAGGTTTTTAAGCCACTTTGGCAAGAAAGGTTATGATTACGCTTGATTCTACTTGGGGTTTGGAGAGATTTCTGAGAGAGAATTCTGAACCTCTTGTTTCACTCTCTTATATTTATTTTATTTGATGATCTATTCAATCATGTTGCTTGTTTCAATCACTATGTCTGAGTAGATCCCCTGTTAGGTTCAGGGTTCTCATAAGGGTTTTCTTTGAATGTTAGGTTAATTAGTTAATTAGGATTCACCATCTGAATTAGTTCTTCACCATAGGTTGTTCTCATAGCTAATTCTAGGTTGACGAATCTGGAACTTAGATCTTAGGATAATTGATTAGGCACGAGAGTGCGATTAATTACCTGATAAAACTTAGGGTGAGCAAAATAACTATTCGCAAAGAGATTTGGTTTAGTTGTTTTGTGAACAAATCAAACCTGAACTAAAAGCTGGTTTAGACTTTAGGATTCGCAAAGAGATTTGGAATTCTAGGATTTAAACTTATGTAGTTTTCGCAACGAGAGTTGGTTAGCTACACTTTAGTGATTTGAGTTCAAGAACTGCGCTAAATCTGAATCTTGTTAGTTAGTTTATCTACATTCATTGAATTCCTGAGAAATACTCTGAGCCTATCTTCCTTCCATTTGACTTACAACTTGTTTAATTTACGCACTCGCATTTGATTTCATCTTTTGGTTTAGCTTAATTCGAATCTATTTAATCTATTGCGTGATATCTGGAGTTCTTGTGTTCGACCCCTACATATACTACAACAATTGCTTTAGTACTTATAGGGTATTAAGTTGAGCATATCAAATTTGGCGTCGTTGCCGGGGACTCAATTTCACCATTAGATTTTAGCTAAAAATTTCGTCTAAATCGTCGAGTATCGATCGACACCCTAGTGGTATCGGTCGATACCCGTCGCATTTTTTCGGTTACTTACGTTCTTGGCTTTTGTGTTTCAGATGCATGCCTCTTCGTGAAACCAGAAGAAACAAGAACACTCAGCTAGCTAATCTGTCAAACGAGCAACTAGCACTTTTGGAACGCACAAAAAGGAGAGCAAAGAAGCCAGCAGAGATGAACAATCCAGTGGTATTAGTTCGTGATGATGCTGGAGCTTTCAGAGACCAAGAGAGTCATTTGTGCAATGAAGCTGGACAGTGACTTGATGGTGAGGGAAATATCATAATCCCTCCAGTAGCTGTCGATGAGATTGTCGCGCGGGCTGCGCGCAACAACGAGGTGAATGATGGGAATGCTGTGGTTAATCGTGCTAGGACGCTTGGAGAGTACAACAGACCTGATCAGTTCTATGCCAATCGGTCTGCGATTCGTATTCCCACATTTCAGAGGAATGACTTTGAGCTGAAACCTGCATACTACACACTTGTGGGTCAGCACCCTTTTCATGGTCTTCCTCATGAGCATCCTATGGATCACTAGTATCAAGTACAATGGAGTGTCCTACGACTACCTGTTTTGTAAGCTCTTCCCACACTCTCTTGGTGGAGATGCAGCTTATTGGCTTAAGCAGTTGCCCCCTGGATCACTGACTACATGGGAGGAGACGAAGAATGCGTTCCTAAATAATTTCTATGATGATGCGAGATCCGAAGAGCTCAGGAACAAGATTTCTCAGTTCTCTCAGGGTTCGACAGAGGCACTTAAGGCTGCTTGGATCAGATTCAGGTCATATCAGAGGGATTGCCCACATCACGGGTTCACTAAGGTTCAGTTGTTGAGTATCTTCTTCAGAGGGATTGATTGGAGGTATCTGATGGCCTTGGATGCTGCGAGTAATGGAAATTTCAACACCATGTATCCTGACGATGCTTATGTGCTTATTGAGAACTTGGCGTCTAGCAATAGCACCAAGAATGCTGATTTCGAGCGGAAAAAGCAAGTTGGAGGAGTTGATGGATCGCAGATTGCTGAAGTTCAGGCCAAGTTGGATTCTGTGCACAATCTCTTGATGGGAAGGACCAAGAAGGATGTCCACTTTGCCGCTGACAATGAAGTAGAAGATGTTAACTATAGTGGTGGAGTTGGGTTTCAAGGTCAAAGGTATCAATACCAGCACAACAACAACCGACACTTCACCAACAATTCTCAGCAAGGAGGGTACCAATCTCCACCACCCAAAGCTCCTGAAAGCAAAGTTGAATCTATGCTTGAACAGATTCTTCAACGACAACAGAAGATGACAGTGGATTTCAGTGGGAAGATGGATGCCTTGTATGCAGATCTGAATGGGAAAATCGAGGCTCTCAATACTAGCCACAGGATGCTGGAAACTCAGGTAGCTCAGGTTTCAGCAGCTGTCAAGGGAAAGATGGTTCAGTCACAGAACGAGCACGTCAATGCAATCACCTTAGGAAGTGCTAAAGAGGTAATTCCAGAAAGGAAAAAGAGCCTAACAACAACAACCGACACTTCACCAACAATGCTCAGCAAGGAGGGTACCAATCTCCACCACCCAAAGCTCCTGAAAGTCAAGTTGAATCTATGCTTGAACAGATTCTTCAAGGACAGCAGAAGATGATAGTGGATTTCAGTGGGAAGATGGATGCCTTGTATGCAGATCTGAATGGGAAAATCGAGGCTCTTAGTACTAGCCACATGATGCTGGAAACTCAGGTAGCTCAGGTTTCAGCAGCTGTCAAGGGAAAGATGGTTCAGTCACAGAACGAACACGTCAATGCAATCACCTTAGGAAGTGCTAAAGAGGTAATTCCAGAAGGGAAAAAAGCCTAACTGCAGGAAATCTCGTCGATCTTGACGATGAGGATTCAGGAATTCCCCGGGTATCGACCGACACCACCCAGTGTCGATCGACACCAGTGCATAAACTTTCACGGGACATCTCAAAACCCCGTGTATCGATCGATACCACCCTGTATCGATCGACACTGGCCCTGAGGTCGAGAAGACACCTGAGTTGATTGAAGAAAGGGTTTACAAGCCTAAGGTGCCATATCCTATACCACCTAGACATCTCATGAACCCCATCTCTGCGGAGAAGTTGCTCGCTTTTAAGAAGATGGTCAGGAGGATTCCCCACACTATATCTTTTGAAGAAGCTTTTGAAAACTGTCATTTGGAGTGTTACTTCCAAAACTGCAGAGAAACTGAGGAAGAGATCAAGACACTCTTCATCAAGACCAGAAGTACACCACCTCCACCGAAGCAGCTAACTAAGAGGGAAGACCCAAGAAAATTCTCAGTTCCATGCTCTATCTCTGGAGTTGAATTCAAAGAGTCTCTCGTTAACTCAGGGGCTAGCGTCAATGTCATGTCAAGGGCAATTACAGAGAGATTGGGAGCTGATATTCGATCCCCCAGGACATCTATCACGTACGCAAACTGTTCCACCTCACTTCCGCACGGTACAATCCCTGATTTGATGGTCACAGTAGGAGATTGTCTGGTTCCTACTGATTTTCAAGTTGTGGAGATGAGTGCAAGATTTACTACGCAGTTGATTCTTGGAAGACCGTTCATGGCTACGGTTGGTGCCATTATGGACACACCCAGCAAGAAAATCTCATTCTCATACATTGACAAGGGGGTGTACTACGAAGCCATTCCTATTAGAGGAACTCCCACACGTGTCTCTTGCATCAATGTTGTCACAGGAGAGACGTTGATAGTTGATAATCGGGAAGAGCCTTCTGACGAGCCTAATACCATAGACGATCTAGATAGTCCTTCTGTCATCACCAAGAAAGACATAAAAAAGGCTAAGGCAAAAACCGAGGAGACACAGAACTTGCATCGACCAAGAAACCCTGGTATCGATCGATACCCTGTTGGTATCGGTCGATACCCCACGCGCAGTGCTACCCATGTGACTTTGATCCCTCAAAAGTGTGATGGAGATTCGCTTGAATATAAGGTGAAGTGCAAAGGAACCACAAAACCATTCTCTAAGGCTAGAGTTATTCTTACTTCGGAGTTGAAAGAAAAAGGAAAGGAGGTTGTGGAGAGCATGTTGAGCAGAACTCTTGATATGATTCCGGACACGGAGGTTCGAGACGACGCATTGACAATCCCGGAAGGAGCAATCACTCGGTCTAAGGCACGAAAGCTAGCAGGAGCAGTTCGGAGCTTACTCAAGGACACCCGGATCAAGGAGGATCTAATCACGCAACCCGTCCTCATCACCCTATCTTCGAATTCTTCGTGAGATCGGCCGTTGTGTGAAACCCGTTGTACTCTTTTTCCTTTATACGGTTTTGTCCCACTGGGTTTTCCGTATCAAGGTTTTAACGAGGCAACGGGCTAACACCGTCTTTCGGTCCGTTTTCCCGAAGAATTCTGCGGGATCACTTGGCGAGAATTCAAATTCAAAAAAACGAAGCCAAGGAGTTCCCTCCACATTTTTCCCTCTCTAATTTCGAATTTGAACTTTTCTTTTCTTTTTATTTATTTAAATTATGTATTTTTGCATGTCCTTTACATGCAAGGCCTTTGTCTTTCCCTAGGAGAGTGATTAATGTCACTTCTTCTCCTATATATACTCTCCCTTCTCATTGTAACAAAAGAACTTCTTTTTTTTTATATAATATTTCCTTTGAGTTTTATACTCTCTCTTTTCGTTTCTTTAGAAGGTTATTCTTTAGAAATCTTTTCGATTTATCAAAGAGCTTTCCGCATCTCTTTGACGCAATCTTCGATCCGTTGATCGTGAGTGTTCTTCTCGTAAAGTGGGGCATAAGGATTTTTGACCTTTCGGTCACGCCTTATCATCCTCTTTCCCGAACCCTCCCATCGGCGTTGCCACCGCCTCATTTCCAAGTTTTCATCGCAAGTTTGGGTCTAAGGATTTTCGAGTGTTTCACTCACGCCTTAGCATCTCTCTTCGTGGATCCTTCGAAGTCAAGGATTATCCAACCGTCACCATACTAGAGCAAGCCGGTCCTAACTCAATTCATATCAAGTGGTATCAGAGCCACTTGCTCAAAATTCGGTGATATCATTCTATCTCTTCATCTTTTTTTTTTTTTTCATTTTTGCAATTTTCGTTTTTAATTAAAAATCATAATCAAAAAAAAAATAATAATATTGTTATATCTCTTTAGTTTAATTTAAATTCGTTGTATTTAAATTCAAGTCAAAAAAAAGAAAAGAATTAAATTCAAATTGTTTTTGAAATTTCAGAATTTGAAAAGTTTTGTTTGTTCTTTGATTTTTCCTTGAACTTTCATATACTTAATCCTTTTTTTACTTTGTGCGAGGTACCATGTCCGACGAGAGTGAAACCGCATCCGCCCGGACAAGAAGAGATCGAGATGCCGTCATGTCACAAAAGATGGACGACATCACTCAAATCTTACAAGAGATGCGAGGTCGTATGGCAGCACTTGAAGTTCGTACACCCGAACAACGTCAAGGAGTCAATCAACGCAACAACCGAACCGATGGATTCAGATCCGATCAAAGCATTGGCAGAGCACCGGCAAGGGAAAGACGAGCTCGACCGCGACACCACGAACCGGATGAGAACCCGTTCTACGATCTAGATGAATCATCCGACGACAACCGACCTAGGCGTCAACCGGCCCGAAGGCGAAACGACGACGACCTTGGTGGAATGAAACTTCGCATTCCTCCGTTCTATGGAAAAAACGACCCGGACGCGTTTCTAGAATGGGAAAAGAAAATCGAACTAGTTTTCGATTGCCAAAACTTCTCCGAACGTAAGAAGATTAGTTTGGCCGCGATGGAATTTCACGACTACGCCGTAGATTGGTGGGACCAGATCGTAACCAACCGGAGACGGAATAGACAAGACCCGGTAGAGACTTGGAACGAAATGAAACACTTGATGCATAGGCGTTTTGTGCCGGACCATTATTTCCGTGAACTTCACCAAAAACTAAGGCGTTTGACTCAAGGTAGTAGAAGCGTGGAAGATTATTTCCAGGAAATGGAAAACTCATGCTAAAGGCTGATGTAGAGGAACAAAGAGACGCTACCATGGCGAGATTCCTAGCCGGCATGAACCGCGATCTACAAGACCGTGTAGAAATGGAAACCTGCGGGAACATTGAGGAAATGTTACATAAGGCCGTCTTGATAGAGCAACAGCTCAAACGCAAAGGCGTCTCACGTCAACCATTCGCTTCTAGCTCAAGGCCGAGCTATCCTAAAGTAGAGAAACCGGCTTACCCTCCCCGGGCCGACTCTAAGCCAAAGGCCGGTCATAAGCCGAACTCTTCCGATCACGACTACAAGGGTAAGAATATTTCAAATCCTATTTGTAATCGTGACATAAAATGTTTTAAATGCAGAGGCAAAGGACATTTCGCGAACAAGTGCCCAAATCCGCGGGCCATGATAATCCTAGCCAACGGCGATATTGTTACCGACGACGAGGAAGAAGACGAAACCCAAACCGTCCCGATCTTTGATGATTATGAGGAGCATGCGGTTGATGGTGAGCTATTAGTAGCTAGACGAGTCCTTCTTGCCCAAGAGCCGATCGTCGAGAACGAACAACGCGAAAATCTCTTCCATACCCGTTGCATGGTTAAAAGCAAGGTATGTAGCTTGATTATTGATGGTGGTAGTTGTACTAATGTGGCAAGTACTACTTTAGTAGAGAAGCTAGGTATGGAGACAAGGAAGCACCCTCGGCCATATAATCTTCGGTGGTTGAACAACCAACGTCAACTCGAAGTTACCCGGCAAGTTTCGGTTCCGTTGACGATAGGCCGATACAAGGACAAGATCGTGTGCGACGTCTTGCCTATGGAGGCTGGCCATATCCTACTTGGACGACCGTGGCAGTACGACCGCAAAGCCGTTCACGACGATTTCACCAACAAACACTCGTTTGAGCACAAGGGTCGGAAAATCACTTTGGCACCGTTATCTCCACATGAGGTATTTCTCGATCAACTCAAGCTCGAACAAAACCAGAGCAAAAGCAATGTAAGCGATTCTTCACCCACTTCTTCTCTTAAAATTAAAGGTGATGGATCAAAGAAAACTGATAAAGCACTCGTAAATGAATATATGCTTATCAAACCGAGTGAACTTAAACATGCTCTCATTTCTCGGCAACCATTTGTCTTGTTAGTCTTTAGGGAAACTCTTTCAAGTATGACTAACCCTGAGCCGGAAATCCCGAGCAGCATCTCTTCTCTTTTACAGGATTTTTCCGACGTTTTCCCGGAAGACGGTCCGATCGGTTTGCCACCGATCCGCGGTATCGAACACCAAATCGACTTCGTACCCGGCGCTACTCTCTCAAACCGGCCGGCTTACCGAACTAATCCCGTTGAGATGAAGGAACTTCAACGTCAAGTTGACGAGCTTATGGCCAAGGGACATATACGTGAGAGTATGAGCCCATGTGCCGTACCCGTTTTACTCGTACCGAAGAAGGACGGAACGTGGCGAATGTGCGTCGATTGCCGAGAAATCAATAACATTACGGTTACGTACCGCCATCCGATACCGAGGTTAGACGATATGTTAGATGAGCTTTATAGATCAAGCGTGTTCACTAAAATCGATCTAAAAAGTGGTTATCACCAAATTCGTATGAATGAAGGTGATGAGTGGAAAACCGCTTTTAAAACTAAGCACGGCTTGTATGAATGGCTTGTTATGCCATTTGGTCTAACCAATGCGCCTAGTACCTTTATGCGTTTAATGAACCATGTTCTTAGATCGTATATAGGTCTCTTTGTGGTCGTCTACTTTGATGATATTCTCATTTATAGCAAGAACCTAGACGAACATGTTGAACATTTACGATTGGTTTTAGACGTGCTTAGGAAGGAACGTTTATTTGGCAATCTTAAGAAATGCTCTTTTTGTTCAGATAACGTGGTCTTTTTAGGTTTTGTTGTGAGTTCTCAGGGCATACAGGTTGACGAGAACAAGATCAAGGCCATCCGCGATTGGCCGACTCCTAAAACCGTTGGCCACGTGCGAAGCTTTCACGGCTTAGCCGGATTTTATCGACGATTCGTCCGTGACTTCAGTACTATTGCCGCACCCTTAACCGAGGTCATCAAGAAAGACGTGGGATTCCGTTGGGAGCAGGATGGTGAGATTATTGATCGATCTCAGAAAGAGAGAACCAAAAATGTTTCCCAATCAAAACGAAAGGGAAATAGAAGACAAAACCAAGGTAAAAAGTCTTACTTCTTTAGGTGTTGTGATACAGACATTGCACGAGAAAATTTCATGCTCTTTTTTTGCTTCTCTCCATTTCAGAGTCGAGCGGACCTATTATGAGAGTCTCTCATGATTATTTGGCTAGCTCTTACCACGCTGGAATTATTTCCGGATTCACATTGGTATCTTCCTACCTGAAGAAGGCTGAATCGAGTGGAAAGATGGTGAGCATTATTCAGTTGTGGCCACGTTGTTTCTTGATAAGTTCATGGTGCCAGCGCTCAGAATTGTTTATTTTTGCCTTTTACTGATACTGCAATATTCTGATGCTTTTCAGGTTAAGACTGTTATAATTGGTCTTGGAGCAGGATTACTTCCCATGTTCCTCCATGGATGCTTGCCATTTTTTGATATCGAGGTAATTGCATTTTAAAAAGATTAATAAAGTTGAGTATTTTCGATTGCCATTTATGTGATGGTATCTCGTTGAATAGGCGGTTGAGCTCGACCCGGTAATGCTTAACGTTGGCAAGGATTACTTTGGATTCACACAAAATGATCGCATGAAGGTAAATCCCTTCTCTTTAATTCAAAAGTACCAATCTTTATCGTGTTTATATTGAGTTACCACCACTCAGCTTTTTCCCATTCTTATGATAGGTGCATATTGCTGATGGGATCAAATACATTAGAGATATAACAAACTCTGAATCTTCTTCCGAGAAAACGTCTGAATGTTCCTGACATTCTGATTATAGATGTGGATTCAGCAGATTCAAGGTAAGCACAAGGCCTCTATTATTACATTTATATGACTTTTTCCCCACATAAAGTTACATTGATCTGCTGGTTTTTCTTGTTTTGATCTCTGTCTGCAGCGGCGGGTTAACCTGTCCTGCATCAGAGTTTGTGGAAGAGACATTTCTTCTTTTGGTTAAGCGTGCTCTCCCTCAGCACGGTCTTTTTGTAGTGAACTCGGTGTCGAGGTCACAATCTGTCAAAGATATGGTAGTATCTAGAATGAAAAAGGTAAAAGCAAATGTGATTCGATTCTTGTGAAATCTCTGCACATTTTCACGATTTGATCTGAAACTAGCCCGCGAGTTTATAATTGATCTCTCTGGTTTTTGTAATTTTTCAAGGTTTTTGATCACTTGTTCAGCCTGCAACTAGAAGAGGAAGATGACGTAAACGTGGTGCTCTTTGGGCTTTGCTCTGAAAATGTAATCGGTGAGAGCGAAATCCCAGAATCTGCAGTTATACTGGAGGGGTTGCTCAAGTGCCAGAGATTGGAAACGAAGCAAAGCATCATTGACGCTACAAACAAGTTGAAATGCTGGAAATGAATCAACAACTTCTGTAATAAATTCTAAGATTCTTTCATGTTTTAAAAGACTTATGTAATATAAATTTCCGTTACAAGTTGTGATTGAAAATTTTGAGATTAATAATTTTAGAGATTGCTATTTATGTAACAAGTATGGAAATTTAATTGAATATAAATTTGATAATTTCGGTTATAGTTTGGAAAATTTTTAGGAACATATAATATTATTAAATATGAAACTTCTCCATTCATTTCAAATTACAAAAAAGGAATTGCAAATTTTTTTGAAAATACATAAAAATTCGTGTTGGATTGTCAAAATTCACATCGAAAATAAAATATAATAGAGGCACTAAATAACCCATATAATATTATTAAATATGAAAAGTTCTGAAGTTTTCTAAAAAATTTAAAATATAATTACGTTGAACTATTGTTAAAAAATAATATACATAGAAAAAATTTAAAATTTTTAAAAATAAAGAGTCTTGTAAGCAATTAATAGATATAATATATTTAATTGTTTATTTTTAGAGTGAAATATAGAGGTGACCATTGGAGTAAAACCTTCTTTCTCCATTTATAGAGAACTTTATATTTAAAATGAAATATAGAGTCAACCATTAGAGATGCTCTTACGCAAGTGGAAAACGAGACGTTGGGGGGAGGTTAGTTTTACATAATAAATAACCTTTTATTGTTAGACCAACCACCTTAATGAGGCATTCAATTTGGATGATAGTGATGTTGGAATGTAAGACCAGCATCAATATCTTGAATTGATTTGTTCATTTGGAAACTATCCGGTATTGTTGCTAATTAGAGGTTCGAATGATCCGCGCATTGTTGCTAACCAATGGTGATTACTATTTTTTACGATACTTGCTCGGGCTGGCCAAAAAATTCGGATCCTAAAATCCAAATCGGTACCGATCCGAAAATACCCGAAAATATCTGATCCAAAGACATATGAATACCCGACCAGATCTGATAATGTTTTATTTTTGGATCTCGGATATTACCCGATCCGAACCAAGATCCGAACAAATACCCGAAATATCCGAGTATTTTTTTAAAACCTCTTTAGGCTTTTACCCTTGTACGACGGTTGCTCTTCCAATTCTTTCTTCATTGTCGACAATCTGGAATCCCTAAATCATAAATCTGGAATCCCTAAATCAATACCGTTCATCGTCTCCTCTTTCAGAGACATCAAAAAATCGATCAAAGGTATGTGTTCTTCCTTTTATTTCGATTTTGCCTTCGTTGTTAGTTGTTATAGTTTTGTCGATTCTACTGTGTTCTCTTTAATTATTCTCCTTCTGGTTTCAATCATGTTCTGGTTTGGGTTTGTTTTTTGGGTTTTGTTTCCATCGATGATTTCAGATTGTCTCGTTATAATTTGCTTTTGATGTTATTCATTTGTTATAGTTTTGTCGATTCTACAAGGTCACTTGAACTAGAATACTCGGCTTCAAAGTAACTAGTTCAATGGTTTCAATTCTTAGTGGTGGTAACCAATTTGATTTGCTTTTGATGTTATTCATTTGATTTGCTTATGTTGTAACAGGGACTAAGAGTAAGAGAGATGGATAAGCAGAAGCTTGTTTTATTTTGAATTTCTGATGATTGCTTCACTTTAGTTTAATGCAATTTATGGCTTTATTTCAGATTGTGTAAAAAACATGAATGAAACTTGTGAACTTGATTGCAGTGGTTTGTTGATCGTGATTTTATTGAAATGAACATTTTTAGTTTGTTTTTTATTTTCAGATTTTCGGGTTTTTTGGGTATTGTGGATACTTTCGGATCCGGATCCGAACATATCCGAAAATATTAGATCTTAAAAAATACCCGATCCGATACGAATCCGATCCGAATTTTTAAAATACACGATCGGTACCTAAATACCTAAACCCGAAATACCTAAAACCCGAAATACCTGACCCGAATCCGATCCGAGGATCCGAACGCCCACCCCTAATACTTGCGATTGGAGGGGCACAATTGTAGCAAACGCATTTGGTCTATCGTTTAATATATATTTTTCTATTAATTATGGTTGTAAAAAAAATTAAATAGGTCGATTTCGGTGCGTACGTAAGACTGTTTTTGATAGTATATGTATAAAAAAGAACCTAATTAAATGAAACATTGTCGCCGCGAAGACAAAAGAAAAATAGTGACAAATGGGATCCATTCAATCTAATATTTAGGAGGATTTGTAAAGATTTGAGTTTTAGTGAGTTTTTAGATGATTTGTTTTAAAAATTCTATGAAATTTCACCTAAAATCATGAGATTTGGATTTTTATTTTTTTAACTAAGAAACTCCACCAAAATATCTTCAAATCACTAAAAATCCTCTAAAATCCACTACTTAAACTATTTCCAATAACAATGGAAAGGTTTAGGATTTAAGGATTGAGGAGATTAGAATGAAAAGAAAGACGTAAAGAAAAAAGCTTTATGGTTCTCATCTTCTTCCTCTTCTTCTCCGAGTTTGTGTGAGACTTTTTCTCGAGTTTCGATTCTTCTTTTATTGTTTTTTCATCTGATAAAAATAAATCAGAAATGGTTTGGTTGGTGTGTAGAAGTTGTTAATAAACGACGTCGTTTTACAGGCATCGCATAAATATTAAATAATGGTCGTCCGATTAGTGGGTTGTAGACGTCTGGCTGGATTTTCTTAAAATAACTTGAGAAAACTATCTATTTTCCACCAAAAATTCCATATCTAGGCATAGAACTTGGTTTAATTGGTTTACTGTTTTCTAATCAAACGTAAACCATATAAAACCGATCCTAAACCGAATTAAGATCCGATTACAACTAAATCCGACCCGAAAAATGTCCAACCCGGAAAAACAAATAATTTTATTTTATTATTTCTTTATTATAATAATAGATTAAAACAAAAAATCAGAAGGAAGAAAATTCCTTCTCCTTCCTTCGCATCGATCTATCTTCTCCGACTCAAATCTATCTTCTCCGACTAGAATTTAGAGTAACTTTCTGGATTTCATATATC
>PKMM01029352.1:2114892-2190368 GCA_002933915.1 Eutrema heterophyllum
CCCCCCCCCCCCACCCCAAAAAAGGAATCTGAATAATATTTATTTATTTTTTGTTTGAACATCATCAGTTGCATCATATCGGAAAACAGCATCGCCGGTCTTCATGTCGATCTGATGCGTTTTACACTATACTCCTACATGTCCTTAGCTCAATCTCTTCAAGATTCTTTAAACACAAACCGAAAAACTCGATTTCTCCAATGGTTCCACATGATTTCAGATTCAGTTTCTTTAGCTTTCTGCATCTCTTCCATAACCAGCTAACTCCGGTTTCGTCTGATTGGATCCCGGAACCCAACGCGACAACATTCGGGTCAGGGTTTGACCCGGATTTCGAATCGAAATCAGAAGTTTGTTGAGCAAACATCGATTGATAATTCCTTGAGAGACGGAAACGAAGCAACCCAATTGAAAGAAACGGGTCCCAACAGTTTGAGAGAGAGCGAAGTGAAAGATAAGGAAGCAGAGAGAGGAAGTAAGGAAGATGGAGAAACTGGGTTGACAAAAAACTGAGATTTCAGAGATTGAAGCAGGAAGAAGAGACGCTCGGGTAGAGATGATCGTTGAAATTCGATTCCGCCGAGCGAATTGGGATCGGAATTTTGGGGTCAGAGATGAACCAGACGAGAGAGAGGGAAGAGATAGAAGGATGGTTATGAGGAAGAGATAGAAGGATGGAGACGAAGCCATCGTTTGAAGACAAGAGGAACCGATTCGAAAGTGAGTCGGCGACTCGTTCGTGGCTCAATGAGTCGGATTCGGTTTCAGTGGCGGCGGCGGAGGTGGTTGTAGCGCCGGGAAGAGCACGCGAGAGAGAGAGAGATGATACGGGTCGGGTCACGCGAGAAAGATAAAAATATGATACGGGTCGGGTTTTAGGGAGGATATACGGGTTATTTTTCGGGTCGGTTTAGTTGGAATTGGATTTTAGTTCGGTTTAGAATCTGGTTTAACTCACAAATTTGGAAACCGATGTGGGAGATTTAAGCTTCTAATTTTATTTTCGGAAAATTTACGTTTTTAACTTTCATTTCATAGGGAAATATAAAAAAAAGCCATAGCTAGATATGAAATTTTTAGTGGGCCCAAATAACTTTCAATACATTTAAAATCAATTCAAAAATCATGCTCCTATTTATTGGATTTACTTTATATCACACAGATTTTGTATTGACATAGAATATTTGAATTTACTTTTGAGCCCAATCAGAGTTTTGACTTTGGAAAATAATAATAATAACAAAAACGAAAACAAAAATCTCGTGGCAACAAAAATATAATAATCACTTTTGTTATAATCACTTTTATAAAAAAATATAATAGAAGAAGACTAATCACTTTTGTTAAAAATATCAGATTACTCGGATTTATTTAAAATGATCGAAAATTCGGTGGATTGTTTTTTAGTGGGAGTTAGATTATTTATATAATATTAAATAATGTTTTGAAAATTTTAGTTTATATTTAATTGGGAAAACGATCTATTTCTCTACGGAACTATGATATAGCATCAGTTTCACATAAAATTTGACCATAGTACCAGATTTCTACGGTTTGAAAGTTTTAGATTTATTTTCCATATGAAAGTTTGAAACTAATTTCTCCACGGGTTGAAAGTTCGAAACCAATGTCCACACAATTGGTTTTCTCGGTTTATGACTTAAACCAAAAAGCAAACTACATAAACCATTAATAAACACAATTGAAAACCCGACCCGACCCGACTTGAATTCTTCTTCACCCGATTTAATAAAAATTTCAATCCAGAAAAAAAAAAAACAAAAACAAAAACAAATACGAACCCTTTTACCTAAAACATAAGTAAACAAATACGAACTCTTTTTCCTCAATTCTCTCGATCTCCTTCAACACACGGAGAATTCCAATTGACTTAAAAAATTTGTATGGCAAAGCCATTGGAAGATCCACCGGCATCTTAAAGCAACGACAACGATGTGGAGACTTCGGCTGGAGAGGAGGAAGAAGATGATGAACATAATTCTGATTCTTCAGGAAGACGAACCCAAGTAAAATTTACCAGAGTAGCTATGGCTTCCTCAGATGGTTCGATAGAACCAATTCCATCGTCGCACCCCGAAACAACGACATCGACGGAGGCGAAACTTGTCGGCGGAGATGATTCTGATGGGTTCGAAACTGCCAACGGAATCTTCCGATTTGAGGATGTAATTGCTTCAAATATTAACTCGTCGTCGGAAGAAGACTTGGACCCAATTATCGCCGGAATCTTCACCGGCGGTATCAGAAGGAGGACGAGTACCCGCGGTGGTTCTGATCGGCGGCGGAATCGGGAGCAGAACCTTCTCAAAATCGAAAGAAGCGAGTTGGTTTTTCTCGTTGATATCGTCTCTCAGAGCAGATTCCGCCTCCGTTAAGCCGTTCCTCCGGAGAAACTCAAGCACGGATGCCACATCCACCGCCATGGACAAGCGTCACGAGTTTTTTCAGATAAGCGGCACGAGAGAGAGAGAGAGAGAGAAAAGATAATAGAAAGTTGCAAAATCACGTGATTGAGAATCGAGTGAAACCTTTAATATTTTTTTTTTCAATTTCAGATTCAAACCTATTTTGTTTCTTCTATGTTCTTCATGATTTTTGAATTCTGCTCCATAAAATTTAAATATCAGTTTATTGATGATGATGATGCTGGAAACGAATCTGAAAATTTTAAGGTTCATGGATGTATCAAAATACAATGGTATTATATGTGTTAGTGGGTGAAGAAGAATGGGGCGAGTTTACGGGTCGGGCGAGTTTATGGGTCGGGCGAGTTTATGGGTCGGGCTTCCAATTGAGTTAATTCTTTTAAATTGGGTTGTAATTAGTTTAGTATTGGTTTTATTTTGTGTTATCTTGGTTAACTAAGGATTGGTATATAGTAAACCGATATTAATCGTGGTTTGTGGGGAATTTGGTTTCAAACTTTCAACCCGAAATTTTATAGAGTGGAAAAATAAATCTAAAACTTTCAAAATATGAAATCTAGTACGAGGTTCAAAATTTGCGTGGAAATATATCGTTCTCCCTATTTAATTCTTAATAGTTCTAATGTTAACATTTTTGCGAGGAAAGAAGTGTCGAACACGAAGTTTTGTATTCTCTCATGTAAGTGACACATAAGTAGAAAGATCTGTTTTCCAAAACAAAATAGAAGAAGACTAATCACTTTGTTTATTGACTACAAAGTGGAATTGGAATTTCTTGGTACAACAAGCATAAATAATATGCGGTTAATTCCTCGTGCCCATAAACCCTTCGGAACCGAAGTTGGTAGATCCGGTTAACAATTGGGGTTTTCGAAAAACCAAACCGGACCAGAAAATTATCTTTCTGTTTCGGTCTAATCCATTGGATTCTCTTGTGCAAAAAAAAGAAGAAGCTAACAATGGCGCTGCTTGAAGCTGCTCTCTCCATCCTCTCCTTCTCTTCTTCTTCCTCAAAACCTTATCTCTTTTCTAGACAGTCTAAACCTACCGCCTTAAGTCATAGAATTCCCAGTAATCTCTCTCCCGTCTTCTCTCTCAATTTCCCTCTCGGATCCGCCGGCGATAACTCGCGGCGGCTCGTCTCCGTGCTCTGTTCCGTCACAGAGGAAGAAACTTCTCCGGAGGAGAAGACTGAGGAAACCCAGAAGTCAAATCTGAAAAGGAAGCTTTTTGTATACAATCTCCCTTGGTCTATGAGCGTAAATGACATCTCCGAGCTCTTTGGACAATGCGGGACTGTGTCCAATGTCGAGGTCTTTTTTTTTGTATTTCTTGAATTCATCGAATTTTTTTGTTATTGCGAGTTGGGTAACCTAACTTTTGAAAATTTCTCAGATCATAAGGCAAAAAGATGGGAAGAATCGAGGGTTTGCTTTTGTAACAATGACTTCTGGAGAAGAAGCTCAAGCTGCTGTTGATAAGTTGGATACTTTTGTAAGCTCAAACCATGTCTCCCTTTTTGTATTGTTCTATCAATGTTCTTCTGTCTTGCCTTGTGTGTTCTTTATCCAAAATCCTTTAGATTCTTCTCTGGCTGAGTGTGGATAGGTTAATTTCAAACCATTTTAGTCGGATAATTTGGAAACAGCTAAAGAAATGAGAAGTTTCATAACGGATTAACTGCCATTGTGTTGAACTGTTAGCTATTTTCCTCCATCCTCTATATTAAACAAGCTTCTATGTTCTCTGTTTTCAGCAAGTCTCAGGGAGGATCATAAGGGTAAACTTTGCAAAAAGGTTCAAGAAGCCTACCCCGAGACCTCCTAACGCTCTTCCTTCTGCTTCCCCTGGAGAAACCCGTCACAAACTCTATGTATCCAATCTCGCTTGGAAAGCAAGATCAACCCATCTGCGTGAGTTTTTCACTGCTGCAGATTTCAACCTGGTTTCAGCTCGGGTTGTTTTCGCAGACCCTGAAGGAAGAGCTTCCGGCTATGGCTTTGTCTCATTTCCTACAAGAGAAGAAGCCGAGGCTGCAATCTCTAAACTCAATGGGAAGGTATAAAGTTTGCTTCATTACCAATTTCCTAACCAAGATAAGAAAGTTTGCTTCTTTCTCTTAAGCATGTAGAGAGTTAATTACTATGTCGTTTTTCCTATAGGAGCTAATGGGCAGACCTATCAGTCTTAAGTTTAGCTTGAGAAGCGCCGGTGAATCTGAAGATGGTAACACAATAGAAGACAACAATACTTCTGAAGAAAAACCCGTGGAATGACTCTTATTCTTTCTCAGTTTATTCGTCAGGGAAATCTGACTACAGATCTTTATTACAGTTTTGTATATCTACTGCTATAAAGAACACACAAAAAAAGGGAATTTATTGGTAAACTAGACTTCAATCCTGCTAATGTATGATGAATCACCAAGCCATCCCGTATTTGCAGCTTCATCATACCGAGTAAAGTTCATCGAACGAGACACAGCTTCCTGTTTGGTAATGTGTTCCTTTCATCTTCACATTGACATCCGTCGTCTTAACCATGAAATGTCCGGTAGAATGTGACCTCGAGAATCGCCAAGCCGAGGCTTCCATAAGCCTTTTGCTTGAACTAGTGGTAGGAGGGTTTTCCTCGAATGGGACACAGCTTCCTGTTTGGTAATTTCTTCTTTTGATCTTCACATTGACATCCGTCGTCTTAACCATGAAATGTCCTGTAGAATGTGACCTCGAGAATCGCCAAGCCGAGGCTTCCATAAGCCTTGAACTAATGGTAGGAGGATTTTCTTCGTCATGGTTTAGGTCCTGAATAGTGATTGTGACTGTGTTGTGCAAAGATCCATGGCTTCCAGATCCGACCAGTCCGGGGTCTAGCTCACACCGGCAAACAGGGCAAGTCTTGTGTAACTCAAACCAAAGATCAATGCAATTTGAATGAAATCCATGACGACAAACCGTTATGAGCCTAATGGTGTCTTCATCTGCTAACTCTGACAAGCAGATGGCGCATTCTGTCCCGTGATTTTTCATTGTTGCAGATGAATAGAGGAACACGGGAAAGGACCGGATGATAAATGGGTCGAGGCCGGTGTTTTCAGGCGGAGTGGCCACATGAATTAGGTCACCGTAAGGTGTTCGCTGAAGGGTCCAAGCTGAAAACAACCGATTCAGAAGACATCGCCAGAAGAATAGAGACAAGAATCCGGCGACAATTACAAAGAGAAGAACGCCGGTTAAAACTACGGTGACGGGCATGGAAACGCTAGGGAAAACATCAGTATCTGGGATTGTTGTTGTTGACGCCATTTGAAGATTGATACGGCTGGATCAGAAACACTCCGGATTCCACCAGTTTCATAAATTTCTTGGCAAAGAAGAAAATGTTTGTTCTAAGAATTGCTTGCGTGAAAAGAAATATTGTTCCAAGTTTGTAGAGAGAAGCGAGGAGAAGCTAGTGGCTATGCCAGAGTCACAACAGTGGCTTTACTTAGCATATTGAGCGAGTCTTTTGTGACAATAAAAACAAAATTAGTGTCTTAATGTTAACATAACACGAAATAAACCAAAAACCAAAAATGTTAAACTTTTTTTCTAAATTTTGGAATCTGAAAAGAATGAAAAAACAAGAGTAAAATAATAATATTAACGGATGAAAAAAGAAACAGGTACCACCAATGATGGTCCGGTTTACAAGTACGAAACATGAGCTAGTTCGGTTTGGTCTGGTACAAGTAAGATTTAGGATTGGCATAGGAGGAGAATCAGATGGTACAACGACAAAAAGATGACTTTTTTTCTTTGTTGAGTCACAATCTACAACAACAAAAGAGAGGAAGCTAATAGGAATATGTCACAGTTACGTCTCTAAAAAGGTATAGCTTTGTCATCAATCTGTGGAAATGCAGCGACTTTATTCAATATCGTCGATCCAATCACCATAAACCCGACTGATTTTATCCGGTCCTTTCCATTTCCGTTGAGTTCTGACCCCGTTGGGTTTCTGAGTAACGGCACTAGATACCCGTTGGGGCGGGACTCCAGGAGAAACAACAAGGCTAGTCAGTGTGTCAGCTTGTCCTGTCTGCTTTGTGCCCAGAGTGGCAGATGTTCCGATCTTACCTTCTCCTTCGACGAGTCCCCCACCAAATCTATGCAACTCTGCAAAACAGCATCATAAATACATAAACTTTTAGCTACCGACTGTTGAAACTTTCTGCATTTCCATGGATAACAAGCAGATCGAGAACTTGTTCCAATGAGAAACTGATAGACGTCACACTCTTAACATTTCAACCGTCTCACTCGATCCACTTTCAGTCCTTGTAAAACCCTCTTTTACCAATCCATTCACCAAGCACCATTGATCAAATTTTCTTCAGGAGGATTTTATCTAAGGGAAAAGGTTGATAACTGACCAAATTGCATCCACAGTCCATTAAAAACACTCAAGAAAACAGATGCCATTACATATAGAATTCGACAGAGACAAGCTAATGATGCTAGTTCTAGTGGCAAAACATTATCTCTCAGTCCAGCAATTCACCAACCATTAACTAACCCTCCAGTGACACTCTAATCTCACAGTTCATCAAGCAGCACTGATTAAAACCCATTTCTATTCAGCATTTTAAAGCACATCGGGGTTACTAATATACGAGAAAAGGCCGTAACTTTACCTGCAGCTCCATGAGCAAAATGGCAGTTAGCACCAAATGGACAATACCCGGTGGTCTCCCACTTATTGCAAACCCTTGTCTTCCAATTTGGAGGTCTCACAATCTGAGCAACATTTCCGCCATCACCAGCACCATAACCACGAGGGCCTAAACTAATCGCAAAGCTTTCTCTGTTTTTTGAAGCCTCGTCGTGTAGAAACGTACAGCTTTCTCCGTAAGGACATCCCTCTCCGCTGTAAAACTTCTTGCAATGTCTTCCCTTGTACGACCTTCCACTCTCCGCCGGGATCTTAAACTCTTCGCGGGTCTCAGCCGTCGTCTCCTGCCGATCGGGCGGCGGACGACGGAGCTCCCCCGCGCTGTGAGCAAAATGGCAGTTGTTCGCGGCGTACGGACAAGTTCCGGCGCGGAATTTGAAGCAGAGCTTCGTCTTGAAGAACGATTTCCCGATCTCTGAGAAGGAGGAGAAAGAAGGCGAAGCCCCGCGTGTTTTCTTGCTCGGCGACTCTGTATCATCGGTGTTCACCGCCCAGACACGGCTGTAATCATCCTCATTGGCCCAGACGGAACTGTCTCCGGTATTCGGAAACCGATTCTCCGGCGGAGGGTCGTTGGTGGGTATCACGTGAACTGCATCGCTGCCGGAATCCCGCCGATGACTCATCACGTCGACCAAGAAACCCTAAACCCTAATTTAGTAGCCAAGGAGCTCAGATTTTCGATTCTCGACAATAAAAGCCGAGGAATTTCGTGAATCCCAGAGCTGGATGATCTAGAAACACATTGAAATTCAAAGAAAAGGGAGAGCAAGAAATATTGGAAATTAAATAGGAAGAGACAGAGAGAGTAGTTGCAGTGGGAAGTAGAAAATAGAAGAAGTAAGCCAACCAAAATTTTAGTAGCATTTATATAAGGATCAGACGGTGATTTATCTAAAATTAGTGGTAGCAGATTAATAAAACAAAGAATGTTCTGAAATTTAAATCTTTTTTAAGATATTGTTCATTTGGATTGATTTTAACTTGATTAGAAACATTACTCTTTAATTAAAGCTAAGTTAATTTAATTAAGAAAGGGTTAATTTAAGGAGGAATGACAAGGAAGATTTTTGAATTAGTTGTCTCACAATTGACCAAATATTTAATGCATGTTTCACCCTGTCACTTAGCAAGATAAAAGAAAGATAAAACGAGATAAAAATGTTTCAAGTTTTTGTACCACAGTCAATTTGGCAACGACAAATATTATTCCGACGCCGATGTTGATTAAAAATTCGTATTTTCCACAGAGTAAATTTAAAGATCATTATCTTTTTTTCTTTTTTTTTTTGTGCAACCATTCCGGGCCGGTTCAAAAAAATTCGGGCCCCAGTCCAGGGATAAAAAAAAATCGGGTCCTTAAACAAAAAAAATTCTGTTTTTGAATTTTTTTTAACATAACTTTTAACTCTTTTATATTACATTTGTTTAGAAAATTGGTTATGAAAATAAAATATATACAACTAAAATTTTTGTTGTTAAAGTTGATTTTGTTTTGTATATATATACATATATATATTTTTTTAAAATATATATAAATCAAAACTTTAAAAAAAAATTGGGCCCAAAATATCATGGGGCCTGGGACGGTCGCACTGCCCGTCCACCTATTTAAGTAAGTCGGTACTACAACCATTTCATTTCAAAAGACAAAAGGAACAAAGTTAGCCTCCACTAGGAGAGGAATCATTACAAAGCAATAGAGCCGACTTGGTTAAAGCAACCGCCAAACTATTAGCTAAACGATGAATATGATGAAAAGAGATAGAAACAAAGCTATTACAAGTCGCTTTGATGTCGAGGAGAAGACCGTGAATCTCCATCGATTGGCCACCGGATTTGAGAAGGATAAGTTCCAAACAATCCGAAAAAGGGGCCAAGTGATTGATATCCGACACTTTCGCAAACGAAGCGCTGAGAAGAAAGCAAGAGTTTCCGTCACTAAAGTGGAGGAGACCGAGACATCCGAGGATGAGTCTTGGAAGAACAGAGCCTCCAAAAGGGTTTTAACAACCCAACCTAATCCACAAATGTAAGAGTTAGCTGACCAAACATTCAACCGTTGATTTTCCATGTTAAAATAAAAAACCGAAGACCAATAGTTTTTTATTCACAAATAAATGATTTAAAAATGAAATTTAAACACATCTAGTTAATTGTTTGCTTTTTTTTGGGGTTACTTCAACCACATCTACTAATTGTAGTTTAAATTAATACACATTTACCATTAGAATTAAGCGATTCCAAATCACGAATTAAAATAACGAGACCGGATCCGGTTCGGGTGGAGATACGCACGTGGAACACGCGTTTCAAACTTGCTTATTAATGGCGGCTTCTTCACCACTTTGCTAGTTCGTCATCAATGGCACTCTCTCCGACGACTTTAGCTGAAACAGACGAGGAGAATGCGATCGTTTCCAGGTTCCAGGCTTATCTCCGAATCAACACCGTACAGCCGAATCCTGATTACCGCACAGCCGCAGATTTCATTAAATCCCAGGCTCAATCCATCTCTCTCGGATATGAATCGATCGAATTCGTTGAGGGAAAGCCGATTGTTCTCCTGAAATGGATCGGATCAGATCCTTCGTTACCTGCGATTCTCTTAAATTCTCACACCGATGTCGTCCCCTTTGAGGCAAAAAAGTGGGATCGTCCTCCGCTCGGAGCAGAAATAGACGAAGACGGCAAAATTTACGCGAGGGGAACTCAGGACATGAAGAGCGTTGGGATGCAGTACCTAGAAGCCATTCGCAAGCTCATAGCCTCTGGATTTGAGCCACTTCGATCCGTCTATGTCTCGTTCGTTCCCGATGAAGAGATCGGCGGCGCTGATGGGGTTGGGCAGTTCGTTGAATCGGAAACATTCAAGAGCTTGAACATTGCCATCGTGCTCGACGAAGGTAAACACTTGGTACACTTATGCACATACAAGTGCCTAATTAAGCACATAACGATTGTTAATGGTGATGAATGAATCAGGTTTGCCATCTCCAACGGAGAGCTACAGAGTGTTCAATGGAGAGAGGATTCCATGGTCGCTTCAGATCAAAGCTGTTGGACAACCTGGCCATGGCTCAAAGCTCTACGATAACTCAGCCGCGGAGAATCTAACTAAAAGCATTGAGAGTATAATGAGATTCAGAGCTTCTCAGTTTGATCAGCTCAAAGCTGGTTTGAAGTCTGAAGGCGGAGTAATCTCTGTCAACATGGTTTTCCTCAAAGCTGGCACTCCTTCTCCAGATGTATTCTTCCCCTCTTTTTTTCTTCACAGTTGATGACCAAAACTGATCTTTGTGATTGAACCCAAAAATATGGCCCTTGTTTGGATTCAGGGTTTTGTGATGAATCTGCAACCATCTGAGGCAGAAGCTGGTTTCGACATTCGTATCCCACCCACTGCTGATTTACTAGCACTAGAAAGACGTTTGGTTGAGGAATGGGCACCTCCTGCCCGGAACATGTCCTTCGAGGTACTTTTCTTAGTAGTGTGGCCGTAACTTAAGAAAGTTGTATCTGATGAAGAGTTCTCTCGGTGTGTATGTCAGCTTTGGCGATTCGACCAGAATCTTTCAGGGAAGCAGTCACTTACAGCAAAAGATGATTCAAATCTATGGTGGGGACTCTTAGAAAATGCTGTGAATGGAGCTGGAGGGAAGACTAGTGAGCCTGAGATCTTCCCTGCATCAACAGATTCTAAGTATTTCCGGAAAGCAGGCTTGCCTGCGATTGGGTTCTCTCCTATATCAAACACCCCGAGTTTGCTTCATGATCATAATGAGGTACTACTGTCTTCTGTGATTTTGATTGAAACAATGTTTCGCCGTGAAGTATCCTTCAGTTTGCCTATTATTTGGTGGATTCACCACCACCTCCCAGGAGCAATCTCTTATGCCATTCTTCAATCTCGCTTTTCTTGCAGTATCTGAGTCAATCTGAGTACTTAAAAGGCATTGATATGTATGTCTCGATCATCAAGGCTTACACATCATATGCTTCACCTGAAGGATAGTGTTTCAAGAGCTGAGTTATAAGGGTCTGTGTCCCACACAGTTCCCTCTTCCTCAGTATTATATCTGACAATAAGAGTGAAACTCATCATGCTACCACGTGAACTTCTCTAGTAATCAAACTTGCATGAGTATGTTATCACACAAAAGGGTTTCCAAAAACTTCTTATTCTTGTTATCTTCTTTGTTTTCTCAACCATCCGAATGCTAACAGTAGTCACCGCAAGTGCACAACCTCCATCCTTCAAGTTTCAATGTGAGCTTAAAAAAGACATGATAGTCCCCACAATCTCAGATTCTTAGTAACCATCCCAGACTTGTTCAGCAGAGAAGCCAGCTTTTTTCTCCCTCTCAAAAGATCCAAGCCCTCATAAATGTCCCAGCACCAATGATCAAGTTCTAAATTATCACATCACCTCATTGAACACGCAAAAGGGATCCTTACATTTCACCCTTTGTGGAAAACATTGTCGATCAAAGCACTCCTAACATAGACGTCAGCTTCCAGGCCATCCATAATCTCAAGCATTGTGATATCAACTAGCATGTTTCAGGCTTTGAACACTGAAGAGTTGTGTTGATTTACTAAACTGGTATACATTTAGTGTAGTTTGGTAATACAAAGGTTAGAGATATGTGTCGTTAATGATATAACTCCATCGTTTCCTTGATTATCTCATCCTCATGCAACCTATTACTTCTGACAAGCCTCTCAAGGAAGAACCCATTGTCCAGGGAAAAGCTGCATCACAGTCTTTCCCAGAATCCAGTCCATCTCAGAACTTGACAAGGATGCTTGTTTTGCAATAATGGTCACAGCTTCTTTGGCTTCTTTGTATCCACATTCAAGAACAACAAATGGGAAGTCACTGCAGCAGATGGAGAAACAGCCAATCCATATATGGTCATGTATTGTTAGTTCATATAAAAGTTTTTTTCTTTGGGTGTTACGGTTGCGAAAGCAAGGTAAAATAAGTAAGTTTACCTGCCCCACATGACACGATTTGCCCCAAAATTGGACACAACTTGAGATAGGAGAAGCGATAGGTCCTGATACGGGAAACCGGTTCTTGATAGCCTGAAAAGAGCACTGAATTTCACATATACCTGCTTGTTTTGAATATTCTTCCCTCAGACTCGCATGATATGTGAGCTAGTGAGAATTTGAAATCTACAAGTAACATTTTTCCTTTTTCACCTGTGGGAATTTAGAGAGCTTCATGAGTTGAGTATAAGCAAGCTTTGCCTCACCATCTCTGCAGGTTGATGAAACCATGAATATTAGTAATATGTTCTATAGGAATTGCAGGGGAGTAGATTATTTCTAAGAATAGCAAAGAACATCTTACTCTGGTACTTTGCAGAATCCAGCGTGATCTAGTAAAACAATTGTCTTTGGAAATTCCGCGCACAGTTCCTCAATTTCTGCAATGTGCAGATGCAGACCCTGAATAAAGTAAACAATAATTTTGAAATAAAGACCTTCGCGTAAACCACACAACTTTGGAGCACACAAAGGTCAATTTACTACCAGACCTTCATGCACATGAAGCCAACAGGCACACCAAGATCCCCTGCTTTAGAGAACATGGCTTTGCCAACAGCATTTGTCATCTGTGTTGTGAAAATCATTGGCGATAAAAAAAAGTACGGTAGAAACTTGATCCAAGGTCATTGGAATCATTTAGATTGGTACCTTCTGACCGGACGGCCACAAATAAGGATTGAACCGAACAGCACGATAATTACTCTACAATAACAGATTAAAACTCAGAGAAATGTTATGCATATATGCTATTTTAGAAAGAGCTAAAGGAAAGACCTCTAGAACAAGATTCTCAAGCTGCTTAATTCCACTGCCATCTTCTGCAGGATTTGCAAGGCAACAGCCGACAAATTTCGATGGGTATTTCTTCAGAACACTGTCAATAAGAAACTAAAATCATCTTGAAAATAAGCTTGAATTAAATCTCTGACATCGCATGCAATCTAAGGTCTGCCTTGATTGGAGAATCAGTCAAAAACTTTGAATCTTCACACAGAACCAAGACCAACCTAGGCCCCAATAATGCATCATATAGTAACAATAAAAATGGCAGTGCGACAGATACACCGAAACTAAAACGAAATGAGAGAAGCATATTGTTTAATTTAGCGTATATTATATAATCTTGATTTCCATCCAATGTTCGGAAAGAGTTAACTTCTTGTCATTCTTAAGTTATGAAAGAACAACTAGATCTTCTGTTAAGACACACAAAAACATATCTTTAGGAAGATGCAGAATCAGGAATAAGTGAAGGGACCTTGTTACTAAAGAATGATCAAACTTGTGATTGATGGGCTGCACAATGAGAGCTCCATCTACTCTTGCCTCTTCCATGTTCTAATCAACAACAAAACAGTAAACAGAGGAATGACGCAAAAAGCATCAAAGTAGAGAAAATTTTCCAAATTTGGTCAAAACCCATGATAGTTTGAGTTAATGCCAAATCTCAACTTAAACCTTGAGCAAGAAATCGACATCACCAGTCAAAGTAGGTTCTTGGCCCGGAAAATAAGGATAAGTCGCGGCCTGAAAAAATACATATTGGGGATCCATCAAATCAACAGAATAGTCATTGTATTTGTAAGTGTTAGTTCCAAAGAGTATCTTCATCGAGAATGGATTCCATATGGCATTTGCTTATTAGTAAATCCAAATTTTCCACAATCGGAGATTCTAATACATAACCGGATTCTGTAAAATGTAATACTAACAATTAAAGAAAAAAAAATGCATAGATTCGAGTTAACAAAGTGTACCTCTTGAGGAGAAGCCCATATGTGGAGATGAGAATCGATGACTCTGGACGTCGTTTCTAGGTCAGAACCAACAATAGCCGCCATTGTCACCGTCCTGGAGGATGTTATATCGGTACCGGTCGATTTGCTTCCTCGCAGCCGTACCGGAGACGTGAAAGGATGACTGGGAAACGCTAAAGGATTCGTTAACCTCAGAGTCACAGCCATATCCCCGAGGATAATCAATTCATGTGATTAACATTTAGGGTTAATCAAGTAAATAGCTAATTGATAGTGGGGTTGACAAAAAAAAAAAAAAAAAACAATTGACAGTGGTAAAAGATCACGACTGTTTTATGTCATCAGTCACAGACTGTTTCTGTTTTTTTTTTTTTTTTAAAGCTTTAGATTATTACGTTTTGGTGGTTGCATGATAAGATCAAAACCACATATCAGCCGCCTCTAACCACTTCCACGAGTTTTTCCTAAACGAACAAGGATTAACTCGAATTTGTATGGAATCAGGAAACCTTATTTGTAAATACATATATATATGTATAGTATGGATTCTACTCCTTCACATAATTAGTTGCTTTGTTGATCAACAAGACCCAGCAAAAGCAATCTATAATTTTATATCACTCGTTATTCTCTCTTAGACTTTCTCTGCGACATTCTGTCGAACACATGGCCAGCGGAAAATACAACCTAAACGGTGCCCACTACGGCCCGCCGATCTATCCTCCGGCAAAAACTTGCCACAGTCACGGCCGACGCGGCGCCGACGTAGGTTGCAGCATCTGTCGTTGCTGCTTCAATTGCCTCGCTTGCTGCGGTGGTTGCCTCTTAAGCATCGTCTGCAACATCCTCATCGGTATAGCCGTTTTCCTTGGAATCGTCGCTTTAATCCTCTGGTTTACACTCCGACCCAACGTCGTGAAATTCCAAGTCACCGAAGCCAATCTAACGCGGTTCGATATCGACCCACAAAGTAATAACCTCCATTACAACCTCTCGTTGAATTTCTCCATCCGTAACCCAAACCGACGTCTCGGGATCCACTACGATCAGTTAGAGGCCAGAGGTTATTACGGTGACCAGCGTTTCGCTGCCGTGAATATGTCGTCGTTTTACCAGGGACATAAGAATACGACGGAAGTCGGGACAGAGTTAAACGGACAGAGGCTGGTTTTGCTAGGCGCCGGTGGCCGGAAGGATCTCAAGGAGGATCAGAAGTCGGGGATTTACAGGATCGACGTGAAGCTAGGATTTAAGATTGGGAAAAATGTCATTAAAATCCCGAACTTTCAAATTTAGGCCAATAAAACCTCGAACTTTTTATGAGGCCATTTTAATCCTCAACTTTTATTGACTTCTATTTTAGTCATGAAGTTTCGTTGACCATGCCATATTAGACCCGACGTTAAATCGTCTAACGGAGTAGTTAGATGGCGTTAATCGGTGGTTAAATCAGTCCGTTAGAGGCCTAAAACGACGCCGTTTTATGTTCAACGGCTAATTCCCAAATTGAATAAAATCCCCAATATAAACCGAGATGAACCCTAAAAATCCAAACCTCAATTCCTCTGATTTCAGCTCGATTTCTGTTCGTTTTCTTCTTGCTCCTTACACGATTTCTGTTCGATTTTATGCTCTATTTCTTCTTGCTCCTTACCGATCTGTCCATCAGATATGAGTTGCAATTCTGTTCAATCGAGTGTTGAGGTTGGAAGTCGCGGGTTTCCTTCGAAGTGTCATTGTGGTTTAGATGTCACGATCTATACATCGAAGACACAAGAAAACCCAGGAAAACCTTTCTTCCGTTGTCCAACCAGAAGAGATGTATGTTGAGTTGATCTTGTGTGTTCGTTTTACGTTATTATCATAAAAATTCTTAATTTTGTTTATAAACCTAGGATCATTTGTTTAAATGGGTCGAGGATGCCGTGTATGAAGAGGTTGAAGAAGCTATACCGAAATTGTCCATCATTGAGAGTGAGATTAGGAATGCCAAATCCGAGGTTGCAGCCGAGGTTGAAGAGTTAAAGGCTAGGATCGAAGAATTGAAGAAAGATGTAATGTTGAGCAAAAGGGAAATTCAGAATTGGAAATTGATGATCAAATTGTGCTTGGTGTGCCTTTGTTTTACTGTCATTGTCATTGTGATCCTAATGTTTGGTAAAATAAGGAAACAGAAAATGGTTCTTGGTTACTAGTGTCTTTGGTCTTTATTCTATGCATTTGTCTTGTGTCTTTGTTATGTGTGTGTTGTCTGAGTGTCTTGGGTATGTGTCTTTTTGTCTTTGTGTCTTTGTTATGTGTCTATTGTATTATGTATCTCTGTTTTTTGTAATGAACAAAATGTTGCCAAATCCGAGAGTAACAAACACAAATTGATGCCAAATATGAGAGTAACAAGTACAACATGAACCAAACTGGGAGTTACAAAAACAACATGAACCAAATCCGAGAGTAACAAACAGAACATAAACCAAACCAGTCATAAAAGAAAACAACATGATAAGTGAATAAGTTCAGACAACAAAAAGACATGAAAGACATAACACATAATCTCGGTAAACCTAGTTGGAACATTCGAACCATGATGCAAGTCCTGCAAGACCTTGTCGTTGTGATCTTTGTGGAGCTTCAGATCCTTGAGCTTGTGATCCTCCTTGCTGAGCTTGTCGTTGTGATCCTCCTTGTGGTTGTGATCCTCCTTGTGCTTGTGATCCTCCGAGAGCTTGTGGTTCTGGTACAAAAACTTCTGGTTCCTGCAATAACAAACATGATATCCGAGAGCTTGTTCAGTCAAAGCAGAAAATATCCATTAATTTCTTTAAAAAAAAAACAAGCTCACAAAACCTGATGTTTCCTTGGTCGACCTCTTGGTCTCTTTGGGAGACTCTCCACAAACGGATTTTTGCACCCTTGCTTGTTGTGCCCTTCTTCTTTGCAGTTAGAGCATGTCATGACTCTTTTCTCCCTTGACATTTTGGTCTTATTTGAGGAAGAGGAAGATTCATTTCTTCCTTTCTTCCTAGCATAATTACTAGGCCTTCCTGGATTGCCTCTTCTCCATGGGGGTGGCAAGACAGGTAACCTATGCAATCTAGGCCACAATGGCATCCCTTGAACAGGCCTAATACCATCGATGTAAGTTTCTCTCCACCTTCTTCTTGTGTAATATTCACTCACATAATCTTCAACTTTCTCTTTTCTACCTAGTATAACACTTGCAGCGTGTACACAAGGAATCCCAACTATTTGCCACCTCATACAGCCACACGTTCTGTCATTCATATCCACATTGTAGCTAACACCATGCAGCTCCACCTCATGCAGATTGTTTCTGGCCATGAATCTTTTGCAAAATTGTGCCCCAGCTATCATCTTCTCAATTTCAGTGTGAGCTCGCTTTGTGAACCTTGTCTTCATCCTGTCCGCAATGAGAAACCTTTTTGCATTTCTGACCATACATTGTCTCCTTACATCCTCTAGCAAATCCAACAAAGGCTTTCTCCTTGCTTGTCTAATTGTTCTATTGAATGACTCACTGAGATTGTTGAGGTTGTCATTGCAGCAAGTGCCAATTCTGAAGAAAGCTCTAGACCAGGTTTGTGGATTAGTTTGTTGCAGAGATGCATAAGCTTGAGGATTGTACGCCTTCAGTGTGTCCATATGGTCTGAATACTCTCCTGTGGTGTAGCTGCGTGATATTTTCCAGAAAAGGCGTTGGAGTTCTTGATCATGGCTATCTCTCTTCCAATTCTCCATTATGTGTCTTGCACATTGTCGATGCTCAGCCTCTGGAAGTATGGCATGGACAGCCTTGACTAGACCCTGCAAAAAGACACATAAGAATACATAAAAAGTTTCAGCAAGACTCATAACAACCCGAGATTAACCATTAAAAAAAAAAAA
Organism: Eutrema heterophyllum; assembly: GCA_002933915.1. Taxonomy (NCBI): domain Eukaryota; kingdom Viridiplantae; phylum Streptophyta; class Magnoliopsida; order Brassicales; family Brassicaceae; genus Eutrema; species Eutrema heterophyllum. The sequence goes on from PKMM01029352.1 coordinate 2,132,774, forward strand.
CCATACTAACCCTTTGTTTGTCTGAAATAATAGCCATGTCTCTCCCATCATTAAGCCCCAAACTTAGACTGAGATTTCTAACAAACCAGTCCCAGTTAGTGTCATTTTCTATTTCTACTACAGCCCAAGCTATAGGAACTATCCTATTATCTCCATCTCTTCCAACCGCTGCTAGAAGATGACCTTTAATGTCCCACTTCAAAAAAGCTCCATCTAATCCTATGATGGGTCTACATGTTCTTTTCCAAGATTCCTTTTGTGATTTGAAACAAACATATAAACAATCGAACCTTTGTTTGCTTCCAATAGTAGGCCCTGGGATTGTCACGATCTCAAATTCAGAGTCAATGTTCTGCTTCAAGACCTCGGCTTGATAATCCCATATGCGTGCAAAATGGGATTCGTGACTTGCTTTCCTAGCTCTCATAACTTTTGTCTTCGCCTTAGCACACTGATCTGGAGTCACTTCCAAGTTGTACTCCCTCATAATCTCTTCAGCCATGTAGAATTTTGTCAGTTTGGGATTCAGTCTCAGCCTTTCTTCAAACAACATAGCAATTGTAGACCGCTTCAACATCTTCGAACGCCCTGACCTAATACATATATGCTCATTCACATATACTCTTATTTGCATCTTATGTTTCTTCTTCTCATAAGAACAATAAACTCTCCAAGGACACTTCACATCATCGTCAACATAACAACACTTAGCACCAAGCCTCATAACATTAGATTTATACATCTTGATGTCATACCTTGTCTTCAGAGAATACTTCAACACTGCAAGCTTGAAATCTTCAGCAGAATTGAAAGTTTTCTCCACCGCAAGCAAAACCTCTGGATCATCATGATCTCTACACTCTGTCTCTCTACGTTCTCTCTCTTCTCTGTCTTTGTCCTCATCTTCGTCTTCTTCCTCGTCAGATGAGAGAGGATCTGGAAGCTTGTCTTCTTCCCATATTTCATCTCCACTGTCATCATCACTACCAGCTTGAGCTTCATCCCTCACAACATCTCCAAAGTCATCTTCTATATTTATGTTCTCATCTTCTTCAACCCCTAAACCGTCGTTCTCATTGTCATCTCCATCATCAATAACATCATCAATAGCATCACAGTCTTCATCACCTACTACCGCGCAGTCATCTTCCTCGTCAGGCTCCACTTCAGGTTCGAAATCTTCCTCTTCAGCTCTGGTTTCTGATTGTCTTCGACGCCGTCGTGGAGGTCGAACTCTTTCTCCTACGACAGACTCTGACTCGCCAACACGCGGTGGAGCTCGAATCGATGATGAAGCTCCAGCATCTGATGCGCCTTTACACGGTGAAGCAATCTTCGTTGCAACTTTCTTCTTTCTGGGTTTCGTCATTTGGGGAAGAAATCGATTGGGAAAATTTGGGGAAGAAATCAGAGAGAATTTGTCGTTGTCGATTGTTAGAAAATTTTAGGGATTTTGACTTAATTCGGGGATTTTATTCGATTTGGGATTCCAATTGAGGTTTGATTTTTTTGGGTTGGGTTAATCTCGGTTTTATTCAATTTAGGTTTGATTTTTTTGGGTTCATCTCGGTTTAATTTGGGATTCAATTCAATTTGGGAATTAGCCGTTGAACATAAAACGGCGTCGTTTTAGGCCTCTAACGGACTGATTTAACCACCGATTAACGCCATCTAACTACTCCGTTAGACGATTTAACGTCGGGTCTAATATGGCATGGTCAACGAAACTTCATGACTAAAATAGAAGTCAATAAAAGTTGAGGATTAAAATGGCCTCATAAAAAGTTCGAGGTTTTATTGGCCTAAATTTGAAAGTTCGGGATTTTAATGACATTTTTCCCATTTAAGATTAGGTTCAAGTTTGGGTTTTTTAACTCATGGGCCTTTAGGCCCAAGATTAAGTGTCATCTCAAGGCTCCGTTGACTTCCCATAATTCTACCGGAGGGTTCCAGTTTCATCCTACCAAGTGCCACGTTGACCTCTGAACAATTTTCAGCTTTTTTTTTGTTTTTACTTGTTTTCCTTAACATTTTTTTTCTTTTCATAGATGTCTTTGGTTTTAATTGTTTTTCTTCTTTAGACTCTATGTGGTATAGAAAACCCACAAGGTCAATAGTTTTTTTCCGTTAACCCTGGGCATCCCAAGCCGAAACTCAAACTAAATTCACAAAGGCAACAAAAATCTATATTTTTTATGCCACTAAGAACTTCACAAATAACTATTCATCATTGAAATCGTAATGGAAAACTCACATCATAGCCTAGACCCACATGCTGAACCCTCACAACCACTAAACCTCTCTGAAATGAATAATTTTGGGAATGAATATCTCACCTTAATTTGAATACTGGAAGTTGCCCAAAAAAAAAAAAAAAAAAATTGAATACTGGAAATTACAAACTTCTTATCTGAACAATGGTCTCGAATTGCTAAGCATATTGGTAGCATTTCGTGATTTTAACCGTGGCCATACAAATAAAAGATAAAGGTTGTGATTGTTAGTCATCTTTAGCGCAAATAATAAGCGTTAAAACATTATTACCCTCAATTACGCTAAAAAATTGTCAAGTAGAATTTTATTTTTCTTTATTTACTCTAACTACTGTTGAAACAAAGAAAAATACACACTCATTTTAACGCTGGGTTTGATGAGTAATTAAATTTACTCTACTTTTTTATCTTTCATCTTTTCCACATTTTTATTTTGCTCTCTTTTTCACTTTTTTCTTTTCCTCTATTTTACTCAAACAAATATCATTCACACCCAGAGCTATTTGACAACAATCCGACTTGAGATCAACAATTGAGGTGTAATTAAAGTATTTTATTTTTAATTTAAAAATTTTAGACTCGATTATATTTAATACTCTCTCTCTCTTTCATCAAATTTGATTTTCTGGATTTTTCACACAAAATAAGAAACAATCAATATTTAATCATAAATACATTATTTTTTCTCACTAAACATTTTCTCATAACTATGAATCAATAATAATTCATCAAATTCAAATATTCTCAATTAATAACTTTTAAATTAATCATTTATTAACATTAATCAATAAAAAATAGATAAAAATCCTAGAAAATCACTACAAAAAAACATGTGTTTTAAAACGGACACATTCGATGTAAAATCGATGTAAAATGGGCTTTGGGACGGATTAGTGACGATTGACAAATCGCCGTAAACGGATCGTCGTTATTCGAGAATCGTCGTAAAATCGTTGGAAAAATTGGGACGAATTTAAATCGTTGTAAACATAAATCTATGTAATTTCGTTGTAAACCGAAATCGATGTAATTTCATTGTAAACCGAAATCGATGTAATTTCGTTGTAAACCAAAATCGTTGTAATTTCGTTGTAAATGGAATCGATGATTTCGTTGTAAACCGAAATCGTTGTAATTTCGTTGTAACAACCACTCTTAATTAATTTTTTAAAAATTAATTAATATATATTTTGAATTTTTTAAAAAATATTATATATATAATATTAAATTATAAATTAAATGGAATAAAAATCTATTTATAAATTTAAATTCAAAATACAAAATAAAGTTCATAATACAAAATACAAAAAAAAACTAAAATCTAATCCCGAGGTTAATATCTCTGAAGAGGTTAATAATTTCAATCTTATCTAATTATAATTTCAAATTGAAATCCTATCTAATTATAATTCTACAATCTACTTTAATAAATATAAATTAACTAAAGTAAAAGAAGAAAAATATTACATGAGTTTTTCGGTAGAGAGAGAGAGAGATTTTCATAGAGAGAGGTTAAAGAAATGAGGAATGAGAGAGGAAAAGAAAACGATCGGGCTATATATAGATTGATGAGCCATTGTAATTCCGTTCCTAATTTACATCGAATTTACAATGGAAATGTCGTAATTCCGTTGTAAAATTTAGCGAATTAATTGGTTTTGCGGGGGCGAAAAACCGAAATAATTAAAAGATTACATCGAATTTACAACGAAATAGTTGTAATTCTGTTGTATACCGAAATCGATGTAATTTTGTTGTAAACCAAAATCGATATAATTTCGTTGTAAACCGAAATCGATGTAATTTCGTTGTAAACCAAAATCGATGTAATTTCGTTGTAAACCAAAATCGATGTAATTTCGTTGTAAACCGAAATCGATGTAATTTCGTTGTAAACCAAAATCGATGTAATTTCGTTGTAAACTGAAATTGTTGTAATTTCGTTGTAATTTCGTTGTAAATATGTATATATTTCGGTTATGTAATTTTCATAAATAAAGTATATAATTAAAGGATTACATCGAATTTACAATGAGTAGAACTTAGTTAAAACAAGATAAACGATGAAAAACAAATCCTATAGAACATATAATCAACCCTATAATCATCGTAAGCCCTAAACCATATACCCTAAATTAGTATGAATTATTGATCGTTGTAAATTCGATGTAAAATTTACATCGAATTTACAACCGAATACTAAAAAAATGATATTCGTTGTAATTATGATGTAATTTTACATTGCATTTACGACAAATTTTGACATCGTCGTAATAACGATGTAAAACCGTCCTTATATTACGACGACAAAAAATTATGACGACTTTACATCGAAAATATTTTTCGTTGTAAAGTTGATGCAAATTCGTTGGTACTTTACATCGGATTTTTTCCGTCGTAAAATTCCGTTGGAATTATGCTGTTTTCTTGTAGTGAATCAATCTTTATAAAACAAGATAAAAAAACCTATAAAATCAAATTTTCTAAAACGGAGTGAGTAACTATTATGAATAATGAAAACGGTGTACTAATTTCCTACCAAAACATGGTTTTGTTAACTTCTCTCCAAAACATGATTCTGAAAAATTTCAGCGAAAAGGTGATTACGTATTATTTTTTGGCTGATACTAAAATTTCCAAGCAAAATAGAATTTTCCATTAATTTTTTTTTCTTTTATTTGTAAACGATATCGATACTGCAATTTTGTCGTGTCAATAGCAAGATAACATAAGCAACAAAAAAAACACTTCGAAAAACAATACAAAAATCATTAAATCACTATCACGACAAGTATGCAAAACAAGATTTTTATCCTCAATAATAATATATAAGAGTTTTTCTGTTGCTTACGTTTTGTTTTGCGCACATACATGTCATGTAATCCGTGGATTCCTCCTTAGCTTCATTCGCTCGCATTAGATTTCTCTTGTTAACGTCCATTTCCACCTTTTTTCCTCTTATTTTCTGCTTGCTTTAATTTTTTACTTCAATTTTGGCTACATGTTTCAAACAAGCTTGTGTTAGTGATCATATCCTTCAAACATGCAGTACTGCCTTGATTTTTATTTTACTTTTCTTCAAATTATAAATCGTGAGTTGTACTTGTTATATTCACTAAAAAGTCAAAACATTGTCAGTAAATTAGACACATTGTATTTGAAAAATATCTTAGACTTTCCAAACCATAAGTTGAATCCGTCTATCATCATGTGAACTATACCGCCATTGGTAGCCGAGACAAACTCCACAACCAATCTCCTAGAAGTTAGTCAAAAAAATAAACGTCAACATCATTTCCATCAGATTGATAAGGTAACCTAAATAAATAATTACAGATTATGCTTAGATATTTCTAAGAGTCATTATGCTTAGATATTTCATATTTCTAAGAAATCGAATCCTATGACAAGGTAGACACTATTTGCAAACTTAGCGTTTTAAGTCATAAATATAAGTCTACTTACTTAAGAAGAACAACAAATAATAAGAGGAAACTGTGTCACCAAGTTTTGTTTTAAAAGGTAACTAACCAAATGAGCCAATGATAATTTGCCACGTAAACAGGGAAAGCGTCACGGACCACGGTGATGATGGTGGGCTAAAGTGACAGTCGTCATTATGACAGACCGCGTGGCATCACTTCTCTCACCAAATGCCTCTTTTTTTTCTTTTCTTAATCTGATCAAATTTTGTTTTTCTATTTAGTGGACCCTAAATGATAACGTTGTGTCGAAGCCGGGACACATTTATTCTTAGACATTAGGTTTTTAGGCTCGCTTCCTTCACTTTATTTGGACTTTAGTTCAGCAATAATTTGTTCGATTTGGATATACATTGAACCGATGATCGTAACTGCTTTTAATTTTGTGCAACGATTGTAACTACATATCTTAAAAAAATCTAGATAAAGCCATTTTTCTTTCATCTTACTTGTTAATTAGTTCAGCAAGGTTAATTTATTTCGGATTGATTTAGATTTTAGATAATCATTTGATATTATATAGAATCTAATATCATATGTTTTCAGTAAAAAGGTAAATATCTGAAGTAAAGTCCGATCTGATTAGATAATTGAATACACAGATACTGTAAGAAGAATACTTAAAACAAGAAAATTATTACTGAGTTGAAGAGAGAGATCGCTCTAACTCCTAGTAATATTTTTGTTTTTACTAACTCCTAGTAATAATAATTTTTAAAATGCGTAATTGTGTACCGAGCGAGGACCAAAGGAACGACGACTCATTCCAGCTGGAATATTAAACCGAAGCACGAGGCTCTGTAACGGTCCAAAATTCCAGCTGGATAGCATAACTACTCCTAGGCGCACTCTAACCTAATCTACTTCAGTCAACTGTAACCTACGCCTCCCTGATATAGCGCACTCTAGCATGACAGTTATTCCATCGCCGGTCGCTTTTGTTGTTCACCGGCGAGGCTAATTTCGATTTATCTTTTTATCCATTAGTCATAACAGAAACGCGATTCGCGATTTTTTTGTTGAGTTTGAACGAACAAATCGACATGCAAGTAATCTACACGACGAAGAAATATTTAGACGAGGATGATGTGAGAAAAGCTAGAAGTCGGCGGTTTTCCGGTGAGATGTTCGGCGACGAGGAAGTGATTTCGCCGCGAAGCTTTCCGTTTCTTGCAGGTTCCTTATGCTACTACGGATGGCTAGAGTGTCGGACCTGATAAATCCAGAGATATCGCCATTTTCGTCGGATTCTAATGGAGGAAAAACAATAAATCAGAAATTCAGATCCAATTTTTCCAGATTGTAAAAGGTGGATTAGCCAATGCGTACTAACAGAAATGAAATTCAGTGGGATTCAAGTACGAGAAATTGAATCGAATCTGCATTGTACCTAGATGCTTTGAAGGACGCATGAATCCATTAAACTGAGCCAAATCTGAGATAATTTGAAACCGGAAAAGAAAAAAAACGATCAAAAAACAATAAACACCATGAAGATCCACTAAATCATTGGATTTCGATGGGAGAAGGAACCTGATTGCGACGGAGCGTGAGAAGAGAGGTAGAGGATGATAAAGCAGATAAGAGTGAGAAGAGGAATGAAGTGGACGAGTTTCTCTTGCTTCTGATGCGTCGCCGCGAATGGCGATTGCAGCGATAACCGCCTCGGCTTATAGTCCTTGAGCTCGTGATCGTCGTAATCTGGCGCGGACGACGACGAAGAAGGAGGAGAGGAGGCTGATTCTTTCCGCTTTAAGTCATCGAGATCATAGGTGTCGTCCTTCCGTCCTCCATAGCTATGGAGCTTCGAAGCTGATGAGTCAAGCGAAAGCCTCTGCATCGCCGACAGAGAGAGAAAGGAGGGGCTAGAGAGAGAAATCTTAATGAAGTGTATGGATCGTATCAAATAAATATTGGTGAGTGAGAGTAGTACCACAACAAACAAATATGCACACGATTATCGTATTAAATAGGAAATAATTACTGTAAGATTATATTTCTTTTAACGAGAATTGTCGTATCTGCTACACATTTACTTTGGAATCTAACTATTAACTATTGGAGCGGTGACGGAACGGATTAATCAATCTGTTTGCTGAACCTTGTTCTGTTTTTAGAGGGAATAACAATTTGTTTCAGGCCAATTCAGACCACACATATTTTACCGAGCACATATTTTTTTAGTACTTTTAAGAATATTTAGATAATTTCCAAAACGGATAATTGGGATATTCAAATTAATTATCCAACCAATATTTTATTCGTTCGATTAATTTATCGTGATCCAAATAAAAAGATATAATTTTGATTATCCTTACCTTAATTTTAGATGATTTAAGCCGGGTACGAGTAAAATCGAGTGACCCGACCCAGAGTGCACAACTTTTGTTATAGGCATTTTTTCATGGCAACAAAAGCCCAGCCCATTAAGACTTCAAAACTATATCCTTGTCAAACAAGTACAACAGACGGTGAGGATTGCATCGCAGGTACTATAAACTAGAAAGGCGATCTGTGATTGCGACGGGAAGGAGACTGAAAATTTCTGGCGGCTCTCGAAGGAATGTTATAGATCATATACGCCGAGGAAGAAGAAGGTAACAAGGAGAAAGAGGAAGAAGGTGATAATCTTAGGAAGCAATGGTATTGTGGGAGTTAACTCTGGGAACAGCGTACTTCTTGGGACTGAGGCGGACTTACCGGCTCGCATTGAAGATCCAGCGTCGGATTGTTAGCACTAAGCATCCGAGGGTCCGACAATTTCTCCATCGGTAAATTTTCTTTCGAAGATTCGTCTTATTGTTTCTTGTTTTTTCTTTGGGATTTCGCGATTCTCGGTTTGGGATTTGGTTGCCTCTGATGTTGGTTTGATAGTGCCTTTGAGCTACATTCCCTACGGAGACAATCGGTGTGCGATTAATGGATGAAATTGCTGCGTTATTGACGTTTATATCTGACTGTTTGTGGTAAAGGTTTCATCATATCTGCTTATGAAACATGTAGTGCTTTTGTTCCTTTGGATCCGGATTTGTTATTTTCGCCTAAGTTTTGTTTTTCCGATTCTTGTTTCAATATAATCCTGTAATGATTTAAGCATTGCAATGCGCGAGTTCGGATTTAGAAAGTAGAATCAAGAGGTAACTTAGTCTTATTTTGATTTTGTTGAACTAGCTTATTTCCTCAGGAAAACAATTTACTGGAGGATATTAGATCTCGTAATACATTGCTTGACCCATTCGATGTGAGATTCAAGAACTGTGTGACACCAAAGCTTGTGCATTTATTCATAGAGATAATTAGATAGAACCTCTGATGTTTGCTGGATTGATTGAAGTCCTATATTGTGCCGGTATGGTGGGATTTGAAGTGTTCTTGTTGCTGGGAAAAGATTTCTTGATGCTAAGGTCATACCATCATTAGACAATGATCTTGTTTAACCAGTAATGAGTTGTGTATCCGAGATATCTATTGTCGACTAATAGGAGGATTGGTGTTTAACTTACTCTCTATTGCCTTCTTTTTATGCAGGAGGACTCATCAAATATTTGATGTGGCACTTAGGGTCCACAAGAACATACAACAGAGAGACATGGAAATTGGTCGGAACCTCGGGAGCTGGATTCTCCGTTGGCTCGACCGGATGAAGCCATCGGCTCAAGTTCTACTACCAAAACATACAGAGCCAAGCATAGGCAAGGCGAAGAGACTATTAGAATCAACCCGTCTCAAACCGCATGCCAACACGCAGACTCCTCAGAACACTGAAGTCGGTAGGCACTTGTTCTTGTCCTTGAGGAACCTCCGTCCCAAGTTATCCCCGACTGTCTCGAAGATGATGATGATAAAGCTGCCAAGACCCACTGGAAGTACCACTCAGTACAGGAATTACAGTGAATCCAGCCTTATTAAACCGATTTATGCTAGAGGCGGGTTTGATGGTGTCATCAGGAAGGATATTTTGCAGTGGATGGTGCAGAGATGAAACCGCCAAAATTTATCAATGGTCCGGTGGTTTTCCGACATTCCATTTGTTTCTTACATAACAGCAGCTGACGAATACCAACAGTACTCAAAAAGGAAACACTTCTAAACTGTTTATCACGTTATTCGAGTTTTTAAATAATTGGTCGAATGATCGGAAATTTTCCCGGAGTACTAAAAACCTTGTGACTAATACTTTTTACTTGATAAACACGTTTCTTTGTTGTTCTTCAATATCACAATCAGAAATGTGCTGTGAGAGATTCTGGGTTCTGGGTTTAGATTTAGTTTCTGAGTTTTTCAATCTATGGTAAGGTCACTCTCGATTATGTTTTGGATATTGGATGGCCCAAAGGTTGGTTGTTTCATTATCATTCCTCCAACTTTGCTGGACCAGAACTGAACTTATCTTTAATTGTGACAAGCCTGCTTTATTATTATCATAAATCATTCAGCATTATTATGATGATGTGTCTAGAGATTATGGTTTTTACACCAAACCTGCTTTATATACTTCTCAAATATTTCAGAGCTCAAGCAGAGAGCTTCCTTCTCTACCAAGCACGAAAAGCCCACCGTCTCCTCTTGAAATCCTGAGATCCTTGTCAAGATAAGTGGTCAAGAGCCAAGAGCTGCCTCGGTTCCCTGGAAACGGAAGCTTGAGAGGCGGCTGACCAGAGATTGCCCGTGAAATGTTTGCTGCCACATCTTGTAACGGGTCCAAAGATTGCTTCAGAAACGAAAGGCTAATCTGCTGCCCAAATACACCAACACTCTCTGGGAGATCCACTGTTGATTTGATCTCTGGAGGTCTTAGCGTACCTTCTTTGAAAGAAACCTGACATTTACCAAAATATTGTGATAAACAGATGATGATACCCAATCTGGGTACGACTATTCTACAAAGAAACTCTTTTGCACATAGTTTTGTTTTGTGGGTAAAAGGAATGTAATCTAAAGAGCAAACTGTTAATGCTTCAGTGATCTTCATACCCAAGCTTAAGAATACCAAACCGGTGTTTGCAAGTTTAGTTACCTCAATTCTGGAAGGGCTTCGAACTTCAAATGAAGCAGAAGCACTAAATGAGAAGTCTGCAAATGGGCTGGAGAGGGTAGTCGAGTTGTCTATACAGAGGTTCTTTGTGTCTATAGACTGACTTATACTTTTCACTTTCAACAAAGGTGTCGAACCCGCAGCTAGAAGAGGAAGCAACTCGGAGAAAGCAGTGTACCTGTTTCATAAGCCAAGATCACAAAAACCAACAGTAATGCTCCATTTTAGTGGATCATTATGATCTCACACTGTCTCATTCTCAAAAAAAATTAGAAGGATCATACGCCATCAGTGTTGCAATTCTCAGCCACAATCTAACGTTTCTACTAAATGGAAGCAAGATCATTGGATATACAGAGTGGAACGTAGTCACCAAGGACTACGATCTAAGATTCGTCTCCAGTTAGAGAGTAAAAGGACTTACAGCAAAACCCAGTTGCCGTCGAGAAGCTCTGGATTCTCTACCGGAGCCGGCGTAGGATTCAGAGCTTCCAATTGATTCACGAGCTCCAACACCTCCGCCCGAACTTCTGAGTTAGCTCGGAATCCTAATTCAGTTCCGTACACCGTATCCGCCAAACACCTTTTCAGCTCCCAAGTCGGATCGTGCACCGCATTTCCGTTTCCGGCGTCGACTTCAGCTTCTCCGCCGTTTCTTTCCTCCCACTCGTCCTCGTTCCTTGGAGGATCCGAGTCCGGAAACCGGGTCCCGGAGTCCTCAGGTTCGGGTTCGGGTTTCTCTCCCCATTCGTCCGTAATCACAGGCGCATTATCTGGCTGAGATTCGGGTCCATTCGCAGTTACCGGTTTCTCACCCCATTTATCTGTAACTGAAGACGCACCTTCCGGCTCGGAGTCTGATTCCGAGGGCCGAGAAGATCGGATTTCAGAGAACCGGAGAGGCCTGGGACGATGACCAAATGAGAAAGAGAGAGAGTTAGGTTTTAGGGAAATAGAAGGAGAGAAGGTCTTGCTAGGATTAATGGAGGAAACAAAGAGGAGTGAAGGACGAGCGGTGGTGAAGAGCGTAGCCATGGCCGATCTCTGTGTTCTTCTCTTCTCGCTTTGCGAGAAAATTGGAAAAGAAGATTACTTAAGTCTCAGAAATCACACGAAATTTAGATGACCCCCAGAAAAAACGGAATTTAAAACTATAAAAATAATATAAACATGTGGCCTGTCTGATGGGCTTATGAAAACCTTACTGGGCCCACATGATGATGACTGCACTTCAAACTAGAATATATTTTGGCCCCGGCCCAAAACCCAAATAATTCCTATGTATAAAATTGGATATTTTTAGAAAAAAATGATTAAATGATAGATTACCATTCAGACTAAATTAGTAAATCATTAACTACATTAAGTATATAATATATTTTTTATAGTGATATGTATAAACTAACATAAATTATGTGATTAACATCATAACCATCCTTTTTGTTACCGGAACAATGTACCATACGAGGATAGAGATATGCATATAGGTTGTTTAATGAAATGATTAACCTAGTAGAATATTGTTTTTGTTAGATGAATTAAAACTTGGATGCAAATGGTGGTGAGTGAGAAGAACGAGAGGAATAAAAAGAATAATACTAAGTGGAAAAAAAATTAGTGGAATTAGGCTCTTTTAAGCTAACATTTTCCTCTCTTATTTTGTAGAGGAACAATTTATAGTGGAATTAGACTTATTTTCCACTTTTTTGGTAGAGTCTACTATAATTTGGAAGAATACAAATTTAACATAAATGGTTGATTTTTATAAGAATCCAAAGGAATAGTCAATTCCACTAAATTTTTTTTCCTCTAATGTGTCACCGTTTGCATCCTAAATGGTTTGAGTTATTAGTCGTCTGGTCGGGTCGAGTATTTTTAATGGGTCAACAGAGTTTTAAACGGACGATACTGTATTCCGTCGTCCGGTACAACTGTTTCACTAACAAAAATGATGGTGTTAATATAATTTGTGTTAGTTAATACATGTCACTATGCAATTCATGATGCATACATTTAAATAACATGGTGTAAATTTCTTTTACTGACTTTTGCTTACTCATGCCTTTGCTCAGCATATAGTCCACTACTATAACATGGTGTAAATTTATCTTTCATTGGACATTTGGACGTGTACATACTCCATACACATAATAAACACAACATTCTTCTGTCAGTAACACATGTCTTATTGACAATACCATTTAATTGGTTATATAAGATCTACTTTTCAGAAGAAAAAAAACATAGGTTCTGTTGTTGCACTAGTACATTCTACCCATGACTTTCTATTAAGAAGATATACACACTTCATTTTGGACATATGTATTGTATACACACTTCATTACCGGTAAAGATTCTGTGTTATGTACTACAAGTGAAATGAGAATAAAACTGATCCCTAGCTGAACCTAAACTGTCCAGTGCCGAAAATATTTGGGCCTGCAATTGGACCCAAAATTTCTGGCCTAAGGCCCATTACAATGATCGGTATTCGTCTCTTTCCCTTATCCGCGTAATACTTTGGCGGAGGAGTTTGAAATCACACCATCAATGGCTGCTTTTTCTTCTTCAACTGCTTCCGGTTTGGCTACAATCTTCTTCTACTCTCCTTCCCTCAACCCTACCACCGGTCAAGCGTCCCTCTCTTCTTCTCCGTCTCGGATTCGCTCCCCGCCTCGCGTTCTCAGGGGATTTCATAGCCTCCGACGCCGTGGCTTCCGGCGGTTCTCTCATAATGTTACCGCCGACCGGTTCAATAGCTTCTCGTGTAACTGCTTTTCCGCCGTATCCACTAGCACTCTCGATTATGAGGTGAATTTTTGGTATTCACGTCTCGGTTTCTTTGTAATCCAGATTCAAGTGGTTTCTGAATCAATCAGATGGCATTTTGGTTTTACATTTCCACTGCTACACTACTAGCTGCTGGCTTTATCAGTCTCAGTGATTAATAAACGCAACTGAAATATGGTGAATTATGTTGTAATAATGCGTATAAATTACTGGTTTCAAGGTCTATATACTATGATCATGTTGTTTGGTGTACATTTCTGTAGAGCTTATGAGAGAAAAAAAAAATGAATCATTGTTTGAGAGTGTATGATGCAGTTCACGGATGGTGGCAGAGAGGTGGAATTAAGATTGAGGTTGAGGAAAGGTGAGATGCTTTCTCCAAAGGATATATCCGTAGACGCAGATGGAACATCGTTAGCTGTTAAAGAGAAGCGGAACGGATTGCTGATTACGCTTCTAGAGACGAACCAACTCTTTGAGAAAATAATGCCCTCCGAAACCATTTGGTTAGCTACGCGTAGAATCTTTCAATTGAGTTTGGCTAGTTGTTGTACTGTGACATTTCATTTAAGGGCTGAAGTTTTGGTTTTTTCAATCCAGAACAGGTACATAGACGAAGATCAGTTGGTTGTAAACATGAAAAAGGTGGATGGGGAATTGAAGTGGCCTGATATTGTTGAGTCCTGGGAATCTTTGACTGCTGGAATGATGCAGCTTCTTAAAGGGGCATCAATCTACATTGTGGGAGATTCAACCGAAATTAACCAAAAAGTGTCTCGTGAGCTAGCGGTTGGCCTTGGGTATGCATGATGCTTTTCGTTGAATTCGGTTCCCTCCCTTTTGTTTCAGAGCTCAGTATGGATATTACTAGCTAGTGAAAACTTTTCAGAGTCTTATACAATTGCTATGATCTGCAGGTATAGTCCTCTAGACTCAATGGAATTGCTGGAGAGCTTTTCCAAGCAAACAATCGATTCTTGTGAGTCTGGTTTTGGAACATTGATCATCTCTATCAAGATATCTTCCTCACTTCTCAGGACCCTTTGTTTTTCTCCATTTTAGGGATTCTTGCAGAAGGGCCGGATTTTGTAGCTGAAGCAGAGAGTTCGGTGTTGGAAAGCTTGAGCAGGTATGTATAGTGTTTCAATCTCTTTTCAGTTGCCAGTCAAGATTGGATAACAATTCCCATGGCTTTGCAGTCATGTCCGTACTGTTGTCTCAACTTTGGGAGGTAAACATGGAGCTGCGGGGAGAGCTGATAAGTGGAGACATCTTTACTCTGGATTTACCGTCTGGGTATCACAGACTGAAGCTACAGGTCGATTCTCTCTGCATCCATTTAAAAGTGACCCTTATCAACAAAAAGAAATCAAGTGTCATTGCTTATACATCCAAGATTGCTTGTGAATGCAGATGAGGAATCAGCGAAAGAAGAAGCGAGGCGAAACAAGCAAAGGAGGGAGATTGGGTATTCTAACGCAGACGTGGTGGTGAAACTCCAAGGTTGGGACCCGACGCATGCCAAGAGCGTGGCTCAGGCTTCATTGAGTGCACTCAAGCAACTGATTATCTCAGACAAGGGACTTCCAGGTAAATAAAACAGAAGAAACCCAATTGTAAATTTTGTGATTTATCTGATCATCATTAAATGGGTCGTTTATGATTTTGAAGGTAAGAAGAGTCTGTACATAAGGTTGGGTTGCCGTGGCGATTGGCCAAATATAAAACCGCCGGGATGGGATCCGTCGTCTGACACCGGAGCTCATCCACAGTTTACATAAACACTCTCAAAATGCTCTTTTGCTCTCTCTCCTATAAAACCAACCACTAGCACTGCTCTTGAAGAGTTATTATTATGCTGTTATTATTTTCATCGTCGTTAATAATTTGTGTAGAAGAAGTTTTATATTCCATGATTTGAGTTTTGACTATCGAATAAGCCAGAGCTGATGAATTCTACCTCATATCTCACCACCAGAAAAAAAGAAGAAGCTGTTAGATCAATAAAGACTCTTTGATTCCATTTGAAGAAATATCACGACAATGGAGATTAGTTTCACAAAGAGTGACTATAACAATACTGATACGTTCCTAAAACCGCCGTTTGTCCTAATCTAATTATAAAGTTTCACGACAGCACAAAGAAGTCGACACATTTTTTCTAGCCCCAACCATAAAAACAAAAGAGAAGAAGCTCGCTCTTTCGTCGTCATCATTCATCATCATCATCTTCACAAGCCACCTGTGGTCGGTTTCATTTTCATGGCAGAGTGTGGCAAGCGTTGAAGAGCTGTTATAGTGGTTCTCAGCAGATCATCATCTCCTACAATCACCCGCAGCTTCTTCGAGAATTCTGCTCTTGACATCTTCTTCTCCTGCAACATCACATAGATTCAGTAAAACGATATGACATATGGGTCAAAAAGCAAGGATTCACATAGTTTACTACTATACCCTAAGTTGTTGGTAATCAGCAGTGATCAAGTCCATGTCTTTCTGGGCAATTGTGCTTGAGATTGCACTGAACAGCAGAGGGAAAGGCATCCAAGGAGATCTCGGCTTCCTACTGCTAGAACCGGCACTGTTGTTTTCGCTCCCTTTAGATCTTACCAAACCTCCATCTGATACCTTTCCTGGCCCCTGCTTTAAACAAACAAGCCGCATTACTGTTTTAAGTCCCAATCAGAGATACACACTAACCACTTGAGAACGAGAAAGTTCCTCAGGTCCAATAAAACTCACATGTGAGAGAGAGCCTTTGCGTCCTTCCAAAGTGAGCCCCATATTCCCTAATAAAACGGTATATATCATCTAGTTTCTGATAATGCAGAAAACAAAATGCAGATGGTCGAAATACCCATATGCATTAGCCATAATTTAAGTGTGTTACTTCCCCCAGAGGTCACAAGGTGACACATGTTAATCCTTTTTTAAATTAGAGAAGAAAAATTCAGGTCCAAATAGCTGATCTTCAGCAATATGCTGTCCCCATTCAATGCGTCATCAGTTGATTTTGATGGATATTATTTACGTTAACTTTTGTTTAGGATCGGAAGGAGAATAGGGAGAAATCACCTTCAGCATTGGGGATAGACAGCTTGAAGCTAACTACAAATTCTGGGTAAATGTGAGTGTTCATATTCATGTTCCAGACAATATAATGCTTCGGACTCTCAAAATTATCAACTCCATTATCATACTCTTCTCCACTAGCAAAGAATTGCGCTTTATCACCACGAAGAAGCTCCATATTCCCCATTATTACACGGCACAAAACCATGTGTCGTACACCATTTTCATCAACATCACAATGTGTAGCACTGTAAACAATATCTTTCACATGTACTTAGAGAGAAACATAAAACAAATGAACTAAACCGTGGAAAACAAAAATAGCAGGAGGCAAGTTAAAGAGCAACAAAGATAGAGGGAGAAAGAAAACCTCAAATAAGGGCAGTTTGCAGCAGATAAGTGAACCCCAACACCATACATAGACTTTCTAATGAATGCTCCACCCACTCCAAGTCCACGCATCATAACTGCAGATAACAATTCCTTCTTCGCAGGAACCCATGCATATCTAATGTTCGCATCTCCTCGGTGTTTTTTAGTGATGTCAGCTTGTTTCTGGAAAAGAGATTGCCGGCCTTTGGCGATGTCACTTGAAAACCGATACACATCAAGCAACTCTACATGTCCTAGAGCGGGCGTACCTAAAACAAACATTTCTTTCACAGCATCTATATCAAGTTCTTTCTCAGCAGGCTTGACACTAGAGAATATAGTTCCTATTTCGTCCCATTTCTCGACAGCATCATCAAGCTCACGACTGCAGCTATTCTCTGATGCCTCGTCATATTGCCCATTCGAAGATTGCTGAACAACTTGAATATCATCCATATTGTCACTCAACCCCTTCAAGTTCAGTCTCGGTAATTTCCCACCATTGACATCAATTTCAAGGTGCAACTTGATCTCACATTGATCATGTTGTTCCGGATCTTCCCCACAGAAATGATGGCAGCAGTCCCTTCCGACGCTGTCATAAACTTCAGGGAAAAAGCATTTTCCAGCAATGTCAATCCATGCAAGCTGGGTTTTTACACCCGTTTCCAAGTCTAGTCGATACATGTGTAAGAAATCCAGAACAAAATGGCGTTTGCACCAATTTACCTCAATTGCAGCTCTCTTTGCTTCAAGATCATTCCTGATGGCACATATAATATGCTCAGGCAAATCAATCCATTCACTGTTCTCATAGAACATTACACGCTTTGGCACTCCCGTCTTCTTAAAATAAGAGTAGTATCTGACCAAAGACTTCCCAAAGTGATTCTCAGAAACATTAACTTTGTTTCCACCATCCAATTTTCTCCTTTTCTCAACCTTTTCGGTTGAACTGTTTGGTGAGAGCACACATTGCAGCTTTGCACATGACCTTCCAGAATCATATGAAGTATAGTATGCAGGATGCTTTCTCTTTTTTCCAAGTTCATCTTTAAAACTACTACCCAATACCTTGACGATGTTGGCTGCCATTTCTATCTACTAACAACGCTAAATCTAAAACCTTGAATAGATAGTCAACTAACACATCTAAATCTCTAGCAGTCCTAAAGATGGCAACTCACCAACAGCAGTGAAAAAAACTGCAAGAAAAAAGGGGTATGCGTCAGATATGAACAAACTGCAGTGAACGTATATAAATTATATAAATATCAAACGGAGGGTTCACAAGGAAATAATTCCATAGTTCAATAAAGAAGAATAAAATAGAAAGACTCATCATCATGCAATAACCCAAATCACAAAAGACACTGCTATAAACACCATCGAAAAACAACTATATGAACAGTGATTCATAAGTTTTCCTGCAAAAACATCATGCTAAATAGAAACAACACTGTCGATACAAAGGTAGTACAGGTGTTTGTATTATAAACGAGGATTTCAGGAGGAGAGTAGACTGAGTATTCAACATTAAATAAAACATGGATGATCCTTGCTTCGACCAGCAAAATCAGAGAGATTACAAGAAAAGAAAGAAGTTACCAAAAACCTACACGAGGGTGAAAAACAGAAAAAAAGAAGAAGGGGACAGTGGCTCAAAAGGCAAGATCTTAAAACACACTGAAGCACAAACATATCAGCACACCTCCAGAAACAAAAAACAATATCAATAATCACTAATCCGTAGTATAGACAAACTGGTAAACCCATCAGAAAGCTTTAGACTAACCCGGCTGACTTGTCTTCATCTTGGGTGCCTTCTCTCTTAGAAAAATAAAAGTAATCAGATAAGAAACGTCACAGTCTTTCTTCGGTTTTTACTAACGTGTCCCTGCAAGACAAGCCAAAAAATTCCAACCTTCAATGGCAGAAACAGACCCAACATATAACAGGCTTAAAGTCAAGAATTATTATTTTATCAAAAGCTGTCAAGATAAGCAGCTCTCTTGTGTTTACGTGAATCCATCAATCATAACAAAAACCACATGATTATGCAGCTTAGACGAGTTTTTCTCTCCGTGTTGGCCAGTAACAACTTAAGCAATAAGAATCATTGCAGAAGACTAAACAAAAGCAGAACACCCTTTCAAAAGTACAATTTAAAAAAAATTATAAATGTAGAAAATCATGCATAGCGCCTTAACATAGTTTTCTTATAACACAATAAACCATACAATTGACCCCAAACACCTCAGAATAACACGAATTTAATCAAAAGCAAAATTTCGAATTTCGACTAAAAGTAACACCAATTCACAGAATCAGAGATAAAATCGAGCAACAACAAAGACAAATTTAGTCAAAAGAAATTTAACCTTGTGAACGCTTCATTCAGATCGATCGCAAGGTAAGAGTTCTCTGCAAGAGCAAACTACGAGAAACTGTGGAGGGAGATAAAAGCCATAGAAGAACGGTAGAGCAACGAAAACCCTAAACCGGCGACGACGAAGAAGACGAGCCACTTTTATAAGTCTCTCCGGCGAAGAAGCTATAAGTCGGTGATGCTTTGGAATTTGCGTGGGCAAAAGGCTAATCCTTTTAGGAAAGAAAAAGACACGTGCTGTTCCTTTCTTTACGTCAAAGCTCAAATCTAATTGGACCGTGACCTACCTCTGTGCCCGTCAAAACACAGCGATTGAATAAACATTTGAATTCTTGTCCTTAATTTTATTATTTTTTCTTCAACTATGCCGGTTTGACCTACGCGTCCGTGTATACTAGTGGTTAATTACAAACTACTAGATTACATATTTGACATGCGTATAAAATATGTTAATATCTTTTGTAGTTTGTTGAAATGTATTGTACACGAATAGACTTGTTAAAACGGGTGAATCCGGACCATTTAGGCACGTCCTGTTTAAATCTACTTCGTTTAGGTCTGTTATATTGTATATCCGTTGAGACCGTCTGTTTAGACTTGTATGAATTAATACATGTTCGTTTAATTCCGTTTATACATTTTAATTCTTTTTAAATGATTGAAATTTTGTTTGTATGATTAAAATTTTTTAAAAATTGAAGAAGAATTCAATTGATTGAGAAGAGTACACTTTATCCGCTCTTTAAAGTTTACCATTTAGGGGGTGCTCGGCAAATTGACTTTTAAGACTTTGAAGATTTTTAAAAAAATTAAGTCATAATTTAGCCAAACAAATTTTATTGATTTAAAATTTTAAAAAATCTTAAAATTCTTCCTAAAAACTCTCACGGCCATTTTCATTCTTTTTTATTCATGTTCGACAGTTTTTTTTAAAAACTTATAAAATCTGACTTTTATTATTTTAAAGTCACAATTAATTTTTTTAAGTTAAAGTTTTTAAAATCTCAATCATTTTCTAAAAGGCAGAACCAAAGTCCTTTCCAAACAACCTATGTCTAAGACCGACCAAACAATTACAAAACTAAGCTGACTCACGCCGAAGAGGGAATCAAGACTATCAAGTCCAAAACTTTCATCATGAATGCAAACGTAAATGCATCTTCTCGAATCTACACGCCAAACCGTTTATAGAAATATCAGCTTCGCCACGAACTTGGCAGATTCAGAGTACATGACTCTTGGATCTGTTGGACAGAATCAGTTACAAACGTCGAGAATCATATCATTCCGAAACGCCATTGTTTGTTCAGGAAACGCAGTTTGTTACCGTGGTGTAACATTTAATGAACTTGGTCGACCATGCAACCCAAAGACGTAAGAAATTGATTTGATTATCTATCTCGAAACCAATTACATGATTTTAAAATTATTATACTACATCCTCCATTAGTCCTATCGTAGAAGACGTCAATTCCCTATATGACTTGCATTTGCAATGACTATAAATAAAACCCATGACATACTCTAGAAAGGCTGAGTTTGTTTTTGCCAAGGTCTGTCTTCTCTCATGGACAACTTTACGTTGCCGTTTCCAAGGTTACTTTGAGGAGTGGTTTGGAAATCCTCATCACGGACAAAAATGGAAAGCTACAAAAAAAAACCATGAATGTTATCTACAGAGAAGTTTTCGAAAACTTTTAGTTTGGTTCGTCGTTTGTTTTATTTTGCTTTGTTCATTTGAGAAAACATGGATATGAGAATTCCGATTGGTTTTGCTATGGTTATGGTTCTATCTACCAGGTTAGCGTAAAAAAAATAACTCTATGATCTAAATGAATGTTTTGGCACACTAGCATAAAATATTTTTAACGATCATCCAAAGAAAGCATGTAAACAAGTAATTTACATGATCATGAGGATCCTTAACAAAGTTTTAATCTCTCGGTATCATGAGGGTTCTTAACAAATTTACATAATCATAAACATGTAATTTAGACTTTTGTTTCGGCATGTAACAAAATAATCAACCTCCTTTTTGGTTAAAAGCATGTAAACAGAGCATCTTGCGTCTGCGAATTCTTAACAAAGTTTTAATCTCAAGTCAACTACGACCTTATAATAGTGTATAAAGGTTGTCAGATTTCTAGCTCTTTATAAGCTTGGTTTTTAAAACATGCAAAACAGAGCTATCTTGACTGATGGTTCCTTTAGCATGTGGACTCGAAAGAAGCGTCTAACCGAGGCCAAAGGTTCCATATATATATTAGATAGCTCTTTTGCACTATAGGTGGATATTAAAATTGGTTGTTCCGGTACCACCTCATAAACATGAGTCAATTACATCCTTATTGAAAGATGTTTGCGCGAGATTAAGTCTATGAAACGATCAAACATGAGGGTTATGATTGACGCATGTCTTTGATAGTGTTATGGATGACTTATGGAATAAATGTGGTGAAGGATAGCGTTTATAAAAGGTTCAGCCTTATCATATACTCAGATATGTGAATCTTAATGGATAGCTTTTTTCGACTTCTTCTTCATCTATAGGTCAATTCAGATTTCCATTTTTGGATAACTAATTATGATAATCGATAAACAAGTTGTGGATGATGTATAAATTTAGAAATGTTTTTAAACACGACAAAATACGTGATCTGAATGTATTAATCGATAAACAAGTTGGTTTAATCCATACTCCTTTATATAATAATTTTTTTAATACTGATATTGATTTTCTTTCTGAGTAATCGTGGCTATTGAATATGTTAGAACACTCGCAATCTTTTATTTTTTAACGTTGTCCTTATTACGTTCCAAAAAAACAAAAACAAAAATTAAATAATCAATAAAATTTTATTTGTATTTTCGTGGTGATATAAACTAATGTAAAAATTCTAACATCGTATTTATTACGACACTGGAACCCGCACAGGGTGCGGGCCATATCACTAATTTTAGTTTGAAGAACAAGCAAGAAACAACTCCACATATCGTACATAGTTCTTCTAGATTGTGTGAAAACCAAGTTGATTTCTATATTTTGATTTCGATATATATTTTGGTTTCTTAGATTTATAAATTTATTTTTAAGTAATTATCAACCAAAATCAATACTCAAATGAACAATTATAACTATTATTACCTTAACAAATACGGTAAGTGGAAACAAATATATACAAACGATCCGCGCGTAGTGCGGAATAACCCCTAGTATATAAAGGTCATCCCTATCCATCCTTTTGCCACGTCACTAATTGAAAGGGTGACATCTGTCCCTTGAAGTTTTTTTTTTGCCATCCTCTCCTCTTCCTCATCTTTACAACTGAAACTCATCGTCTCCTCTTCTTCCCTATTCTCTGTTACGTTTCCAAATGAAACAATAAAAGAGAACGCCTCGATTCATCTTCCGCTTTCTTGCACTCCTCAATTTCTCTCTTAATAATATTCTCTTTTGGTATATATTTAAAAGAACAACAATGTTTTTCTCTTGGTAAAAGTGTTTTTCTCCTTTGATACTAATCCTTCAAAATCGAATTCAGAGAATGAACTACGACGATACCTCTCACTTTCAGTCGTCGAGTAAAATCGATCTGATGGATGTGCTCATGTTTAATATGACGTCGGAGCTGAACCGTCGTTTATTGTTCATCCAACGGCCCGCGAATCGACGTCGACATAGACCGTGTTCATCAACGTTAAGATAGCACTGAGAATTTATTGAGGTTTGGTTTTCTTTTCCTGTATTTTACTCTGTCGTTTCTCTGAGAAATTTATTTCCTTCCTCCAACCGCCATTGCTAATTTCTTCGATTTCAGGGGAGACATGGCTCAAATTGCAGTGGATCCAGTCTGATATCTCAGATTGTTGATATGTTAGCAGTGGCTTCGGTAGAGGAATTGGCTGCAGATTGTGTCTCTCCAATACATAGAACAGATCCACGACATTGCAGAATGTATGTCTCTAATAGTCTCGGGAAACATGTCAATGAGAATCTCTCACTTACCCAGATCATTTCTTCCGCTTACAAACCCATTTTCATGGCAGACATTTGACCAGAAATTTCCGAGATGGAAGTTCGACGATTTTGTCTAACAACAGTAAATCCACGACGAGCCTATGAAAAAAGGATGTGGATCTGATAAGAACAAAAAAGTTTATTGATCGACAATGCAGAATACAAGCCTCAAGAGACTGATCTTGAAGACTCCAACGACTTCTCAACAGCCTGAGAATCGCTCCAAATCCAATGACCACTTTCACGGTGCAGAGAAATGAAGACAAAGACCCTTTTTATATTGCTGTACATGACTCAAACAACCTCAAGCTATCAATCTTACAGCTCAGCTCCGTCAATTGCCAGCTCAGCATCCGTAAGGTATGTACGTATCATGATCTTTTAAGCATCAGCAACCTTCGGTGGTTCATTACACTGCCGCCGGAAATCCAGCCACTGACCACCACCAGCACTACATGACTCAGCCGCCAAAGAAACCCATGAATCCTTTATGCCTTCGCTCCTGCATCCTTTATATCATAATTCTTCACAATGTGGAGATCGAATGCGATCTCTTCCCAAATCCATTCAACAAGGGGTATTGATTCTCTTCAGAGCTTAAGAGTCTCCAAATCAGATATTTGAAGATTTGAAGCTCTGACGGTGAAGCAGTATCACACACACGAAGCGATTAGACATGGAAAACGCTCGGTGATTTAGAATCTGCTTTAGCATTCACCGAGAATCTTTGTTTCTAAAGTGTTTTGTTTTGTAACTTTTTGTTCAAATCGGTTTCCATTTCTTCGCAGATTGTGTATAAAGGAAGTTAGAAGAAGACGATCGAATATATAGCCGGCAAGAGCGTCAAGTAAAAGCAAGTTTTGTAAGAGGTAACCAGAAGTGTTATTAGCTTAGTAATTGTATCGAATCTGTGTATGTGGCGCTTAGTCTTAAATATTCGGAATTAAGTAGTATCTTTTACATATAAACTTCAGTGCTTTGTTTTTATTTTACTGTCTTCTTAAAAGTGTTTAAAATCTGCGGTTACACATCAAAGAATGTATTGTAAAGTCGATGGAAGAGTGAAGCCAAAAAGACTCTACATTGGATATAGAAAAAGATGTGGAAGAGGGTAATCTTGTTGCATCTCCATGGTTTTTTTGCTCACTGTTTTTTTTTTCCTTCATTGGTTTTTCCAAAGAGATTTGCAATTTTTATAGTATCACATGAAAATTATATCTAATCGGTTTGAAATAAAGGTGGTGGCAATTTGTCATCTAATTCTACAAAGGTGATACCGTTTTATAACGCCATTTTTGCAGATGATGAAATCTCTATTCTGAAGAACCTAGATGTTCGTGCATATTGACTGGATTCATTTCGAGGATTTTGGTCAAGAGTCATTTATGACCTGTCGGCTTAGATTGTGAGCCTGGAATTTGAAGGCATAGTTTCATTAGAAGCCTCAAGCAATAACTTTAGGAAGGTGAATCAAACATGTCACCAGTACTTTCAAAGGATGGGGTTAACTCAAAATCTCCACAGGAAGGTCCTAGCAATGGGTTCAAAAAGAAAACGGGCATCTCATATTTGAAAGCGAAAAATGTGAATTATGATACAAGTTCTTTTAATGATTGAGGTATACTTAGGCTCTGTCTTGTGACGATTTTGTTTCTAAGGTTTCTTAGTCTAAAAGTATAAAGCTTCTTAATTTCAAGAGTAGTATTATTATGGTTCGGCACTATCATTTCTGTAATGGTGCTTGTTGCTATTAATATGGGCGGCTCAATTTTCTTTAACACGTAACATGGTCTTAGACAGATCTATGCGTTTTCGTTTGCCAAAGTAAGTCTCTGAACCTAGAAAAAAACACTTTGTTAGGTCTACCTTTGATTGCAAATATCAGTTGAATTCACTTGAATAGATATGGCATCTTTACACATACTCGAGAAACAGCCTCGCCATCTTTTTTGGAATCGTAATATCATATACAAAAAAGATATGTAAGAAGGGATTATGCTGGATTTATTCATAGTTTTGTGCTGGCATGTAGTAATAATAATGATAGTTGAAAAATCTCAATCAGAATTATGCATTGTATGTAAAGTTGAAAATGATGAATAAATTAAAGTTTTTGTGACTGAAAAGATATTGACAACCTCACATGCATTTTACAAATGAAATATCAAAAGCCAATGTGGCTTCTCTTAAAGATTGCACGATTTGCTCAATGATCTGGTGGACTCTACTTTTCGATGTGAGTCCAGTTCAAATATTTCCAGTTTTTTTTTTCATATTTAGTGTGCAACTGTTGATTCTGACCAACGCCTCTTATTTGATGGCAGGTTGGTTAAATTGGTGGCAAATTCTCAAATATTCCAACTCCAGTTGGTGGTGAATTCAAGAAGGTCGAGGAGGCAGAGGCAACATCCATCCACCTGCATGAGAGTTTGTTACAATGCATACATATGTTCTGAAATTAGGAGGTCCTATTATAAAGATGGAGAAGCTTCAATTCTTTGTGCATTCACATGCTTTAATCGGTTCACTACCTCCCGGCGAAGACTTTCGATTAGAAATTTATTTTTCAATTATCATTTTGTAGTGTGGTTTTTGTTGTTGGGTTTTTGTTTATTTTTATTGGTTTCTCGATAACAAAACAAGTTTTTAACTGAAATGATGATTTAAATATTTAACATTAAAAAGTTCTCGACCACTAACATTATACCCTAAAATTATATAGTCAAGATTATATGATACCAAAAATGAAAAAAAAAACATATCAAACTTTGAAAATAATGACACGGATACACTATTACCCAGATGTAAATTTAAACCAAAATAGAACGACCCAATTGAAAATTAATTAAGTTTAACTCTCAATATGATTCTTCAAAATTTAAGAAATAAAATTATATAAAAATCTTCATACTACACCCTAACAAAATCTAAATATGTATAACATTAATCTCATTAACAATTTGGTTATAACATTATTCACAAATCTCCGGTCCAATTTTTTATTTTAAATGGATGCTTAATTAAAAAATATTAATCGGTCCCAATTGAGAATTTTTAGTATAAATTAATAATAAAAATAGTTATTTTTGTATAAAGTTAGTAATAAATAAATAATTAAAAATTCTAGAAAAGTTATAATCAAAAATTATAATCACAAATAAGACAATGATAATACAATGAGTGGGGTGATGAAAATAAATTTATATAAATATAGTCCAAATTATATGATACCAATAACGAAGAAAAAAATCCTCATATTGTTTATATCAAACTTTGAAAATTATGACAAAATTACACTATTTCCCATATGGAAAGTTAAACTGAAATAGAACCAACCAATTGAAAGATAATTAAGTTTAACTCTCAATATAGTTCTTTAAAATTTAAGAAATAAAATTATATTAAAATCTTCATACTACACCCCGACCAAAACTAAATCATTATTACATTAATCTCATTCACAATTTGTTTATAAAATATTATCACAACCCTCCCGTCCAAATTAGTTTTTAAAATGGTTGCTTATATTACAAAATATTAATCGGTAGTACCAATAGATATAGTCATTTCTGTAAAAAATTAGTAATAAATAAATAATAAAAAATCTTAAAAATTATAATCACAAATAAAACAACCACAACTAAAACATTTAAGCACCTTAATAACCATGGAACATACAATTAAATCAGTTTTAAATACAAAGTGGGGATGATGACAAATAAGTTACGTTTAACTTTAACACAATTTTTTTTAACAACTTTAAGACACTTAACGATAATACAATGAGTAGGGCTGATAAAAAAGATGTTTAAACTTTAAGACACTTAATGGTCATACAATGACTGGGGCTAATGACAATAAACTTACGTTTTATAACGATGTCCTATTATGCATGTCTACATTACCAATTAAAGCAACATTTAAAGATTCGACAATTATGCTAAATAAGTTACTATGAAATGATTAAACAAAAACAAATGACGATTGAAAGAGAACAACAATGATGTTGATCTAAATTCCCAATCAATTGCAACTTAACTTTTGGCGGCCATAGATTAGATTTTCATAAGCTTATTTTCGCCTAGAGAAAATGGGGATTCGAACCCATCACCTGATATCATCAAGATAAGATATTATCCAACTGCGCTATAAAAATTCTTAAATTTGCTCTGTTTTTTGTTGGAGATGTCTTTTGCCCCTTTCTCTGTTTTTTTTCTTTTTTCTGGTTTGTACCTTTATCCGTATCTAGTACTGTATAAATTTTTTGTTATAGATAAAGATTGTTTTCAAAAAGTTGGGAGTATCAATGATCTGTCGTGTAAGGACTTAAGGAGTATCAACTGTAATAGGCTTCTTCTTTTAGCGATGCAAGTCTTATCATCAAAATCGATGCAATATTATCACACTTTGATCTTAAGAACAACCGCGTCCTATTTCAAATTTTCAATTCGTTGTGGTTCAGAATCAAATCTAATTTGAGGAATGCGATTGCGGAAAAGGGTCAACCATATCAAAATTATGGAAATTTAATTTACGGAGATGAGACTTGTAATTTATTCGATAAATATTAGCCGTAACATAACCCGAATTTGAACGAAGACTTTGTCGACCAAAAACAGTAAAACGGCTTCGTTTGGAGATCAGACTTGTAGAGGCTTCGGCCCAAGCAATCACAGGTTTTTCAATCAGCCCATATAGAAACAACGTCGTTTCGGTGAAAGTAAGCTTACTCGTGAAGAGGAAGAACGAAGAAGAAGAAGCAGCAGAAGGAAGACGAGAAAGTGTTGTTGCTCTTGGAAGAAATGGCGAGATCGACTAGTAAGGATGCTCAGGATCTCTTCCATTCTCTTCGATCTGCTTATGCCGCTACACCAACGAATCTGAAGGTCCACAATTCTCTTTGTTCTGATCTTGCATTACATTCATGGATCATTGGATTTTTCGATTTGTTTCGAAACTGAAAATCGCATTCATATTCTTTTTCGGACTCGTTTTTGGCAGTTCATCGACCTGTATGTTTGTTTTGCGGTCTTCACAGCTCTGATCCAGGTACTCTAATCTCGATTTCCTGCTTCAACTATGTTTCTCGATTCGTTATGTATGGCGATATGAGTTTTGATGTTCATGGCCACGAGAATTTGGGTTGAAATCCCGAATCTTTTGATTATATATTTTCGGCTCGGAGATGGATTGAATTGATATGTAGATCCAAAAATGTATCTAATGATGAACTCACTTCGATCTGCAATTGGGTTCATCACTTTGCTGTTTAATGTTTGCTCCAAGTTCTTACAATTAAGGACACAAGTCATTGCATTGTCTATATCAAGAAATGAAACATCTATTGTATTCTTCACTTATGTAAATTATACAGATTTGAATTCTCAGTTGCTTGAAGAATCTGGTTACTTAGTTTTAGGTCTCTTGATTTTTGTCATAACCAGGTTGTTTACATGGCTCTTGTGGGATCGTTTCCATTCAACTCATTTCTCTCAGGAGTTCTCTCGTGTATCGGAACAGCAGTTCTTGCTGGTGAGTTTCTCTATCTATCTACCTGTTGTAAAAGATTAGCTTGGGAATGTTTGGATACCAAAATAATAATCTTTTTGTCTCGTGTGCTTTTAGTCTGCCTCCGGATTCAAGTGAACAAAGAAAACAAGGAATTTAAGGTAACTTTCTCTTATTCAGACCAAACAAATGAAACTTTCTTTAACTCATCAATAATCATTAGGCTTCTCCGTTCTAATCTTAATATCTGGAAGACGTGATTCTAGCTCGATTGATCTTTGTTTTCCTTTTGAATATTGCAGGATTTAGCACCGGAGCGAGCTTTTGCTGATTTTGTTCTCTGCAACTTGGTCCTGCACCTGGTGATCATAAACTTCCTCGGATAAGTCCTCTCCCCTTACACACTACCTCCTCATAAACTCGCTCTCAACAATTACTACAGTGCTTTCATACATCAAACACATGTAGTTCAGATATTTATAATTTCATCAGAGCAGCAGCTTTAGTCCTAATGTATAGATGTTGTCGTTTTTTTTCTTTTCGTAATGAGACTTTCTCAAAGTGATGGTGCCAACCCCCGGCGACTTTTAGGCTCTATGCCAACAGTGACAAAAAGACATGATTACAAAATATCAAAATCAGCAAAACACAATTAGCGTTTGCTATTCTGAATTTGCCCCAGACGTTGACACTTGAATTCAATCGCAATCGCTAGTTACACATTCACCAAGTGAAGCGAAGAGGAAATTTGTTTTGACAAATCTGATAAATTAAATAAGGGTACATTGCCATAATAGCCTCAAATTCGCTTCTGCAACTAGAATAAAAACGTTCAAAGAAGAGAATTTTTACTCCCAATAGCTACTTTTAACTTACACACACTTTGGACCGACCATCCTCAAGATGGGCTAAAGAACTATTCTGAACCAATTGATCTCTGATACCTAAAATCCTACAACCATCTGTTAGCAAAGAACCGCGGAGTGTTGTTGTTGCTGCTACTTTTTTATAACTGTGTTAGGAATTGGTTTTGCTGTATGTCTTTTCACGTCGAGGCTTTGTAGGAATCAACCTTTGTCTCTGCGACACCTATTTGATTGGAGTCTGGTTCTTGGTCGTCCTTATCCATGTTTATGCCTTCAAGTGGAGGGAATGATAAAAGTTGGTCCTGCAAGAGCAAAGAATACAGAATACAAAGAGTTTCACTGTCTGTGTCTGATGTCAAGTGAGTCCATGACCTGGTATCGGTTAAGCTTGGGGGTTTAAATCGAAAGAACTTGGCCACTGTTTGGGTTGTTGGCTCTAAAACAAAATTTTGGAAGGTTTCTTTTTACCTTGAGAGAGGTATTCTCAGCGCTGAGCTCTTCGCACTGGCTCCTGAGCTTGTTGATTTCTGCTCTTAGGCTTGTGTTTTCTTCATTCAACACATCAGCGCGTTGTGCCAGCTCATCACATTCGGCCTGAAACGCAAAAACTTCTTCAACTTCCATAATTTGCTCATATGGGCGTGCCAGAGGCGATACAAAGGGGATGATTAGTACCTGTTTACGCAACCTGGATCTTCGAGCAGACTCCCTATTGGACTGCTTCCGTCTCTGTCGCTTAAGTTCTCTATCGTCCTAATTGCAAGACAAAGCAAGTTTTAGTTTGGGGACCAAAAAACCTTGAATTTATGAGAAGGATTAGGGCAGAAAAGCCAACACACATACCTGCAACCAGGGTTGTGAATGGCCACCATCTCGCGAGCCTGGTGCAACAACTCCAGGAACTGGTGTAGATACCTTCCCATGCATTCCAGGAATAGCGGATGAAGTAGGAGCACCCCAATAATCCATCCCAATATTTAAATTTGTTGGTGGGCCGGGAACACCTGCAGCTGTCATTGGCATGATTGGCACGGTCTGGCTCACCGGTAGAAGAGGTGTACCAACACTTCCATTTCTGGGACCGTTAGCAGAACCACCATTCTCTGATGCTGCTTTAGGTGAATTGCAAAACAATAAAGCACTTTACGGTAAGCAGCTTTCACAATGTTAGTCACATGATAGATATGAAAGAAAAATGAAAGGATCATAAACCAACCATCCTTCCCGTCTTGTCCAGATCCCGAATCCTACAAGGATTGCAAAGTAAATCAGAATCACTATCATAATTACTATAGGAACTCCTCACCCTCATAGGCAGAGGGAATAACTTAAAGACTTTTCAACCCCAATGATCCAACAGGAACAATTTATGGGGCATGGTATACAACTGAAAGGTTTTGTGAGCCAATGTGTACAATTCAAGTGTGCTAGCAACATTCATGGAATTTACATGAGAAATCCAAGAGATTGACAGATCTGATTAGGTCAATTTAGTGCTGGATAAAAGGACCCTAAATTCAGATTCATGCAAATTCTTAGCAAATATTTTTTTAATTACTCCAATGAAGGATTGCAGAGTCGACCAACAAGGTAATCCCCATGAAACAGGGCCCCATCACAACATGGTTGCCAGAATGAATGCATACCGACATAATTACGAGTAAAATGAAAAGCCTGATGATAACTTTCAGAAACTTACATTTTGAGAGTTTGCATCACTTCCTTCACTTGAACCATCAGAAGCACTCTCCCCACTGTAACAAAAAAAATTCCAACAATCTCAGAGCAATAAAAGAATGGCTATTATCTAATGAATCAAGCATAAGTCCAAAGAGGTCATAGTCCAGAGATAATCAACATCCTATGATAACAGCCACACATACAGTATGCCATATCCCTTAGATTGGATAAAGTCAAGCAAGTTACATGCCTTTTAGAGTAAGCTCCATTAGCTGATGCTCCCGAGTTTTTTCCAGGCTCATTGTTTTTTCCTGTAATCATGTTCAAACTTCCCAAGCTTCCTCTTGATCTTTTGATAGGCAGTTTTTCCTTCACATCAGATTGTTTAGCATCACCCTCAGTGCCACCTGTAGTATTGCCCTGCATTAAAGCATCTCTCAATTACGATCCCACAATAAAACAGATAGGTAGCAAATATCATTTGAAAAAGAACCCAATGAAAAATGATGGGACGCAAACTCACAGAAGCTTCGGTCATTCCATTTGGAGAAGGCATAGCATAGGGGCTATATGGATAAGAACCCTGATACAGAATGGAACATGTTACAGAAATGATTACAGCCACCATTTCAATACATGTCTATTGCAATAGAATATCTACAGTATGGCAGTACCGGAGGCATTGAAGGATGCGCGTACATGCCACCTGGGGGATACATTGCAACATACGGATGAGGCGGAGTTCCATATGGAGGCATCATATGCTGCAATAGTTGATGTCACATTCAGCAATCAATCAAAGCTATGATGATAAAGAGCAGAATGGATTCGTTATTATAATGGGTGTTAATCTTGATTCAGAACAAGACCAATTCCCAAAGCAATCAAAAATCAATATCAAACGCTAACATTCATGTAAACAAACCCACCCCCCCCAAAAAAAAGTCAATAAGTCATTTGCAACTTTCCAGCACTCTGAACACCAACACACACATGACAATAAAAAGCGATAAATGTAATGTAAGACAGTTTACCTGTACCCCCCACATATAAGGGTGAGGTTGGGGACTTGATGCCACAAAACCATGAGGCGGCATAGGAGAATATGCCTGTCAAAGGAGAAGAAAAAAAGAAAAGAAACCCATTAGGATAAAATGCAACAAGAAAACAGACCACAGATCCATAGAAGGAGGAATCTGTCTTAGACCTGAAAACCAGACCAATCTGGAGTAGCCATGCCAGCACTCACAGCCGATGAAGGTTCCTGCAAACACAGAATATTCCAACTATAGCCTATCACTGACAGGGATACAGAATCACAATTAGCTGAAATGCAGGATTTGAAAATATTTCTATTTCCTTTCTAGTATCTTAATTCTAGTCGCTTAAGTCATGGGATTTGTTTCCTTTTTTAAAAATTATTGTTTTTTTTTATAAAAAAAATCTGGAAGCAGAGATGGGCAAACGCAAACCTGTGAAGAGGGAGGAGCAGAAGAAGAAGAAGGCGGCGTTTTAGGTTCCTTCTCTTTACTTGATTTTTCCATCTCGCTGCTAGCCATTATCACATTCACCGATTGCCAAACAACCCGCGAGAGCTTCCTACAAGACGAACTTAGCTAATTCACGACGAGATCTACCTGATGCATAAACCCTACAACATCCAACAATCCAACATCCCAGCTAAATAGATGTTAGAGATTTCGTGACCAATACAGCTCCTAAGCACCACAGACTAATATATTGACAATCCAACAGCTAAAAAAGGTATCTAGTCTCTTTCTCCGGATGCAGAAAACCTAGTGTGTAGGTAATAATGTCGAAGCTGATAAATCCCATAACACAAAATCCAGAAGGATAAACAGAGACCCCCCGAAAAGCCCTAATCGAATTCAGAAAGGAAACACAAAATCTAACCCAAATATACAAACTGGAGATGCGACAGAGATACCAAACGACCGGTTATGTTTGAAAACTCTGAGCACAATTGGAGATGAGGTATGAATCTATGTCTTGACCAAGAAAAATTGGTTGATTGTTTGTGTTTTCTGACGGAGAAGAAAGGGGCGTGAAGTTCACGAGGAATAAAAATTGCTTCTTGCCTATAATTAAGTGTTTATACGAAAAACCCCTTCTTTATAACTTCTTCATGAATTTTACCCATGTAATTATGTAAAGCCTCTCAATAACCTACCCAAATTGTCAAAATTCAAAAAGGAGGAATTTTGTTTTACCCAGTTGAAAAGGAAGTTTTTTCCGACCAAAATTTAACAGTTGTTGACGTGTTTATATATAAAAATACATGGAAAATAATAGCTTGATATCCAAAATATATTTCAATTGTTATTAAATAAACAGCTTAGAAAATGCAATAATATATAATTTAATATAATAGAATGGTAGTCATTGACTCATTGGTAGCAAAAATAGGTAAGCTTATGTTATTTTTTCATGACAAATTCACATACTCATTTTAAGAGTTTTCGAGTTTAGAAAATCTATATTATCATTGTACATAAACTATAAAATATTTTATGCCAAAATAGTTAAGAATTCTATCTTATGCAAGTGAATGTATACTTGGATTAATCCAATTTCCTATTATTAGGAGATAAAAACTTGATTTAAAAATTTTGAGCTCAATTTTGAAATGTAAAAAATGTTGTATGTGACACAATTTTGAAATTTAAAAACTATTAGACACAATAGAGAAATTTAAAACTAAGAGGTGAGAAATATAAATAATGAAAGACTTGGGGTGAGAAATGAAGGAAGAGAAAACGCAGCTCTCTTTAGCCCTCTTTCAAAGTTGAAGTTTTGAAGGCGTCTCTGTCTTGTGTCTCCGTCTACGCAGCAATGGCAGCTTCGGAATCAGACCCAGATACTGGAAACGAAGCAATACACCACAAAACCCTAGCGGAATCGAGATTCAGTTGCGGTGACTTGATGTCGGCCTTAAACCACGCGCGGAAAGCCCTCAGCTTGTCTCCGAACACGGAAGGTGTATCCTCCATGGTCACCGCCTTCGAGATCATCAGCTCCGCCGCCGGAGATACGCCGGAATGGTACAAGATTCTAAAGGTAGAGCCTTTCTCTCACATCAATACCATAAAACAACAGTATAGGAAGCTAGCTTTGGTGTTGCATCCTGATAAGAATCCGTACGCGGGGTGCGAGGAAGGATTCAAGCTTGTGAATGAGGCTTTTAAGGTTTTCTCTGATAGGGTTAGGAGGACTGAGTATGATATGAAGCTGAGGATTATGATTCAGGGGGAGATGGTTAGTGGTGCTTGTGGTGGTGATGATGAAACGTCGACGGTTTGCTCGGGTTGCGGGTCGGTGCATAAGTTTGATAGGAAGTATTTGGGGCACAATTTAATGTGCCCTAGTTGCAAGAAGAGTTTTGAGGCAAGGGAAGTTGAGAAGGAAGAAGAGGGTAGAGATGGAAGCGAAAATGGAGCTTGTAATTCCAAGATCATAACATATAGTAGGAGGAAGAAGCGTGTTGGTGAGGATGGTGAAATTCTGAGAAGAGCGAGTGAGACGGGCGAGATGAGAGAGGAAGAAGCAGAAGCTTTAAATGCATCTGAGAGGTTGGATGAAGAAGATGAAGAAGATGAAGGGATGATGACTTTAGCAGAAATGCAATCAGTGATAAAGAGAAATAAACCGAAGGTAAAGTCGAAGATCACTGAGAAAAATAGCACCAGAGAAGAAAAGATGGGAAGGGAAACACAGGAGATATCTTCCGGTGATGTCTCCATGACTGAAACTCTAATGGAGATGAGTACTAACAAGGAGAATGGAAAGCGAGAAGCTTTAAAGAATAGGAAGAATGCAAAGAAGAAAATGACGAAGCACAAGGAGGTAACTGAGATAGTGGATTTAGAATATTTGCCACGTGTTGATAGGAAAAGGGATCGTGGTAAGTTGAGCCAAGAAATGTACATGGAAGACGAGGATTTCGAATTGTATGATTTTGATAAGGACAGGATGCCGAGGAGCTTCAAGAAAGGGCAAGTTTGGGCGATATACGATGGCGGTGATGACAAAATGCCTCGGAGTTACTGTTTGGTAAGTGAAGTCGTCTCTTTGAACCCTTTTAAGGTATGGATCAGCTGGTTGGTTTTTGAGAGCGAGAAACTGATCTCTTGGATGAAGATCAGTTCTTCTCATATGCCTTGTGGGAGGTTCCGGGTTTCAGAGAAAGTTTTGATCGAACAAGTGAAACCATTCTCTCACGTTGTCAACTGCGAAAGGGCTGCACGAGAAGTATACCAAATATATCCCAGGAAAGGCTCGGTCTGGGCTGTTTACTCAGAGACAAATCCAGGTCTTCAGAGAAGAAAGACCAGACGCTACGAGATTGTTGTGTGTTTGACGATGTATAGCGATGTGTATGGCTTGAGTGTGGCTTATTTGGAGAAGGTTAGCGAGTGTAGCGACTTGTTCAAGAGAAGGGATTATGGGTATAATGCAGTCAGGTGGATCGAGAAAGATGATGTTGCGGCCTTGCTCTCTCATCAGATTCCGGCCAAGAAGCTACCGGAAGATGAATATGTAGCTGATCTGAAAGAGTCTTGGGTGCTTGATCTTGCTTCTGTTCCTCCTGATTTGGTTTCTGCCACTTAGTAAACATAGATGGTTCTTGTTTTTTTTGTTTTTCTCATCATCATGATAAAGAGAAACAGACACTTTCATGTCAATATTTGTCTAATTTAGTAATTTTGATTGTGATGTAATTGAAAACTCGCAAATCTTTCTATCACCAAAATTATTTAGTTGTACATACATCTGCCAAAGTTTAATATTTACACAAAATGTTATCACTGCATTTCTCTCTAGGGGGGGTTTTATGATGTGTAAAAATGATCTTTAAATAGGCTGCATGTTTCTCTTTTAGGTTAGGTGTTTAGACCAATTTTGTTTTTCTTTGCAGATTCTGAGATCAATGAGGTAAAAAACAATTAAAGAAAGGGGTTCAGATCTAAATCATGTGTCATTTCAATAAATAAAAAAAATTCTCATGTGTCATATCAATCATGATCTTCTTTTTTTGGATTTTATATCAATCATGATCTTGGAATAAATTCTTAGAGTAATGATGATTTATCGATGTTCAATGCGGATTTAATAGACTGCAACTCGTGTAGAACATCTTGCACTCCTTGGCTCAAAAGCTCGAATTGTTGTTTTGGTATTTGATACACCACTTCACCTCCTTCACCTACGTGCTCCTCCATTTTCACTATCTCACTCAGAAGCTTCAATGCATTCATCATCGCTTCACCTCCTGCTTTGCTGCCAAATCGAGTTTCTTTTGAGGATTCTTGTTTGGGATGAGCTTTAATTCGGTGATCAGCAACATTTCTCTTAAGAGCAGGAGTGGCTTTAGATGGTGAAATCCGATTCGAGCTAATGGCTTCTGGGGATCTTTTTGGGGACTTCTTGCTTGTTAAACAAGGAGAAGCAGAAGACGAAGATGATGAATCATTTGGTCCTAATCTTGAAACTTGTTGTCTTGGGGGATTAGCTTTCTTAGGAACAACAGGTAATGCTTTTGGTTTTATGACAGGAATACCTGCACAAGGTAGTAACAAGTTAAATGAGAAATAAACGAAAGCGGGCAACAATGAGATCAAACCTGATAACATATCATTTACTTTTAAAGTTTTGCTTTTGAGGGAGTGACTGATGAGTCTTAGGTGAGCTACCAGGCGAACCGGGAAGCAGAAACTTTACATGGCCATGACCCTTTATCTCCTGCGAGCCCCTTGGACCTCCTCTTTGTTCTTTGACTTCATCTACTGCTCTTCCTGGACTATTTGTCAACCCATGCAATGGTTTCTTGACCCATTCAGTCTTCTTCAAAGGCTTTGATTGCTTATCCGCTTTCTCTGAACCTGATGAGAGACTCCTCGTAGAGCTACTTCCATTGCGTCTACCATTCACACTCTTCAAAATCTCTCCTTTCAACTCTGCTTTTGCTCCTAATGTTTTAGAGTTTCTTGGAGGAGAAGATTCGACCATTGTTGTTGTTGTTGTCCCTGTGGGTTTCTCTTTGAGAAGCTTATGGGTACTTCTGTTAGCCATGGACTGTAGAGTTGTAACAGACTGTTTCCACCATCGTATGTACTTAACCGTAACATCAGCTTGGTGGAGCCTAGAAGGAATGTACATCATTTCATCTGTAATCGGTCGGATGTAATCCTTCCAAGCCAACTCCGGCGACTCAATAAGCACCGGGACTACTCCAGGAACATCCTGATCATAACCGAACTGCAACGCCACACGGTGAGGATAATAAGGTTCAATGCAATTCAGACCCACCAGCTTAGAGCACCTCAAACACCGACCAAATGCTACAATGTCTTCATCCTCCAATGACACCCAACAGTCATCTTCTAAGTAGAACTTAGGGAATTTGAAGTTTTTCAAAGGTTTGGTATATGGACGGTAGTCGAAACTCTCCTTGGCAGAATCTAGAACCGCTCTGATCATATTCTCGCGGCTCTGGTGTGACTCCTGACCACCACCGTGCTGGTGCCATAGTGCCATTCTTGGCTCATAAGGCTTTAACTGGCTAGGCTGGCCAGGTGGCCGCAGCTCACTGATTCTCTCCCAAGCCCACACCTGCACAAACTGAAACGGAGAGGTAGCCGTCACCGCGTTATCTTCCTCTCCGGAACCAACGAGCTGCTTCTTCAAGACTCCGAGATTGCTGTAAATCCCGGCAAGAACGGCTGGAGCCAAAGCAAGCCTAATGCCTCTAGCGAGCTGAACCGCAGCTGCAAAGAGCTTATCCCTCACGAGATCAGCTGAATTGGGGAAGACAAAACGGGAGAGCCATGAAACCATGAATGCCTCATGCTCAATTTCATTCCCAGAGTTCATCATCTCCCTCATCCACAAACTAACGCAACATTTCTTCATCGAATTCGCCTCGATTTCACGTTTCGCTCTCTTCAATTTCTCCTCGACCGACTTCATCGATTCCCGTTTGATCGAAGCCAAAACGTTGTTCCCGATGGCCGAGAATCCGCCGAGAACGATCATATCCTCTAGCGTCACCGTGGCTTCACCCCAAGGGAACACAAATGAGTTAGTCTTGATGCACCATCTCTCCACCAACGCCATCATCAAATCGTCCTGATTCATTATCTGGTACCGCGACACCATGATCGCGTCATAGACGCCAGATTTGCGCCACACCACCGCGTTGGACTCCGCCATCGCATTCACCCACTCGATCCAATTCACCGACGGCGAACCCCAGCCGGAAAACGAGAATTTCACGTGCGGTTTCTCTGGATCTAACGTCTCTGGCCGAGACACGAACGCATCAGGCGGAAGCTCGAAAACGTCGTCGTCTATGGAGGTGGTGGTGTAATTAAGGAACCGGGCCGTTCGAAGACCTTCGAATCTTCCGCCATCGGGACACATCAGAGCTTGTCTAACTTGGACGATCCGTTCATCCTCCTGATCAGAAGAAGCTCGAGAATCCATCTGATCGGAGAAAACTTGTACGGTTTTGGATCGATTTCAGTATATCAGGGGGGACAAAGGAAAAGAGAAAGAGAGGTGGAACAGCTAGAATTGCTAAATTGGGATCTCCGTCATGGCTAACGACGGCGGTCTCGATTTTCCCGGCAGATCACTTTCCCGCTGAAACGTTTATTTATAGAAAATCAGTTCAAGTTTTATAACACGCGTTCAGATATCAACGGCTATGAAATTTTGTCTTCGTTCATCCAACGGCTACAAAACCACAAAAGAGTTTTCTATTAGTACAAAGTTAAACTCTCTAAACTAAAAATATTAACAAATATCAACGATATTTCCATTATGGAAAATGCTAATCTCCCAACTAATTTAAACTATATGGAAATAATACAAAGGTAAACTCTCTGAACTAAAATATTAACAAATATCAACGATATTTTCCATTATCGAAATCGCGATCTCCCAACAATTTTTACAATTGCGCCAATCTCGAAAGAATTAAAGATATTAGAGGGTCGATTGAAACCCTAGATATTTAGCAAAAAAAAAAAAAAAAAAAAACCCTAGATGTAGAGCCGTATTTATGTAGTTTTCAAACTCTTTCATTATTCAGCAGCTTTGAATTAAAGAGAGTTTTCTCAAAGCGCTACGTTCCTTGGCCATGGCCCCTCCGGCTCCGACAGACGCGCAGACACTCACACATGTCCAGCAGTTGGCAACGGCGGTGCAAGCTCTCGCCATCCAGCAGGAGGGTTACATCAATGTCCAGCCAC
This sequence comes from Eutrema heterophyllum, assembly GCA_002933915.1. Lineage (NCBI taxonomy): Eukaryota > Viridiplantae > Streptophyta > Magnoliopsida > Brassicales > Brassicaceae > Eutrema > Eutrema heterophyllum. The sequence goes on from PKMM01029352.1 coordinate 2,172,532, forward strand.
AAGAAGAATCCGATCATGATGAATACAATCCGTTCGCGGAAGACCATGAAGATCTGCGGTGGGAGCAAGGGTTCAAGTTTGAACTTCCGGAATTTCATGGCGGACAATCGGCCGAAGAATTCCTCGATTGGATGGTCACGGTCGAAGAGACTCTTGAGTTCGGACGTGTACCTTTGAATCGATGCGTTCCCATGATTGCGACGCGATTCCGCGGCAGAGCCGCAGCGTGGTGGTCGCAACTAAAGGCCTCGCGCGCACGTTTGGGTAAACCTAGAATCTTGTCGTGGGATAAGCTGAAGAAGAAGATGCGTAAGACGTTCTTACCGTTCAACTATGAGCAAGTGATGTTCCAACGCTTTCACATGTTGCGACAAGGAGACCGATCATCAGTAGAAGAATATTCCACAGAGTTTTTTTCGCTTTTGACGCGTGTTGACCTGCAGGATTCGGACCAGCAAATTGTTGCTCGTTTCGTTAGCGGCTTGCGGAAAAAGATCCGAGACCAACTTAACTTGTTAAACCCTCTCACTGTTGCTGAAGCTCATCAACATGCCCTCACCGTGGAAGCTCAAGCTAAGGACGATTTTTGGTCGAAACAAGCAATGATGGTTGCATGGTGTATAACCGTTGCCTTTGGCTACGGTGCTTTCCTCGTAGGTTGCAGTGCCAAAAGAAAAAGAGATGAAAAATAGGGTAAGACGTCGACGACAAGACCCCCAGCCAAAAGGTCTATCCTAGATTTTCAGAATTTTTTTGACAAGACTGATCAGAACTTAGATTCATAAACTGTTTACTTTTATTCATAGCGGTTGTTAATCTCCATTACACAATCTTTCTATGTAAAATGTGTCTGCCTTGTCTTCTATATTCCATCAACATACTCATCTTCCTCGTCGGTTTGCAGTCCATGATTCTAGAGAAGTGATGACATATATAACTAATGTAAGAGCACTTCCATACATAGTATATCTCAAATAGTTGAGAACCCCACCTATTTTTTATTATTAATTTTCCATTTGCACTATTGTAAATACTCACATGAGATACCTCCAATGTGTAGAGAATGATAGAAGAGATTCTTTGTATATCGTTCATTCTATTCTATGATACAACACATTACATCCATATATGTAATGAAAAAAATTTGTGGAGAAGGTGAAGTCAATGGGTGAGTGTTTTAGGGAAAATGTGTGAGTGATTTACGTAGAGTCAACACTATACTATATTCTAATAATATATTGATATTATCTTCTATACGCCCCCGCAAGATGAACGTTCGTGAGAAAGCCCAATCTTGGAAATAGATGTTGTGAGAAGCGTTTGTGACACATGTTTAGTGAGAACGTCTGCAAGTTGATCTTTGGAAGAAACATGAGACACACGCAAGAAGCCCGTTTGAACAAGTTCACGGATGAAGTGAAAATCGAGAGCAATATGTTTCATCCTCGAGTGAAACACCGGATTAGCACATAGATAAGTTGCTCCAACATTATCACAATAAATAGTCGGCTGAGAAAACGTAGAAATGCCGAACTCTTTGAGAAGAGAATCAACCCAGCAAAGCTCAGAAGCTGTGTTAGCAACCGAACGATACTCCGCCTCTGTAGAGGATCGAGCAACTGTCTTCTGCTTTTTAGAGGACCATGAAACCGGATGAGAGCCAAGGTATACAATGTGAGCACTCGTGGAGGTGAAATCATCACGATTACCGGCCTAATCAGCATCCGAGAAGGCGTGAAGATGAATCTGATTATTCCACCGAAACACCATTGTCAGTACACAATTGTTTTACTAAGATCAAATTCTTAGAGATATGAGGAACTTGTAAAACGTTATGGAGAGCAAGAGATCGGTGTGGCGAGGGAAGAAGAGAAGAACCAGTATGGGTGATTTTTAAACCTTTGCCATTGCCAATGTGAACCGCTTCATTGCCATTGTATGGCGAGTGCATGGAGAGATTGGCCAAGTCGGAAGTGATATGGTGAGACGCGCCACTGACCATAAGCCACGAAGGTGTCTCATCGTGATTCATCAATGCATTGTAAGCATTGGCTGACCACGTTTGTTGGTTGGAGCCACGATTCTGGTTTTGTTGTGATCCATTGTTCCCTTGAGGTACCATACAAAAGATTGGACAACGACGCACGCTATGACCTTGAACACCACAAGCTTGACATTTCCCAAGATATGGCTGGGAAGTGCCATTGTAGTTATTGTTGTTGTTGCGATTTGACTGGTTCCAGAACGATGGCTGGTTCGAATTGCGCCAATTCTGGTTATTGTTGTGGTGGTTTGATGACTGACTCACCACGTTGGCGGTGACAGGAAAGGATGGTGTTATAGTGGATGAAAGATTTGACACGGCAAGTTCACGGTTGATGAGTTTCTCATGAAGTTCAGAAAATGAGATTGGCGTGTCACGACTATGAACTGATTCAACTGTTGGTTTGAAATCATCACCAAGGCCATTAAGAATGATGTCGGTGAGATCTTTAGCTTCCATAGGACTCCCGAGAAGAGCAAGACCGTCGGCCTTGGTTTTGATGATACGCATGTACTCATCAATTGTTTTTGTTCCCTTGATGCATTGCTGGAGCTGATTCCTCAGCTGCTTGATATGGCCCATGGTCGGTGTGCCATATGTGGAAGCGAGGGTTTTCCATGCTTCGAGAGTGGTGTTAGCCGTAGCAATCAACTGTTGATTAGATGTTTCGATGGCTCCGATGAGTGCGTTGTAGAGAAGGCTGTCCTGGCGAATCCATACCGTGTAGGCAGGATTGGAAGTCTCCGTGTCGTCAACCTTGACGGTCACAGACGGTGGAGAGATGGTGTCGTCAATGTATTTCAAGAGATCTAGTCCCCAGAGAAGAGATTTTATCTGAACACTCCACGTAAGATAGTTTGTGGAGGAGAGCTTCGTTATGTTGATCATGTTGATCTGAACGAGTTGGGTGAGAGAGGATCCCCGGATTGAGCAACAGTGAGGACGCTGGTGGTAGGAGCGGTGTTGGCGGCCATCGAGAAAGAAGAGTTTAGGTGTAAGTTTTTTTTTTTTTTTTTTAAGGAAAATTACGCTCTTGATACCATGTAGAGAATGATAGAAGAGATTCTTGTATATCATTCTATTCTATGATACAACACATTACATCCATATATATAATGATACAAATTGTGGAGAATGTGAAGTCAGTAGGTGAGTGTTTTAGGAAAAATGTGTGAGTGATTTACGTAGAGTCAATACTATACTATATTCTCATAATATATTGATATTATCTTCTATACAATGGAGGTGCTCTAATTAATATGTCTGCTTATCTGTGCATTGGAGCATTTTGGTTATTATTATGGTTTAAAAATAAATAAAAAGTTACCTAAAACACTGAAAAGAGTTGCATCCTTGCAACCTTTTTTTTCGCCACGGTATAAAAAATGCGAGATAAAAATACGAAAAATAAACTTGAAAATCTTTGAGGGATCGTCACAAGTAGTAACCAAAAGAACAACAGCTACATGTACTGCTGCTTATTACGCCATAAGTCCATTCTTTTTCAGCCTGAATCAGTTATTTGTTCATAAATTCTCTTGATCTAAAACTTTAAGATTCGCTTCATGTAAAGACGATGTAAGCAAACTTACTCCATCGGTTCATAGATTATTGCTTTGTAACTTTATAGGATATATCTGAATTTCTCATCCAGTATTACATCCAGTAATGTTTTACAATATCCAAATTACCATAATTCCAACCTTTACACGCTACTTCCTCTTCCGATTTCCAAAATGGACAGACCTAGTTAAACCCACATCTATTGGTTGAATGACAGCCGCACATTCCTTTAATTTTGTTATAACACCAACGATGTTAAGGAAAAAAAAGTTATAACACTAACATCCCAGATCACTCTTTCCTTCCTTTCCTCACAGCTCCATTTTCTTTTCGTAAGAGGGTAAAATGGTTTTAGCAAAAAATAGAAACAGTAGACAAAGTGTCCCGAATTTTCAAAGTGTTTTTTTTGTTGGTTTTTGTAAGTTTGAGTTTGATAAATGCCCCGTGATACAATTCACTCTTTCATCTCCATGGAGTCTGCCACTTAATCAGGTAGAAACATGAAGCAGTAGGAAAGCCAGAAAAAGGCCTGGAGAAGAAGAAGCCCGATATAGGCCCATATAATTTATGGTTCTTTTAAAATAGTCGATCCTTTTTTATGCTTTTTCTTAATTTCTTATACTCATCAATGTTTTATATGCATAAAAGTCGCGTGGGCAATAAGAGGCGGATTGTTTTGAAATTCGGTGAACCCTAGAATTCTCAAAGCCAACGAATAATTAATTCATCCACCCAAGGTCACGCTTCAGAGAGAGAGAGAGAGAGAGAGTGGCCGGAGTGGAGCGAGCATAGCGGCGAAGTAACCCCATTGGTAACTGAAGATTTTTCTTGTTTTGCGTCTGCCGAAAGATCACTTGTTTTTGGATTTGACAGGTATGATTGCTTTGAAACCCTAGCACAAGTTTTGATTTTGCATGGCTGGTAGTTGCGAGTTCAGATTTTCCGCTCATGGGTCTTGGTTCTTCTTTCGTTAACTCTTTTGGTTTGGCAATTTTCACTCAAAACAATTCAATAAAGATAAAATCTTCTCCTCTACATCTGGAGTATTTTACACTTTAGATGTGTATATCTGTGTGCAATGTGTTCTGAGTATATGGGTTCTATAGAATTTTCCTAATAGCTGTCTTGCGTCAAGTTTTGATCATTGAGCTGAAGTACTCAGTTATAGTGGTTCGGCTACTTCTTCAAGATATAGATGTTTGTGTGCATAATTAGGCATATTCATCATATCTGATTCTGTCTTGTTGTCTGATTGATTTAAATTTATTCCTGGAAGCAAACTATAGATTATGCTCTTCGTTCCTCCCTGATATCCCAATCAAGGCATTAAATAGAGCATGTAGAATGTCTCTTTGATAGTTCTCTTGCTTCTGGATCCGTGTGTTGCTTCATAATCTTAGTTTCAGTTGTTGATTAGACATGCTGGCTAATCTTGTCTGCTCTTGAAATCAATGTAGAAAGCTGCTACGCGAGGGTGCGATCTTACCACTGAAGCTAGCTATCAAGATGAATTCATATCCATCACGAAACCATATGCAATCTGCTACAAGCGCAAGCAAGGACACAGGCTTGCCTACGTCTAATGCTCATTGGTTCCATTCCTATTTCCCTGTTCCAAGGACCACAGGCATTGATCTTTCTCAACTCCCTCAAGCAAATCCTGCTGAAGGTGTCATGGTGCCTCAAGTTCGTTTGTTTCCTCCTCCTACAAGAGAATCCAGAAGCGATATGGAAACCGTGAAACACAAGTCCACGAATCTGTCTCCTTCAAAAGCTTTGAAGCCAAAACCACAAAAGAAGAAGCGTTCTGCATCCAAAAATCCAAAGAAAACACCGAGCATTCCCGAAACAAAGCGCGAGAAAAAGAATCCTGACATCAACATTGACATCTCAAGCTTTGATGTTTCAGGGGTTCCTCCTCCTGTGTGTTCATGTACAGGCGTTCCAAAGGTTTGCTACAAATGGGGCATGGGCGGTTGGCAATCCTCGTGCTGTACCATTAGCATATCAACATACCCACTACCCATGAGCACCACAAGACCTGGAGCTCGTCTTGCTGGAAGAAAAATGAGCAATGGTGCTTATGTCAAGCTCCTTATGAGGCTTGCCGGTGAAGGCTATGACCTCACTCTCCCGGTTGACCTCAAGCACCATTGGGCCAGGCACGGCACTAACAAGTTTGTGACCATCAAGTAGTCGTTTCATCAATTAGGTTCGGTTTTAGGATTTAGCTTGTGTGGTGTCCTCGCATCTCCGTTTTAGTATTACCTTTTTGTATATATGTTTCGTAGTGGCTTTAAAATCATAAAGGAGATTCAGTGTGTATGATCAATAGGAGAAGGCTTTTTTTAATCTTCAGAAGGAATGTTTCTTAGAACATTTGGTATCAACAACGTTTGGTTGAATCCGGACTTGAATCTCTTTAGGGTGCCGTAAAGGAAGAGTCTTTGTGGATGGTTCTTTCTACTCAACAAATAGTTGTTTCTCAGCTGTTTCAATATTTCGTTTTTCCGTGAAAACAAAAAAACTGTTATTTTCGCCATGGGCAATCATAATATAGCACAGAGGGAATGGTGTTTTATTTGGCCATCTGTTTCCTTTGGACTACGTTGCTATATGAAGCCTTTGTTTGAAAATTTCGATCATCTTATTAAAAAGGTTGAAGGCATACAACAAAACAAAACACAACACAACAGAGAGTATTATCGCAGACAATGGCACAATGGTAATTACATTAGTGGTAAGATAGTATAATACTATAATCAAACCTTCTAAGAGGGCGGTATCGTGAGAGAAGTAAGGTATTTGCTCTAGTATATGCATTGTATTCTTTTACTTGTTTCCCCTGAAGTAGAGGTATATTTTCTGCACAAGTCCCAACAATGGTGGAAACACATTAAGGCAGGAACATAGCTAATAAATGTTGGGGTTAGCAGAAATATAGAAGAAAACGGGTAGACTTGTATCATTTTACCTGGAGAACCCACAGACTCAGAAGCGACTCCAAGCAGAAGAGACCAAAGCCAACAAAGTAGAAGATCTGCAGTAAGAATCAAAGTTAAGCTAGTTAGCAACCAGGTTTCATGGTTAATAGGAACTGACTTGGCAACAAAAGTTTGATCCACAATGAATAAAGAAAGGAGGTCATGGTTCGTACCCCGGCTAATAAACTGGCTGAGATTACATCAATTGCTGCCAGCACACCCCTGTAGATTGGAAGAGAATGAGGATCACTTGTCGCAACTCAGGCAGTTAAGCAGATACAGAGACACACAATTTTGGACGAGGCTTCGTGAGCCGAAGGGTTTAGTTCAACGGTTGCAAAGCTTGAGAAGGAGAAGAACTAAAGGAGCAATGATTGAAACTTACGTTAATGATTGTCCACGGAAAATGATCGGAGGAGCAATGGCAGCAAATATGCAGAAGCCAATGTGAATCTGTAAAGAGCAAAGTTCAATTATACAGAAAATAGAAAGTATACCTGCATAGGTGAAGATAAAATGTGAATCTAGAGATGAGACTACTTTTCAATAAACTCACCAGGTAGAAGAAGAAAAACCAGCCGAACTTCAAAGCGCTGTCAGTCCTGCTAGATGATAAGAAACCAATTCAGCTATAAGCACAGTGCCAATATGACCCAGTAGGGATAGTCAGATAAACGGGGCATCACCTCATTGCTCGGTAGAGAGGCCTGTACCATAATACATATGAAATTGGACATCCAAGCAGCGCATAGATTGTGGCAAGAAAAAAGATTTTGACACCTGCCATTCGGATTTAAAAACAGCATTAGCTCAACCAAATCCAATTACAAAATTCATAGTATAGTTCCCTTCATAGGGTGAATTTGTTATAGTATAAAAGCTCACCTCCGCCTTTAATCCAGCAGACTATCACTGCAATGACATTGAATACGAGACACAAAACTATACCTGAAAAATCAGACTCGAACAGTAACAAGCCCATCAGTTCACCGCTGCAGACATTATACAGTTCATAAGAAGGATAGATGCAATTAATGAAACCTACCCAACCAACTAGCAAATGCCAGATATTGCAGTTTTTGTGCATGAACTGGTATCTCGTTAGCAATGTCGTGGTGTATGATTGGGAAAAAGGGTGGCCAGTTTTTATTGTTTATCTGCACGCCAGCTGTGACACAATTTGATGTGTTTCATTAGCAACTAATCAGAACAAAATTCAAAAAAAAAAAAAGTGAAAACATAGTGGGTCATGAAGTCCCCTGTTGACTTACATTTAGCAATAGCATCTTCTCTTCGTTTAATATCCTGGGTGAATCAGAGATAAGGAGTTACACGAAAAAATCAAACCAGCAAAAAGCCAAGAAACAGAGTTAAAACGAATTATTGATATCAGGTGTACTCAGTCAAACTAATAAGGTTAACCGATCCAGATTAGTGATACTAACCCTTTCTCTCTTCCTAAGTTCTGCTTCCCAATCAGAAAGCTCTCTCTGTTTCTTTGAAGAGTCCTGCACCAATTTACACACAAATTTCAGAGAAATTCAAGTGAGAATGTGCATGAGTGTTACGATACTAATGTTCTTACATTCACCGTATCCAACGGAATATCGACCGTTGCATCAAGGTTATTGCCAAACCCAACAGGCCTAGATGCCACAGGAACCCTTCCAGCGCCACCAGCTCCTTTCTGCAATAACAATCTATATTAAGACCACACATACTCATAACTTCAACAGAAAAGTTGATACAAGTAAAAAACCAAGAAGTTATACTAGTGATTTAGCAAACTTCCTTTAGACATGCTCAAAATTATCAAGAACTAAAATCCCAACATTCCACCATTTATAAAGACTACACTATAAAGCAGTTGCGATATATTTGAACCGGATTAAATTTCTGGCAAAATTCGAGCATGGTTGGCAGACACAGTTCAATACCTTGACCTAGATAAGCTTATAAGTAAATCCAGACGGAACATCCGAAGATCCATCAATTCAAAACATTTGCATGTCCATAAACACCTTGCTAGGGAAATTTGAATCAGAAATGAGTGTTGCGGTTGTAGAGACTTCCGTTTCTGCTATGTTCCCACAAGTGCTTCGAGATCTAAGATTCTTAAGACTCTCGCGAACACATAAAACTCAAAAATCACCAAAGAAATTCCATATAACCCCGCAAGTCAGTCATGAATCTGAGAGGAAGCTCATCCAGAAATAGAAAGGCGAGACTAGGGAAGAGGAGAGAGGATAAGAAATTACCGAGAACGGATTGACGATTTCTTCTTCTTCTTCTTCTTCGTCGAAGGGATTGGGATCGTGTTGGCGATTCATTATTCACTTGGCGTAGAAGATGGGCCGAGATCCGGGGAGCGTCAAAATGAAACTATCTCCACCGACCGAGGTAGTAGTAATAGAGTCGCTTTCCTTCTTTACTCTTCCTCTTCCTTTTCTCTCACGCGGGATTTCAAACTACCAGTATTTACGAAATTGCCCCCAAAAGCTTTTCGAATGTCCAACTTCGTTTAGCCCAACCACACAATAACAAATTAGGCCCAATTTACTTTACGCGCGCGCGCGGTTATTCTGTCATAATTGTTTTATATAGGTGTTAATTGTTTTATATAGGTGTTAATTGTTTTAAAATTACGTATTTAGGTTATGCAGAAGAAAATGGTTCCCTTTGTTGGTAGGATCGGATTTGATTTCTTGTGGCTCTCCATGTATTTGGCTGTAGCAATATAATTGGGCTAAATTTCTAGTCTCGGTGTTATCGGTTTAGTTATGATTATTCGGAAATCGTTGTTTGTATTTCCGGTTAATAGTAGATCGGCTTTGTTTCTATTTGTAAGTCCTTAAAGTTTCCCCGGTGTTGGGGTTTTGACTCCTAAGGTTCGGAATCTACCGGTTTAGTATTCCACCTCGTATCTCACCATGTATTCTACTTTGTATTTACTACGAATGGAAATTTAGACGAAAAAAAATATATTGTAGACTGTAGTGCAAATCCGTAAACGAGACATTTAACTTATGCTAGAAAATAAATTATGACAAAAACAAAAAAAAATGAAAAAGCCCGAGGAGTCGAGGACTTATTAGTTTCAAATGGTCTATGACTCCATGGAATCCATTCGTCAAGAGGGGCGCACAAAAAAACTCAACAGTCCCGAGACTTTGGACACAAATTCATGCATAGAAGGATCAAGAACTTGACCAAGGAACAGAACCAGTCCGCTTCTGTATTCTTTGACGAGGAAGAGAAACGGATGATCAGCCACGAAGTCATACTTCTTTTTCGGAGGCCCACAAGCGCCAACACCGATTACAGCAGCAGCAGCTGCAGCTTTCGATCCCACTTCATCGACCTCGATGCAAGACTTGTGGATGATCCTCTCCAATGGCAGCTCCAAACCCAAACCCAAACCCTTGAGAGCTTCCGAGGCTTCGAAGCCAAAAGCAAATTTAAACCTTGGAATCTTGAGTTTTCCGATACCTGCCCGTTGGCCAGAAATGTCTCCTTTGCCATTCAAGAATCCACGACAAGAAGCTAATCTCTCCAGCATTGCAGGCAACCCATCTTTTTCATCAGGGAGATAGATCTGCATTGAGAAACTACGACAGTCTTCCATGTAATCCCGTCCTTCTCTGTAAGGTAGATCAAGGACTTTGAAACCTTGGTAAGCTTCGAGACTGTATTTGTAAGAGGCACCGGTCATGAAGGGCACACGCGCTTTGGTTCCATCAAGAAGGTGAAACTCGGAATCTTCTGTTAGCGATGGATCGAATTCTTCATCCCATCTTCCGTTGAAGAACAAGGCATTAGCAAATATGAGATCAGTCAAAGGAGAAACAGATGAAAGGAGATCAGTGATGAGTCCATTTGTCTGCTTTTCAACCCATGAATTGACTTCTTCAGTCACTTCATCAGCCTTTCAAAACCAACACCAAAAACAAAACAAAAAAGCTATCAATAACTTAGCGTATACCACTTAAGCATACATCTAAGCATATTAGTATAATCCCTAGTCAATTCATATATAAGCCGATTTTTTCGCTAAACTGTTCATTAGATTCTGCAGAATTTCGAACAAATTGCTAAACAAATTGGGGAAAATTGAAGGAAATAACTGGGCAAGATTATCTGGAAAAGAATACCTTCGTGCGAAAATCGACTTGATTTGATTGAAAGCAGCCTTATAGGAAGTCTCCAAGAGATCCTTGAAAGACGGCTCGACAGAGAGAGAATTGTCGATCCAGACACCATTCGCCGCCGAGATCATTGGACCGCCACTTGCGGTGCTGTCGGCGAGGACGGCGGTGACGATCTTGGAGGAGACAGCGTTAATTAGCTCATCGGTCGAAGAAGCCTGTAATAAAGAGAGAATCTGGTCGTCGGTGGCTCCGGGAGATCTGGCGGCGATGAAGCTGAGGATGACGTTGATTAACGCCGGCGAGAAGACAAGGTTCGAGGTTTTACCGGCGGTGGTAGCAATCACGTGCTTAGCCAACCTCAGATGTCGTTTTGCTTCCCTACTGATTTTCGTAGGTCCATTTTTACCCGCCGGGTGAGACGGTAATTACGAAAGCCAAAAAAATTGGTGAGCTAGGGTTTAGGGTAAACAATAAAATAAGCTATATCGTATTATATAAATACGCAAAATATTTGGGATTTGACCACGTAACCAATAGAATATTTTTTATACTTTTTTTATGAAGGAATCATTCTCTCTTCTTTTTTTTTTGTTGGTATGAATCATTCTCTCTTCTTTTGGGTCAGATCTGAATTATTTATCGTAATTGCTATCAAGAAAAAGAAAAAACGACAAATTAGTGACATACGTAGGTTCAGAAACATTCCTGAAAAAGAATACAATTGAGGTATTGAACTGGTTTAAATAACTTTATTATGATTATAGTCACAGACAGACTCATAATCCAACTACTGGTTGATTTACAGCTTTCTCGATGTGAATTGAATGAATACTTTATTCTGTTAAGTACATTATAGCTGAACCAGAAAACATTGCATTTATAAGCCAATAAGGGAATTATGTCATTTTTATCAGAGAAATTTCATAAAAATACCCCAATTAAATTTACATAAGTTTTTTAATACCTCAACTATGTTTGTATTCCGAAAAATACTCTAACTAATATACTATTTTATTAACACCTCCTATTTAACGGTGAGATAACTTCTGTTATCTTTTTATTTTTTCAATAATAAAATATTAATATTTAAATAAAAAATTATTAAATTTTAAAACAATTCAAAAAAATCTTGAAAAATCGAGAAAAAAATTCCGAAAAAATTCTAAAGTTAACAAACAATATAATTTGAGAATTTTGAGAATTATAAAATTGAATTTTATACGTTTGAGATTTTTTTTGGATTTTTGTATTTTTTGGGAATTTTTAATTCAAAGATTAAAAAATTACAATATAATATAATTTTATCTAAAAATTAAAATGTTTCTTAACTTTATATTTTTGGGAATTTTTTTCGATTTTTGGGATTTTTTTGAATTTTAATGTAATTTTTATTATAAAAAGATAACGGAAGTTATCTCGTCATTAAATAGGAGGTGTTAAATGGATATAATTTTAAAAGTTGAGATATTATAATGGAAAAGTAAATTAGTTTGAGTGTTTTTTTGGACACAAAAATAGTTGGAGTATTAAAAAATTTGTCGAAATTTAGTTTGGGTAATTTTATGGAATTTTCTATTTTTATAAAGCAATGAATCGTCAATAATATTAATTTTCATAGCCAAGAAAAGTTGAAGGAGAAAACTAGAGGAGGCAGAAAGAAACCATAACCGAGAATCTGTTAAAGCCAAGCAAAGCTTAAAGCTAAGAAAGTGTATATCATCAGTTCACTGCAATATTCTGGAGACTTTAAGAAACGATCTTTTTGTGGCTGTTTTTGTTATTCTGCTTTGGTTCTTTGGAGAATCTAATACTCTTCGGACAAGTTTCTTTCTTCTACTGATACTTTTGTCTGTTTTCTCTGGAAAAATCCAAAGTCAAGATCAAGGAAGGAGGATTCGTCTTTTCCAAGAAATTGGGTAATTAGAGTTCTAGGACGGAAAGGAACAAACGAATTCAATAGCATGGTTGGAATTTTCTCCAGGTTTTCTGTTGGTAGAAGCGGCCATAGACGAACACAGAGTGCCATCGTAAGCTCCCTTTTCAATTTGCTTGTCTTACTCTAGTAGAGGTTTCAACTTTCATGGCCTCTTGGTTCAAAGAAAATTTAATGTTTTTTTTTCTTTTCCATCTATTGCCTTTAATAGTTATATGGAACAGGAGATTTTTAGAGTTGTGCTTGAGCTTTATGTTCACAGTAATTCCTTCTTAGTATGATGCTTCACCAATAGATTTGTTTTCTTGGTTAAGCTCTCTTTCAGGGGTTTTTTTTGCCGGTTTTTGCTCTGATCTTCTTGAGATGCAAACAATTTAATCTCAAAATCGATGGGAAAATTGAAGAGTTCATGATTACATGCTTAGAGTTGCTTGTCTTGTATATTTCCAGTTGAATCTTTTGAGCTCCTTTAATTAGTTAAAGCCAACACATTCTCTCTGTTCATAATCTGCTTCTGTAATATAATTCCCTTTAATAGATTTTAAGCTATACTTGAATCTGAGATCCTTTATTTCTCTGTTAAAGTGTTTGCTTTTTTTCTTTCAAATCCATAAATTCGTTCCAAGCTACACTTGATATGAATCTTGTGTTATGATCAGGATGAGAGGGGAGCATTGCCTCCAAGTTCTGATCTTGTTGCATCACCTAATACCGCACCCAGTTCAACTCATGGGATCGAAGTAGCAACCGAGTTTAAACCGGTGGAACACCCGTTCGAGCCCTTGGACAACGATCAACCGATCCAATGTCCACTCCCCGAGCCGTCCATTCTCAATGTATGATCCTTACATCATCTGTTTCTTGAAGTTCGTTTCTTTTGTTGTGAAAATGTAAAGATAGGAGTATTAGGAGAAACCTTTACTCTCTCTCTTCTTTTTTTTTTTTGCGATCGTTTTAAGCGCAGGAGGGGAGAATCTGGAAAGAGAGAGTGTCGGCTTCGATGAGGAGACGAGGCGATTTGGCAATTGTTAAAGATGGAATGGGTGAAGAATCTGATGGTGCAGTGACAAAACCATCACAGACTAGCCAGTGCAATCCCAACCGTCTGATCTTGCCTTCGCTCAGTGCGCCTGAACACGGCTTGCTTAATCTACTAGAAGATTGCAAAGCATCCGGTAGCATCTAAGAACCAAGGCTGGTCTATGCTCTTTTTTTCCTTTTCTGTGTAAGAACAAAACCAAATCATCGAGCTCATGTTATGTGAATCATGAAAGATATATTGTTTCGTTTGATCAATAGGCTGATGATGCCAGTCCCAACAGTACCTTGCATCGCACACCACACAAGTTTCCTTCAATTCCCAGTTCCCTTAACTGCATCGATTACATTTCAATCTCCCATTTGGTCTAGCAAGATAACGAGCAGAGCCTTGATTGAACACTTGAAGCAGACAATGATACAGGAGGGTTCTACGACAGACTCAGAGCTATCTGCTGAAACCCTAGGTCTCGTCGGGATCAGTCTCATGATATTTTTGCTTTCATTTCCTCTCCATTTGAAGATTTTAGTACAATATTTGACAGCTAAATTCGCATGAGCTATGCTAGTAACAAACAAATTGAAAATAATCCATCCACTTGAACCATTAAAAAAAAAAAAAATCAAACAAAACACATGGATAAAATGAATCAATAAATAAAGCTCATCTCATCGTCAAGAAAATTACATAGCTGTCAAAACGCCGAGAACTAACTAACTACAAATCTCTAAAAATAAAAAAAAATCAAAGTTTCTTCCAATTTTCATGTTGTATTCATATCACACTCAGATTTTCTTCCAGATCAAATTTTCTTTTAAATCTCCAAGAAGACGAACAAAATTCTGATTTTGTGTATACCTGTGTTGTGTTAGAGAAGATTAAATATTGGTCTCTCTTTTTCCCCTTTAGAGGTATTGTGTTTGTATTCTGTCTCTGTTCTGCTCCCACCATGTCTTGGCATGCACTTCCCCAAACCGTTCCCGACTGCAAACACCCGGTTCAATTTGGTTAACGAATAACCGCCAATGAATCAGAGGATAGAAATGCTGTAAAAACCGGTTCTCTAGTCTAAATTCTTTTTTTTCCACTTCAGATTGAATGGAAGAAACTTGGTAATCAGCTTGAGTTAACTAAAAGAGACTTTCGTCCTAACCGATGTGTTACCTGAATCTAACGCGGCGTAATTCTCTGGTTCCGTCTGGTAACTGTCTGATGGTAATGTAAACCCCGGGTTCGTCTTCTTCGACCCACTCTGCTTGCATTTCACTCACATTACTGACGGATGGCGGTTCGTCCCTAGATGAGGTGGTGGTTCGTGCTGCGTCCATTTGAGGTCCATAGAAGTGATGTGGGACGCTACCTCCTGGAGGTCTGAAGTTGTTCCTTGGGGTCCAGTCTCTGCTTTCTCTTGCTGATTCGATTCTTGTATAAGTTGAATCTCTCTGCGACTGAAGAAGAGACAAACCGAAGTCAAAGTTGGATTACTCATTAACCTTATCTTTTGTGGGTCTCAAGAGAACATTCACACAGCAAGATTCTTGTCCGAAGAACAACTAATGGATCAATTGCAAATCGTTATGCTTATGTTTTTTACATATTCTAGCCTTCAAAGAGTGATTCTTTTACCTGGTCCTCGGATCTACCAGGGGTTTGAAGGGCTTGCCGATTAAATCTCTGAACATTGTAAAGCTCAACTATTCTGTCGTAGTTCTCACCCCACCACCTCTGAGCCTGCCACTTGTCGAATACCTCCCGGCTTCAACAAAGACACAAGTAAAATGTTAGCTTCATCTCATGTCGAATCATTGTGTGTCAAGTCCACTTGGAACAGTCCCTGAATCAGTAGTAGTTACAGACAAAACTTACTAAACCGGCTTGGAACAGTCTATATGACGGTTAAACAAAGAGCCTAACAACCGCTTACAATAATAACAGCCGACATATACCACAAGAGACGAAATGCGGGTTCTGGTCAAAAGACTGTTGCGTATAGCGGTATAGGTCATTTTGCGTGAAGAGGAGGGTTTATTATGGACAGGATGGATTTCAAATACCTGAAACGTATCCGTTTAAGATCATTTCCTCCATTGGGAAGTGAGACGAATGTGATATGAACACCGGGCTCTACTTGAGCCATCCACTCCTTTGGCTCGTCATCCTCTAGTACCACATCACACGACTGAGCAGAGACGGATTCGCGTTCACCGCCATACATTGATGTGAATCTTGAGTCTGCCCGTCCAGCTTGATGGTGGGACGAGCTTGTGAAGTCCCAAGCCGGAGTGGAACTCGTGCTTCCACCACCCATATAAGGGTATGGAACACTTTCCGATGCAGTGTCGAAATCCGGAAACTTTCTCTGCTCTTTCCTCATCGTGCTGCTTGACGAGCCTGCGGTTGGCTTGGATTGTTTATAAGCACCGGAGAATTTCGACGCCATATCTTTGATCTGCATGGCATCCGTACCCAAGATCATTGGACAGTCAACAGCATAATGTTGGATATAACAGGTCACAAACAGTAAGTAACCAATAAAGTCTTCTGCCATGAAAAAAATGCGTCAAGAAATGGATGATTTTTTGTTTCTTTTAATCCCACCTAAGGAAAAAGGAGTCCACTATCATCATTCATAAAAGAGCATCAATAAAGCTAGGAGATCTGATAATAATTTGAAACATAAAATAGAGTTCATCTTGTCTTCTCCGTTAATAGAACATAATCATAACATTCTCTGTTTTTTTTTTCTTTTCTTTGCTTCTTTTGATTTATACTATATAGTTGCCCCACCACAAATTCTTTCTTCTTTTTTTTTTCTCCTGTCTAGATAAGAATCCACTAGAGCTTATTCTAGGAAAGTATCTATAGATCAATCTTCAATAACAAGCAAACATCATGTTCAACAAGGCGTGACTCCATAAGCCTTCTTCAAAACAAATCTTAAAAAAAATATTATCCACACAAATCATCAGCCGTAATCCTAAAATTCCATGTGAAACATAATTTTGAGATTTTGCAAGATTGGTTTTAATTATTGTACTAAATGTTTTTCCATTTTATGTCTAGTCACATACAGAGGAGAGAAAAAAACACTGACAGAACCTATTAAAGAGAGATTTGTAAGAGATTTCAGGGAAGTGATGTTGTATCACCATAAGATCTTGTCTAAAGATCCGAATTTTGTCTGTACCCTGCAGCTTTAGCAACAGTAACCTCTAACTATCTTGTGAACTCAACTCTATATTTTTGTACTTGATAGCCTAATTTGAACTCTTTAATATTTTTCAAAAAAAAAAGAAAGGATTTTCAACTCTTTTTTTTTCACCACAGTTGTTAAACAGTTTAAAGACCCTTTTTTTTTTTTTATATCCATTTGGGGTCTATGGGTTTGTTTGTTATACCAAGGCAATTAGGAAAAAGCAGCATGATAAAGTGAAAAAGAGTAAGGATCAACAAGGAAAGAAGAGATCTTTAGAGAGAGAGAGAGACCTGTGTAGTTAGGCTTTTAACGGCTTCTTTAGTGTTGGGAGTGGTGCTCCCACGCGCTCCATCTTCTTCTTCCTCACCTCCGTCTGCCATTTTTGTACAATTTATGCAAGTAAACATCTTTGCACTCTTCTTTATGTTCTCTGCCTTTTAAAACCTATAAAACCATAAACAGTGTGTATAAAATCATCACAACTAAACCACTACTCATAAATAAAGATAGATATAAAACAAACAAACCAATGAAATGTTAATTGCTAAGTAATGCTAGACGGTAGTAACCTATAATCCGATATCAATAAGAATACGGCTTAATTAATTCATTAGATAATTAAGCAACTCAACTAATGGAAAGTTGGTGAAAACCCAATAATAAAAGGGTAATTTTTCTCCTAGGAAGCATGGAATTATCCCACGAATAATAGTCATAGATGTAGTAAACATTTGAATCGAATGGTGGGAAACATAGATACATAAAAGAACAAATTGTTTAAAGATCACAACCACTCGACACAATGACTTGAGAATTTGTTAAGTATTTTAAACTCATAAAGATTAAGAAGTCATATCCCTAAAAATATTTCAAGAAATTAAGGAACTCAAAGGGACACAAGTTTACAATATATAATTATATATATATATA